>OY720441.1:104501720-105101720 GCA_963082915.1 Dolichopus griseipennis | reverse complement strand
GATAATTCTTTTAAAAAGCAATGAACTCTGTAATCAAACATAAAGCTTAAACGAAAATGAAATAAAACTTAATGTAGGTCAGAGCATTTCATTCACCGATATTGTGAAACAAAGTGCAAGTGTCAGCAAAAATAGGCTTAATACATTGCCAATAATGACAAAAAATTTGCCCTTATTGATAAAACCAAAAAATAAGCTAAAAACAGTAATTACAAAAAAAGGCTTAAATACCAAGGTAGATCCAACAAATCTAAAAATACAAAATGTTTTAAGTAGAAATAATGTTACTATTTTAATTGAAACAGATTCAAATGAAAGTCGTGAAAAAAAAGTGAACTTGAAAATAAAATGACGGAGAAATATGTTATCTGTGGAAATAAAACCTAAATTTGAAATTATGCATATGAACAATTAATTTAATGAGGATGAAATAATAGAAAAGCGAATAATATGAAACAAAATATTTTTTTGCAACAGATTGAGTTAAAAACGAGGAAGATTATAGTTGCCCTTGTAAACTTTTGGATACCCGTGCGTGTATTAAATAAATAAGAATTTCATATATTGCAATTGAACTGTTTGACAGAAAATTCAAAATATTTGTTTTTTTATATTTAACTAGCTAATACCCGGTGCGCGTTGCTGCGCCTTTCAATAGAGGTTTAATTGAATTTGATGTTACTGCAAAAAGTTAACACAAAAATTACCCACGGTTTACAAACGTAAATTTAAAAATGTATGAAAGCAATCTCTTTAAAACGATTTTTCTAGGATTATTCTAGTAATTTTTGAAACTTTCTGTAATTCAAAGCAGTAGGTACAAACTATTTTCCAAAATTTGACGTAATTTACTTTCAAAAAATTTTTTTTGACCAAACGTAGAACCGACTGTTAACAGACTCAACTTCATTTTCAAGTTGCTTCAAACATATAAAATTTGAGGTCAATCGGTCAAATCGTTTCTAATTTAGAGTAAAATAACCAAAAAATTAATAAAAAGCTGTTGGGCCGCAATGGGTTAATGGAACTCAACAACATATTTTTTAGGACTTTCTTTTAAGCCAAAGCAGAATTTCGAAAAATCGGACAAAATTTGGACACAAAATTTTTTTTGACCACCCGTCGGCCCGACATCTGTTTACAAATTCCAAAACTGTTAATAGTGTCAGCTCAATTCTCAAGGAGCATCACGTATACCAAATTTGAAGTCAATTGGTCAAACCGTTTTTAATTTAGAGTAAAGTATTGGAAAAACCTATAAAAAGCTGTTGGGCCGCAATGGGTTAATGGAACTCAACAAAATTTTTTTTGGGGCTTTCTTTTTAGCCAAAGCAGAATTTTGTAAAATCGGACAAAATTTGGACCCAAAATTTTTTTTGACCACCCGTCGGCCCGACGTGGGTTAACAAATTCCAAAACTGTTAATAGGGTCAACTCCATTCTAATAGAGCATCACGTATACAAAATTTGAAGTCAATCGGTCAAACCGTTTTCATTTTAGAACAAAGAAGTTTAAATACTTGCACCACAGCCCCAACTTGGCGGTCCGTTAGAGCAAAATTTTTGGGCCACGATTTCTTTCCGTACCCAAAAACCTCTATATACAAATTTTCATGAAAATCGGCTGGGCAGTTTAGGAGTCTATTCGCTACATACAAACAAACAAACAAACAAACAAACATACAAACAAACAAACAAACATACAAACAAACTTTCCCTTTTATATATATAGATTAGAAAAAAAATTAATAAAAAAAAAAATTAATTAAAAAAAAGATGAGTTTAAAAAAAAAATATGCTCTGAAAGAGATTCGAACCCACACTTTTCAATTAAATTGTCGACGTCCTTACCACTAAGCCAAAGACTTTATATTCATCTCAATTATTTTTTTAAATTATTATAGTTGCGATGGTATCAATAGTTTGTTTTGAATAACTGTTTTGAATTTTTTTAAAAATGTATTAAAATAAAATAAATAATTTATAAATGAGAGTTTTAAGATAAATTAAAAAAAAAAAAAAATTTTTGCCCCAGCCAGAAATCGAACCGAAACGTTTTAACTACTAGTCCCATTTCCTAACCACTATACCACAGAACAATAAATAATTTCCCTACAAAACGAGTTTTTATTTATCATAATTTTTTTTTTTAAATAATTGTAGTTGCTATGGTATCAATTGTTTGTTTTTAATAACAATTTTGAATTTTTTTTATAGAAATATTTAAAAAAATTAGTCTTCTGTCAAATTTTCTATAAAATAAAATTTTTCATACATAAAATAGATACATATATTTTATTAAAGAGAAAATAGATATCAAAAAATGAATTTAAAAAAAAAAAAAATTTTTCCTTAGCCTGAATTCGAACCGAGACATTTTTGCTAAAAGTAGCATGTCCTAACCACTACACCATGAATCGATTTATAGTTAGACAACAATTTGTTTGTTTTTATATTTGGTTTCTATTTCGTTATTAATTTTGAAAATATTCATAAAATTTCTAAAAATTTGTATGGCAGCTACCCGAAGCCTTTCTCCGATTTTAACCAAAAACAATAGGGAACCTACAAATTGTCTAAAAATTACTTTGTCAAAGTTTCAGAACTCTAGCTCTTATAGTTTTTGAGTTATCGTGCTGACGGACGGACGGACGGACGGACACACATAGCTAGATCGATTCACTTTTCGATGCTGATTCGATACGTACCCTTGACACTATATCTAGCTCGTATATTTCAATGCGTTACAAACGGAGGAGTAATTTTAATATACCCGATGTTCATATATGTATGCACGGGTATAACAAGTAAAGAAACAGTCAGTCGGTGAAACCGACTTAGAAATACCCTACACCTATTTGGTTCAAATTTAATGGGAAGTCTATAAGTCATTTTAAAACCATAAAAGCTGTTATTAGTTTGATCGTAAGACATAGCTAACTAAATAAACTTTATAATACTAAAAACATTTTCTAATTACTTTATCTATTCAAAAATATTACAAATTCTTACTAATTTATCTATTTTAAAGTATTAAAAAACAAAAACACTTGCATTAAATGAAAATATATTTATTTCAATTCAATTATACAAGAGAAAAAAGTTTGAATTATTAAATTTTTCGATAAGAAGATTTTGAATTATTAAATTTTTCGATTCTTCTAATCAAAGCATAATATATTTCATAATTAAAATTTTCGAAAATTGCAATTATTTTAAATTGTTAGTTTATGTATGTATTAGAAAAGCTTATAAACGCAAAATATGAAATAAATGTATTTCTAAAATATAATAACAAATTTAGAACTTTTCATATAATTCATTTAAATATAACAATAAATTTTACATAAATTCAGCAAGTACCTTTGAATATAGCTTAAGTATTGTACACAATGTCTTAATTATATATCACCTATGGTAATAATTATAAAATATTATCCAAAATGACAACAAAATATGTTTTATGGTAAAATTCTTAGCCTTTTAAAAATATAAAAGTGTTAAATAAAAACAGAAATAGGAAAGAACCCTTGTGTATTAAATTTAAAGTTTCTATCTTCATGGATTTCGAAGATAAGCTTTTTATACCCCACACCAATAGAATAGGTAAAGGGATATATTAACTTTGGTATGGTGTTTGTAACCACCTAAAGGAAGCGAGCTAGATATGGTAAACTATATATATTTGTGATTAGCGGGACCTCCTGTGTTGATATAGCCATGTCCGTCCGTCCGTTCGACTGTAGTCACGTTAACACAAAAAATAATAAAGCTATCTTGATGAAATTTTAACTGTGGGTTACTAGGACTGAAAGTACGTCGGGGATTGCATATTGGCGAAATCGGCCAATTTGTTCGGATTCTGGACCTTTTAATCTGTCCAAGTACTAACGCATAAATATAAAAATTCACGATAACTCAACGACTAATGACGCTAACTTTTTGATCGAATTTAGGCAAAACGCGCATAATTCCGAAACCAATGAAGATAGTACCTCCAAATTTGGCATCGCCGATTATACCGAACCCATGGGCCTATTTCGCCCATATGCAATCCCCGCCGTACTTTAGGTCCAATTAACCTACATTTAAACTTTCATCAAGATAGCTCCATTAGTTTTTGAGTTAACGTGATTACAAATGGACGGGCAGACGGACATGGCTATATCGACTGAGGAGGTCACGCTGATCACAAATATATATACTTTTCCATATCTAGCTCGCTTCCGTTAGGTGGTTACAAACGCAATACCAAAGTTAATATAAACAACAGGAAGAAATTGTAAAATGTTAAACATAATACATTTAATAGATTCTTTCCAGTATATCAAAAAAATTAAACGAAAGAAGGCAAAAAAACAAATTATAGTTGAAAACAACTATAATTATAATAGCAATAATAATAATATTGAAAATAATAATATCAATTATGATGTTAGTATAAATAAATGCAAATCTAATAAGGAAAAAAAATAGCAGCATACTTAATTATCTTTCAAAATTTTGGTCGAGGTAAGGCACTAAAATTGAAATTTATGATAATAAAAAAATTTCCATTAATGATAAAATCACTAGCTATAATAGAAATAATAATAACGAGGAAGAGTGTAGTAGGGTAGACTTTGTCAACTCTGGGATACCCGTATGACCGCAATATAAACATTATATCAATCGGTTAATTACGTTTGGAAAAATTCAAACATTCAGCTTTATTATTTATAAAGTAATGCTCATGTGAAATATGAAGTTGTATGGCAACTACTCGAGCCCACTGCAGAAGATCAACCAAATTTTGCAGGAAATTTGGTCATTAAAATAAACTATTTTTTGCAAAATTTCAGGCACCCAGCTGCATTATGTGTAGAGTAATGCTCATATACAAAAAGAAGTTGTATGGCAGGTACACGAAACGCGTGGAGCAAAATAGCTGGATTTAAATAACGAAGACGGTTATTACAAAAAAAGAATTTGTGAAAATTTCAAATTCCCAGCTCTTTTAATTTTTCAGTTATCGTGATTAAGGACGGGCAGGCGGACGGACATACATAGCTAAATCGATTTACTTTTCGATTGTTATCCGATCCATACACTTAAGTCTATATCTCCCTCCCCCCCTTTCTTCTTGGCGTCACAAACGTAAGTAGATATAATGTGTACGTTCTGGGACAGTCAAATGACGTCAGAGCATTTTGACAGCCGTTAATTTGAATAAATTGGTCGTTATTTTTGAATAATGTGTGGTATGTTATTGAATTGAAATGATTCATGTGTGTTATGAAATTGAAGATTCGTTGAGTTGAAGATTGTAGGTGTGGAATTAGTAGTTAGATATTGAGTGAGGGTGGTAGTAGATGGAGTTGTAAGTTAGTGGAGGGGATGAAGTTGAGTTGTTAGTTGAAATTGAGGAAGGAATTAGGAAAATGGAAATGTACTTCGGAAATGTACTTATATGTATAGATAATTTAGGTAGTAATCTGTTCTTTAGAACCATATCGAAGTTCTTTGTACCTTTGGAATTATGTTGAAGTTCTTTGGAACCATGTCAAAGTTGAAAGCTGAAAATTTTTAAATATCCTATAGTATTTAGGAAATGAATTTATTTCACTGATAAGAGAATAAAATTTTAAAATTTAGAATTTTGTTTTGCTGTTTTGATTATTTTATAGTTTAAATGTATGAATAATGAGTGTTTGTGTGTATATTTCCATTACCATTAAAAAATATTAACATTGTACCCTATAAATTTGTACGATTTTAAAATAATGATGAATATTGTTTTAAATGGAGTATAATATCAGCCCTGTACAGGGGTTCTGGTAGACTGGAACGAACACAGAGATATAGGATTG
Organism: Dolichopus griseipennis; assembly: GCA_963082915.1. NCBI lineage: Eukaryota > Metazoa > Arthropoda > Insecta > Diptera > Dolichopodidae > Dolichopus > Dolichopus griseipennis. The sequence continues at coordinate 105,095,871 of OY720441.1, read as the reverse complement.
AGGATATACGATCTAATAAAATACAATTGCAAAATATTACACTAAATTTTGATGGTTTAGAATTTCCTATGAAAGTTGCTGATATAAATAAATTTGAACAATAAAATAACAGAATTAGTGTTAATGATTTTGGTTTTGAAGAACAAGAAACACCTCAAAATACCTTCTACAAAATTGTAGGTCCATTTTATTGTACAAAAAAAGAGAAATTTCATCATATTAACTTGCTATTAATAGAAAAATATCAGAAAACACATTATCTTTGGATTAAAAATATTTCTCGACTATTATATTCGCAAATTACTAAAAATAATAGAAAATTATTATTTTGCAATAATTGTTTAATACATTTCAAAAATGAAGCGAATTTAGAACAGCATAAAAGTGAGTGCAACAAGGTAGTTACAAATCTTCCAACAGCTGAAAAAGCAACATTAAAATTTACATAACAAAAAAATGGATGTACCATTTGTCGTGTATGCAGACTTTGAATGCATTCTCCAAGATATAACAACATGTTTACCAGATTCATCTACATCAACAACAACAAACGTTCAGGAACATATTCCATGTGCAATGGTATACTATATCAAATCATCTTTCGATCAAAGCTCTAATATATTTAGGATGTATGCCGGAAGTGATTGCATAGATATTTTTTTAACAACTTTAGTGATAGATGTTAAACAAATTTATTGTAAGTATTATAAAAATATCATTCCAATTAAAACTCTTACTGATCAAGAAAGAAAAATTCATTTAGAAAGTAGAAATTGTCATATTTGTAATGAAATATTAGATGAAAATAGGGTTACAGACCATTGTCATTTAACTGGAATATACCGAGGACCAGCACATTCAATTTGTAATTTGCAATATCAATTACCGAATTTCATTCCCATATTTTTTCATAACTTTTCTGGTAATGAATGTCACTTATTTATAAAAATTTAATAAAATTTCCGGGTAAATTAATGTTATTCCTATGAATAAGGAAAATTATATTTCTTTATCAAAATGGATTGAGGTTGATGAAGAGAACTCTATAGAGTTGAGATTCTTAGATTCATTTCGGTTTATGTCATCAAGTTTTGATGGGTTAGTTTCTCAACTACCATCTGATAATTTAATAATATTAAAAAAAATGTATCCAAACGAAAACTAATTCAATTTAGTAAAACGAAAGGGTATTATTCCTTATGAATATTTGAATTCTTTTGAAAAATTGAATGAAACAGATTTACCTTATCAAAGAAGTTTTGATAATAAATTTTTAAATACAACAATTTCAGATGAAGATTATCAACATTCAAAGGCTGTCTGGGAAACATTTAAATGTAAATATTTTAAAGACTATTTAGAAATTTATTTAAAAATTGATGTAATTTAACTAGTAGATGTATTTGAAAATTTTAGAAAGCTGTTTAGACAGATGTATGAGTTAGATGTATGTCAGTACTATACTCTACCAGGTTTTAGTTCGAATGCTATGCTCAAATACACAAAAGTAGAACCTCAGTTACTAAGTGAAATTAATATGCATAATTTTTTTAAAAGGGTTATTAGAGGTGGAATATCCCAATGTTCTTTACGTCATTCTAAAGCAAATAATAAGTATTTAAATGATTTCGATAAAACAAAACCTTCACAATTTATAACATATTTAGATGTTAATAATTTGATGTCTAAATTCTTACCCATATCTGATTTTCACTGGTGTGACAAATTAGAAAATATTGACTTTTTAAACTTACCTTGTGATTCAAAAATAGGATATGTTTTAGAAGTAGATTTAGAGTATCCTTTTGATAAACATGATGATCGCAATGATCTTCCATTTTGCCCAGAAAACAAAAAATGTTCAACAATGAAAAATATAAAGTTAATTACTAGTTTAGAAGAAAAAAAGAAATATATTATACATTATACAAACCTTCAACAATGTATAAAACATGGATTAATATTAAAAAAGATTTACCGAGCTTTGAGTTTTAAACAAGACTGTTGGTTAAAATTTTATATAGATTTAAATAACTATTATCGAACATTAGCAAAAAATAATTTTGAAAAAAATACATTTAAGTTATTAAACAATGCTATTTATGGAAAAAACAATCGAAAATAAAGATAAGCGAAACGAGGAAGAGTGTAGTAGAGGAGACTGTGTCAACTCTGGGATACCCGTATGACCGTAATATATACATTATATCATCCGGTTAATTACTTTTGCCAAAATTTTAAACATACATTATTAAGTTTAGTGGAATACTCATATAAAAGAAGGAGTTGTATGGCAGCTACTCGAACCCACTGCAATAGACCAACCAAATTTTGCTGTAACCTTGGCCAATACACTAAACTATTTTTGGCAAAATTTCAGACACCCAGCTTCATTAGGTGGAGTGTAATGCTTATATAAAGTAGGAAGTTGTATGGAAGCTACATGAGCCCACCGCAAGAGACCAACCAAATTTTGCAGAAACTTTGGTCAGAAAACTAAACTACTTTTGGCAAAATTTCAGGCACGCAGCTGTTATAGGTACAGAGAAATACTCATATAAAAAAAGAAGTTGTATGGCAGCTACCCGAACCCATGGACCAAAATGGCTGGATTTAAATAGCGATGACGGCTATTGCAAAAAAATGAATTTGCGAAAATTTCAAGATTCTAGCTCCTTTAGTTTTTGAGTTATCGTGCGGGCGGACGGACATACATAGCTAAATCAATTTATTTTTCGATTCTGATCCGATCCATACACTTGAGTCTATAAATAGCTGCATTTACAAATTATATGGCTGCAATTCAGTTAAATAGAACTAGTGTATATTATAATAAACCTTTATATGTAGGTTTTTCTGTACTAGAAATTTCAAAACACAAAATGTACGACTTCCACTATGATTATATTAAACCAAAGATAAAAATGTTTAATTGAATTATATGGATACTGACTCATTTATACAAGTATATACCATTACAACACAAGATTTTTATGAAGATATTAAACCTGACATAGAAAAGTTTTATGACACATCAGAATATTCAATTGATAATTCTTATAAAATTCCTCTGAAAAATAAAAAGGTTCTAGGTATGATGAAGGATGAATGCAATGGTAATGTAATTAAAGAATTTATTGGATTAAAAGCGGAAATGTAGTCGCTTGATATTGAAAATAAAAATGTTATAGTTAAAGCAAAAGGTATAAAAAGAAATATTGTAAAACTATTCACTTTAGATGATTACAGAGAATGTTTGTATAAAAAAAAACTTATTAAAACTAATATGTATATTTTTAGAAGTAAGATTCATAAATTATATACCCAAAATTTAAATAAAATTTCATTATGTCATCACGATGATAAAAGATATATTTTAGTTGATAATGTAAACACATTGGCTTGGGGTCATTCTGCAGTAAAATAAAAAAAAAAAAATTAAATAATATTCATCAGTTATTTGTTTTATTACTTTTTATAAATTTTTTTTTTTTTTCAAGATATTTTTTAGTTTTTTTACAATTATTTGATAAATATTTTTAAATATTACAAATTTCCGGTTTTTAATTTATATAACTAATTTCTGGAATCAGTAGGGCAGGTGATCTTTCTCGGAACAACAAGTTGTTACATTATCTATTGAAGCACTTAATCAACCTTCTATGCTCCAGTACAAATTCTGCAAAATTTCCTAGATTCTCATAACTTCTATGTTGTATTATATGCTCCATTTCTTCAGTTTTGTTCTCCTCACAATAATATGTGGTTAGTCCTAAATCACATTGCCAGTATTCTAATATTAACTCTATCGAATTCATTGCGTTTTAAAATATTTTTTTTATTAACTTTAACTGTTTAATTGATTTGTTGAAATATTATAAAGAGAAAAAGTTTATTTCGATTCATTTATTATTTCATTTTTCTTTTACTTATGTTTTATTATTTCCTGAGCTCTTTCATTATAATCACTTTTCTTTTTTTATTTTTCTTATCTAGAAAATCGCAATGATAATTGTAAATAAGTAAGAACATTAAAACTTAATATCTGCTCCATAACAAAAGTTTAAGCTGCTAAGCATTAGAATCATATTAACCTAAAGAAATATTAAGAATTTTTTGGACTATAAAACCACAAACATCCTCCTTTTATAAATATAATTCATAATAATTCTATACTAAAAATAGGTATGAATATGGTGATTTTGCTAAATTTTTCATTAGTTAGAAAGTAATTGAAGAATTAATACATCAAAGTTCCAAAAAAAAACAAAAAACTAACATGAAGCGGACAATTGATGAAGACCAAGATCTTCTCTCATCAGATGAAGGGGAAGAAGAGGAAGAGGATAACAAGCTGAGTGAATTTATGAAAAAAATCAACAATCGAAAGGAGTTCCAATCAATGAGTGATTTAAAAATCGGAATCGTGTATAATGTTATACAGCTAAAGGAGGCTGTATCTAAATTTAAAACAAAAAAATTTGGAGGAGGATGGAGAAGAAGAAAAAGAACCAGGTAAATGTGTCATCGCATGTAGTGATAACTTTTTTACAGATTTACCTACATACTATGCTAAACAAATTAAAAGTAAAGAAATTATTGAAATAATAAATAAAAAAATTAATTTAAATAAAATAGAGTATGGGTTTAAGATCATTAAAAAAACCACTCTATTATTACAATAGATTTTATTTGTAAACAAAAATAATAATAAATAATAATAAAAAAGAAACCAAATTTTAATTCTTTTTTTAGTTTTTCTGAAGTTTTTTTTTCAGATTTCCTTAAATTAGAAACTTAGATTTTTACTAATTTCAGCAATATAGAGAAAGAGGGGAATTTCTAAATGTTTCAGGTACCCAGGTTTTTCTTTCTAATAATTAGGATTGTAATATTAGCATGTCTATTATACTATTTTTCTTTCCTTGCTAATAATTTAACTCATAACATTAACATAATTTGTTATGGAATCTGAGTAATATTTTTTTTTGTTTAACATTTATATTTTAAAAATAACCTGAATAAATTAATAGGAAAAAAACTTTTAATTTTTTTTTTATTTTATTTATTACAATAAAGATTTAATTTTAAAAGAAATATATTATCTTTTTTGAATTAAAAAGTAAGCCCACTATGACAGTGGACAGCAATTCCTCTTTCCATCAATTCCTTTTTGGAAAATACTTGTAGATGATGATGATTTTACACATGATATGGTGCATGACGCAGATGTAGTTGATTTGGATGGACTTTTATATGATTCACTTTTACTCGATTCTTTCTTTTCCATGTTTTTCTTTTTTAGTTTTATAATAAATAATAAACTATTTCGACTAATTTTGATTTTAAAATTTTGTAAGGTATATATATATATATGAATAAACTGTTTATATCAGTTTTTTTATTAAATAAACATTCTGAAGAGCACAATATCCATTATGATTGAATGTGAAAAAATATTGATTTTGATAAAGTTTTTTTAATTTTTGTAAACTTGTTGATACTTGTTCATCTAAGTTTACTATTTTATTTGATTTAAACAGTTTTTAAATTATTTCTTGTTTTTCAATTCCTTTAACATAAAATGTAGTTTTATAATGTGTAAATGCTTTCAAAAAATTTATTACATCACAAAAATTTGTTTTACCATCACACCATTTAAATCCATGATGATTTTTTGTTAACCAATTGTTTGTGTTTTTTGTTTTTTTATCTAAAATTTGATATCCATATGGAGATTTAATTATAAAATGTTGAATTTCATTATTTGAACTTAGAATAGCAATTTCTTTGAAAATGAATTTATTATTATTATCTCGAAAACCTTGTACATCAATTATTACATATTCCATTTTTTACGTTTCAGAAGAATTTAAATGATTAAATTTAATATATTTGTATAGTTTGTAAATTAAAAAACTTATACAATGTAATCCAATCATAAAAAATATCCCTATGGTATTATGGTGGTATTTCAAAAATGCAACAAGAAGATGATGATGATGATTCCGTACAATTTTCTCTCATATTATTTATTAATACCATTGAGTAAGTATAATCATTGAGTAAGTATAATATATATAGAGATTTTAAGCTTTAAGAAAAGTAGTAAACTCAAAAAATAGTTCAAAAGGTTCCTCAAATGAATTCACCTTCACCAAAAAAAAAGAACATCACATCAAATAATTATTACACCATGCAATGTATTTTGTTTTTGTATTTTTACTAGAGAAATGTATACACATTTATATTTACATAAATGTATTTTGTTTTTGTATTTTTACTAGAGAATATGTTTTTGTATATTTACATAATAATTTGAAGTTCTTACTTCTTACGTCTTACTTCTTACTTCTTATCTTACTTCTTTTGGTTCTTATAATGATAATGTACTTATATAGTCTATGAATGATCAAATACACAACCACATGCTCGAATATTAAAAATAAGTATAAAAATATATTTTTATTCTAATACCTATGTACTTTTTTCTAATTTTTAACGATCAAATATAAAGTATTCAACCTGTGTTATTGTTTCAAGAGTTTGTAGTGTTTTGAAAAAATTAAATTCGTTATTTGATTGACTCAAATTTTATATTTAACTGGAAAAGTAAATAAATAAAAAGTAAAATTAAATTATATTTTAAATATTTTTTTATTTATTGTTAATAAGATAAAAGGGAAAAAGCCAAGTGGAATACTTGCGTTTTTTAAAATTTCATAAAAAAAAAATTTGTTCCACTTCTGAGTAATCGCACTCGGCATAAAAAACCCTTTTAACATTTTATACAGAAACATAAAAAAAATTATTTGCAGTAAAATAAACAAAGCAAAAATTACTTATTTTAATAATATTATCTTAATTTAAAATTTTAAGTTAATAGACATAAAGCTTATTTATTTTCATAAAATATTCTTCAATTATTTTATTATAATATAGAGAAGATCTGATATTTAAATTTTAAAAGAAAATTAGTATAAAAAGAAAATTAATAACATTAAAACATATGAATTTAGTTTAGTTTTTTTTATGAGTTTTTATTTATTAAGCACTTTTAATCGATCTGAACCCGATTTGTCCGATATTTCTTGACTTAGCCATTTACAATTTTTTCTTAAAAGAATTAATAAAAACATATCTAATATTTTAAGTCTGTGTTTATAACATTCATGCGTTTCTAAAAATCAATCAGGAAAGTATTGATTTGTCAATTCTATGCACATAATTGTTAAATTGTGTTTTATATTTTTAAAATTTAAATTTTTTTCAAAAAACTTTTTAAAACATTTATAATGCAATAGGCATATATTATAAAATTTAATATTAGGACTTTTTAATAAAACTTTGTCGGGATTGTAGTTGCGGAATTTTATAAAAAAATCCTCGGTTTCACCATTTGTTTTACTTAGAAAAGTAGTTTTATCTAATAGATCGAACTGACAATTTTTGCATTTTAAGGTTCTTTTATGAGCTATAAAACCTATAAAATATTTTAATGCATTTTTTTCCAGTATATCTATATCCTAAAAATCAAAAAATAAGAATATTTTTTTTCATATGGTATAATTTTTTTTTAATAAATTATAATTTAATAATACCTCCAAAGAATTTTCGATTTCAATTGCTTCAGTTAACAAATTATTTTCTTGGCATAAAGAGTCAAAATCTATTTTAATACAATCATTTATTAAATCTATATAATCCTCGTTGGGTTCATTTAAATTTTGAGTTAAAATATTTGAATTCAACGTATCATCATCATCGATATCTATTGACTTTTCAGTATTTCCTGTTTCAGCTATCATATAACTTTTAAGAATTATAAATGACAATATATATTTAATATGAGTAGAGAACTCATAAGCGGACGGGTATCTATTATAACCGCCTTTGGACCTTATCAATGAAAACAATTGCTCTAATAGGTCTTGTTGCAACTTTTGTGTTAATGAAAATTTAAAATCTGGTATAGAACTTAGCAATTTTAAAAGTTCTTGCAAAGCGTTAATATCTTGAATAATTCCTAAATAATACAAATTGTCTATTTTATAAATTTCATTATTTAATTAAAATAAAGAATTTGTTATTTACCTGTAATTCCGTACTTTTTACAGGATCTTCTATTCGAAGGTTTCTCTTCATAAGTACAACATTTTAAAAAAGACTTAATTTCTTCTAAAAAATTTAAAGAAAAGTAATTTTTGTCGTGAAGACAGTTCTTATACGAATTTTTTTTTTTGAAAAATCAATAAATTTTGTATTAAAAATATCAAATAAATTATTGATTTTTGTAAAAAAACATGCTGTAGGTTCTGCATTTTCGTGGTAATTTCCTAATTCATTTACTGCGTCAGTGGTTCTTATTGCTGCTGCAACAGTTTTACCAAAAATTTGTACGGCGTATTTAACCTTCATTCTCTCAAAATTATTGGGACTAATGTGTTCTTTCCTAATCTTCGGGCATAATCTTACATTTTTTTCAATATCTTTGTTAAACAATGTTTCAACCACTTTCCAGTAAACAGTTCCATCCGGTGTTTTAATGTTAGATCCAAGTAAATTATTTCTCAAAGTTTTTGTTAAATGAATAAAATCATGAAAAGCAATAATTTTTTGGCTGTTGTAAAAAAAATATGGCTTTTCTTCTGTGACCCCTAATTTTTTATAATATAATGATCTATTTTTGGAACCTTGATCAGAAATTATTGCATATATTTTCAATCCAATATTTTCACATTCATTTAATATTTTTTTGAGAAAGCTATCTAATTTGTTGGAAGTAATAGATGTAGCAGAAACCACGTGTCCTACAGGAAAAGACCAATTTGACCGTCATCTACTACACCAACAATACAGTCATTTTTAATATCATAAGTTAAATTTTTTCTTATGTGCATTTCATCGAAAAGAATTACCCCAATTCGATCGTTTAAACCTATACAATTATAATAAATAAAGTAATGCAAAATAAATAAATAAATTTAAAACCAATTTAAAATTATTTTGAAAAAATCATACAGGTACCTGAATTTATAAATTTTTCTTTCATAATTTTAAATTGTTCGTCATATATTCCTGCTCTTATATTTTTTATTGGCAAATATTTAATTAGTGTAGATTTTGATGGCATTTTACAGCCTAATGATTTTAAGTAATCGTAAATTTTTGGCGATTTATAATAAATAGAACAAGCTAATATTCTTTCATTTTCGTCCCATTTTTGTGTTTTTGCTTTTTGGGTCAGTACACAAATTTTTTACTTGTTTATTATTTTCGCTATTGTCTATCAAATTTTTTAAATTATTATTTTTTAATTTGGCTTTTAATTTATAATTTTGTTTTAGAACTTTTTTATATACTAATTTTAAATTGAAAAACTTTTTCCTCCAAAAAGAAACTGAAAATGAAAGTTTATTACTACCCCATTTTTGTTTTTTTTTTGGTGTTTGGACAATCTGAAGACTTTCTGAAAATTCTGGGATTTGAAATTTTGGAACTGGTGGTTTCTTACTATTTTGTTTCGGCTTTTTTTTTGGTGTTTTGACTATTTCAAGACTTTCTGTTAACTCTGTGGTACGAAATTTTTGTGTTAAATATTTTTGGGTAATCGGAGGAGTTTTAAGAAGATTTTCTTCATTTAAGTTCGAAGCAATTTCAGAGTAATTTTTATTGCCGGTTTTGTTTACTTCAATTTTTTCGTTTTTTTCTTCGAAATCGTATAAAAAGTTATCGTCTAATAAGAGCGTTGGAATTGCATTCCGTTTAAGCTTTTCGTTTTTTATAAATTCGTTTTTGAAATGTTTTATACAAATATGCTCCACTGATTTTGGCATATGCTCAACTTTTAACATTTCAAGCCATTTACGCCTTTTTTCAGCATTTTCTACTTATAGGTTGTTCATTTATGTTTTGTAAATTAAATTAATTTAGAAAAATATTTAACTAATTAGAACTTTATATACTTAGTTAGAAGCTAAGGGTTTATGTACATATCTTATCAAAAAACTACATTTATATAGGTACATACTGTATAAAATTATGTCTATATTTAAGCCTAAGAAATTCATATTTGAAATAATTTACTTACTTGGAAATGAAAAAAATTTCAAGTTAGGATTATTTCTTCCATTAGAATTGCAAAATTTTGCAATGCACCTTTTTTTTATATTTTTCATTCTTAGCTTTTTCAAAACTCTTAAAATAACAACACAGGTTGACCGTTGAATGGTTGAATACTTGTAATTCCGATCGATCCTAGTATGTAAAAAAATTACATACTAGAAAAAAAATTGCTTTTTTATACCCTACACCTATAGAATAGGTAAAGGGGTATATTAACTTTGGTATGGTGTTTGTAACCACCTAAAGGAAGCGAGCTAGATATGGAAAAGTATATATATTTGTGATCAGCGTAACCGCCTTAGTCGATATAGCCATGTCCGTCCGTCCGTCCGTCCGTAGACACGATAACTCAAAAAATAATGGAGCTATCTTGATGAAATTTTAACTGTAGGTTACAAGGACTGAAAGTACGGCGGGGATTGCATATGGGCGAAATCGGCCCATGGGTTCGGATTCTGGACCTTTTAATCGAATTTAGGCCAAACGAGCATAATTCCGAAACCAATTAGAACCTCCAAATTTAGTATCAGGATGTCCCTTCCTATTTCCTAAGTGTCTTGTGAATTTGGGTCCCATTGGAGTAGTGGGTCGGGGACCAGCCACACATTTCCGAAGACCTTAAAGCATATCTTTAAAATTAAGAAAGATAACAACTTGAAAAAAGGTAGAAGCTTCCAATTTGCCACAAGGGTGTTCTTTACTATCTCTTGCGTGCTCCCCTAATTTGGGATCAATTGGAGTGGTGGTTCTGTACCCCTCTCTGACCTACCAAGTTTTAAAGGCTTATAATCGAAATGCCTAAAAATAGTTACTTAAAATTAGGATAGACCGTTCAAATTGTGTACAAGGGTTAACTAGTACTATAAGTACAGCGCGGACTATATAAGGGCGAAATCAGCCCAACGGTTCGGATTCCGGACCTTTTAATCGGTGTCAGGGCTAACGAACATATATAAAAAAAGTCACGATAACTCAACAACTAATGAGGCTATCTTCATGAAATTTGTGCTGTAGGTTATTGGTAATGAAACTACGGCGGTGATCACGTACGGTGAGGATTGGACAATGGGTTCGGAACATAGAACTTTATGATCGAATTTAGGCCAAACGAGCATAATTCCGAAACCAATGAAGATAGAACCTCCAAATTTGGTATCAGGGTGTCCCTTCCTATTTCGTAAGTGTCCTTGAAATTTGGGTCCCATTGGAGTAGTGGGTCGGGGACCAGCCACTCAGTTCCGAGGATCTTAAAGCATATTTTCGAAATTAATAAAGATAGTCATTTGAAACAAGTGTAGAAATTGCAAGTTTCGCATATGGGTGTTATTTACTATTTCCTGCTCGTCCCCATAATTTGGGATCAATTGAGGTGGTGGTTCAGTACTTCTCTTAAACCCCTTCAAGTTTTAAAAGCTTATCATCGAAATTAATAAAAATTATAACTTAAAATTAAGATAGAACCTCCAATTGTGTTGGATTAACTAGTATTGAAAGTACGTCGGGGACTACATATGGGTGAAATCGGAACATGGGTTCGGGTTCTGGAACTTTTGATCGTTTGTGTAAATAAAAATTTAATAGTGAGGTAAGTAATAATTTCCAAATAAAAAAATATATAATAGTATATAATATAATAATTCATATTATTACTAATTCGGTAATTATATAAATTCTTTTTTATGTTATTTTATGATATGTATATATATATATATATATATATATAATATATTTTATATTTATCAAAATAAAAATAATAAAATAGATTTTCAATTTAATAAAAAAAAATTTATTATTTTATAAAACTTTGCGAATGTACCTACCTAAATATTATACACCTCTATGCATTTATTAACTTATAATTATATATTTTGTATGTATTTAATTAATGAGAAGATGTATATATTACATTTACTTATAAAACAAAATTATTTAAAAAATTTTTTAAGTAAAATGTTTTTCTAAATTACAGTTATTATATTATATTTAATTTTTTTTATGTTTGAATTTGCTTTAAATTAAAGATCTAGCACATTTTATATAAATGAGGGTCTAGAACGGAGTGATAGTGTTCCTTTTATCAAATTTTAAACATTAGTCTCAGGTTCAAATCCTGATGGTTGTGAAAGACACATTTTAATTTTTTAATTTGTTTTTTTTTCATTTTAAATTATTTTTTATACCCTACCCCTATAGAATAGGTAAAGGGGTATATTAACTTTGGTATGGTGTTTGTAACCACCTAAAGGAAGCGAGCTAGATATGGAAAAGTATATATATTTGTGATCAGCGTGACCGCCTTAGTCGATATAGCCATGTCCGTCCGTCCGTCCGTCCGTCCGTAGGCACGATAACTCAAAAAATAATGGAGCTATCTTGATGAAATTTTAACTGTAGGTTACTAGGACTGAAAGTACGGCGGGGATTGCATATGGGCGAAATCGGCCCATGGGTTCGGATTCTGGACCTTTTAATCGGTTTCAGGGCTAACGAACAAATATAAAAAATCACGATAACTCAACAACTAATGACGCTATCTTCATCAAATTTGTGCTGTAGGTTACTAGTAATGAAACTACTTCGGGAATTGCGTAAGGTCGGGAGTGGACCATGGGTTCGGAACCTAGAACTTTTTGATCGAATTTAGGCCAAACGAGCATAATTCCGAAACCAATGAAGATAGAACCTCCAAATTTAGTATCAGGGTGTCCCTTCCTATTTCCTAAGTGTCTTGTGAATTTGGGTCCCATTGGAGTAGTGGGTCGGGGACCAGCCACACATTTCCGAAGACCTTAAAGCATATCTTTAAAATTAATAAAGATAACAACTTGAAAAAATGTAGAAGCTTCCAATTTGCCACAAGGGTGTTCTTTACTATCTCTTGCGTGTTCCCTTAATTTGGGATCAATTGGAGAGGTGGTTCTGTACCCCTCTCAGACCTCCCAAGTTTTAAAAGCTTATAATCGAAATTACTAAAAATAGTTACTTAAAATTAAGATAGACCGTTCAAATTGTGTACAAGGGTTAACTAGTACTATAAGTAAAGCGCGGGCTGTATAAAGGCGAAATCAGCTCATGGGTTCGGATTCTGGACCTTTTAGTCGGTGTCAGGGATAACGGACATATATTAAAAATCACGATAACTCAACAACTAATGAGGCTATCTTCATGAAATTTTTGCTGTAGGTTATTGGTAATGAAACTACGGCGGTGATTACGTACGGTGAGGATTGGACAATGGGTTCGGAACTGAGAACTTTTTGATTGAATTTAGGCCAAACTAGCGTAATTCCGAAACCAATGAAGATATAACCTCCAACTTTGGTATCAGGGTGTCCCTTCCTATTGCGTAAGTGTCCTTGAAATTTGGGCCCCATAGGACTAGTGGGTCGGGGACCAGCCACTCAGTTCCGAGGACCTTAAAGCATATTTTCGAAATTAATAAAAATAGTAACTTGAAACAAATGTAGAAGCTTCAAATTTGGCCTAGGGTGTTCTTTACTATTTCTTCCGTGCCCCCCTAATTTGGTATCATTTGGAGTGGTGGTTCAGAACCTCTCTTAGACCCCCAAATATGTAAAAGCTTATCATCGAAATTAATAAAACTAGTAACTTAAAATTAAGATAGAACGTTCCAATTGTATACAAGGGTTAACTATTATTGAAAGTATGACGGGACTGCATATGGGCGAAATCGTACCATGGTTTCGGGTCCTGGAACCCTTGAAAAGTTCAAGGACTAAAAAACATATATCTTAAAAACACCATAACTCAAAAAATAATGCCGGTATTTTGATGAAATTTAAACTCTAGGTTACTAGTAATGAAAGTACCATGCGAATTGGTTCTGGTCGAGTTTAATTTCAAAGCCAAAGAATATATTTCCTATGTCCTATGTGTCTCCGAAATCTAGACTAAATTGTAGTGGTTCAGCTATGTTCAAAGGTACTTGCTGCATTTATGTAAAATTTATTTGAATATTTAAATGAATTATATGAAAAGTTCTAAATTTGTAATTGTATTTTAGAAATACATTTATTGCATATTTTGCGTTTATTAGCTTTTCTATTAGGTATATAAACTAACCATTTAAAATAATTGCAATTTTTAAAAATTTGGATTATTAAATATATTATGCTTTGATTATCTTTTTATCACAAAATTTAATAATTAGAATTTTTTCATTTTGTAATTGAATTGGAATAAATATATTTTCATTTATTTCAAGTTTGTTTGTTTTTTAATATTTTCAAATAGATAAATTAGTAAGAATTTGTAATATTTTTTAATAGATAGTGTAATTAGAAAATGTTTTTAGTATTATAAAGTTAATTTGGTTAGCTATGTCTTACGATCAAATTAATAACAGCTTTTATGGTGTTAAAGTGACTTATGGATATGTCCTTAAATTTGAACCAAATAGGTGTAGGGTATTTCTAAGTCGGTTGCACCGACTGACTGTTTCTTTACTTGTTAAAAATATCCCATAAGAAATGCACATAAGAAAAAAATTAATTTATGATATTAAAAATGACTGTATTGTTGGTGTAGTAGATGACGGTTCAGAACAAGAAAATTTAAAAGGAACACAAATTTGCAGCTTTATGATTAGAGGTCTCTTGTCAAATTGGTCTTTTCCTGTAGGACACGTGGTTTCTGCTACATCTATTACTTCCAACAAATTAGATAGCTTTCTCAAAAAAATATTAAATGAATGTGAAAATATTGGATTGAAAATATATGCAATAATTTCTGATCAAGGTTCCAAAAATAGATCATTATATTATAAAAAATTAGGGGTCACAGAAGAAAAGCCATATTTTTTTTACAACAGCCAAAAAATTATTGCTTTTCATGATTTTATTCATTTAACAAAAACTTTGAGAAATAATTTACTTGGATCTAACATTAAAACACCGGATGGAACTGTTTACTGGAAAGTGGTTGAAACATTGTTTAACAAAGATATTGAAAAAAATGTAAGATTATGCCCGAAGATTAGGAAAGAACACATTAGTCCCAATAATTTTGAGAGAATGAAGGTTAAATACGCCGTACAAATTTTTGGTAAAACTGTTGCAGCAGCAATAAGAACCACTGACGCAGTAAATGAATTAGGAAATGACCACGAAAATGCAGAACCTACAGCATGTTTTTTTACAAAAATCAATAATTTATTTGATATTTTTAATACAAAATTTATTGATTTTTCAAAAAAAAATTCGTATAAGAACTGTCTTCACGACAAAAATTACTTTTCTTTAAATTTTTTAGAAGAAATTAAGTCTTTTTTAAAATGTTGTACTTATGAAGAGAAACCTTCGAATAGAAGATCCTGTAAAAAGTACGGAATTACAGGTAAATAACAAATTCTTTATTTTAATTAAATAATGAAATTTATAAAATAGACAATTTGTATTATTTAGGAATTATTCAAGATATTAACGCTTTGCAAGAACTTTTAAAATTGCTAAGTTCTATACCAGATTTTAAATTTTCATTAACACAAAAGTTGCAACAAGACCTATTAGAGCAATTGTTTTCATTGATAAGGTCCAAAGGCGGTTATAATAGATACCCGTCCGCTTATGAGTTCTCTACTCATATTAAATATATATTGTCATTTATAATTCTTAAAAGTTATATGATAGCTGAAACAGGAAATACTGAAAAGTCAATAGATATCGATGATGATGATACGTTGAATTCAAATATTTTAACTCAAAATTTAAATGAACCCAACGAGGATTATATAGATTTAATAAATGATTGTATTAAAATAGATTTTGACTCTTTATGCCAAGAAAATAATTTGTTAACTGAAGCAAATGAAATCGAAAATTCTTTAGAGGTATTATTAAATTATAATTTATTAAAAATAAATTATACCATATGAAAAAAAATATTCTTATTTTTTGATTTTTAGGATATAGATATACTGGAAAAAAATGCATTAAAATATTTTATAGGTTTTATAGCTCATAAAAGAACCTTAAAATGCAAAAATTGTCAGTTCGATCTATTAGATAAAACTACTTTTCTAAGTGAAACAAATGGTGAAACCGAGGATTTTTTTATAAAATTCCGCAACTACAATCCCGACAAAGTTTTATTAAAAAGTCCTAATATTAAATTTTATAATATATGCCTATTGCATTATAAATGTTTTAAAGAGTTTTTTGAAAAAAATTTAAATTTTAAAAATATAAAACACAATTTAACAATTATGTGCATAGAATTGACAAATCAATACTTTCCTGATTAATTTTTAGAAACGCATGAATGTTATAAACACAGACTTAAAATATTAGATATGTTTTTATACCCTACACCTATAGAATAGGTAAAGGGGTATATTAACTTTGGTATGGTGTTTGTAACCACCTAAAGGAAGCGAGCTAGATATGGAAAAGTATATATATTTGTGATCAGCGTAACCGCCTTAGTCGATATAGCCATGTCCGTCCGTCCGTCCGTCCGTCCGTAGGCACGATAACTCAAAAAATAATGGAGCTATCTTGATGAAATTTTAACTGTAGGTTACTAGGACTGAAAGTACGGCGGGGATTGCATATGGGCGAAATCGGCCCATGGGTTCGGATTCTGGACCTTTTAATCGAATTTAAGCCAAACGAGCATAATTCCGAAACCAATGAAGATAGAACCTCCAAATTTAGTATCAGGATGTCCCTTCCTATTTCCTAAGTGTCTTGTGAATTTGGGTCCAATTGGAGTAGTGGGTCGGGGACCAGCCACACATTTCCGAAGACCTTAAAGCATATCTTTAAAATTAAGAAAGATAACAACTTGAAAAAAGGTAGAAGCTTCCAATTTGCCACAAGGGTGTTCTTTACTATCTCTTGCGTGCTCCCCTAATTTGGGATCAATTGGAGTGGTGGTTCTGTACCCCTCTCTGACCTACCAAGTTTTAAAGGCTTATAATCGAAAGGCCTAAAAATAGTTACTTAGAATTAAGATAGACCGTTCAAATTGTGTACAAGGGTTAACTAGTACTATAAGTAAAGCGCGGGCTGTATAAGGGCGAAATCAGCCCATGGGTTCGGATTCTGGACCTTTTAGTCGGTGTCAGGGATAACGAACATATATTAAAAATCACGATAACTCAACAACTAATGAGGCTATCTTCATGAAATTTGTGCTGTAGGTTATTGGTAATGAAACTACGGCGGTGATTACGTACGGTGAGGATTGGGCAATGGGTTCGGAACTGAGAACTTTTTGATCGAATTTATGCCAAACTAGCGTAATTCCGAAACCAATGAAGATATAACCTCCAACTTTGGTATCAGGGTGTCCCTTCCTATTGCGTACGTGTCTTTGAAATTCGGACCCCATTGGACTAGTGGGTCGGGGACCAACCACTCAGTTCCGAGGACCTTAAAGCATATTTTCGAAATTAATAAAAAAAGTAACTTGAAACAAATGTAGAAGCTTCAAATTTGGCCCAGGGTGTTCTTTACTATTTCTTCCGTGCCCCCCTAATTTGGGATCATTTGGAGTGGTGGTTCAGGACCTCTCTTAGACCCCCAAATGTGTAAAGGCTTATCATCGAAATTAATAAAACTAGTAACTTAAAATTAAGATAGAACGTTCCAATTGTATACAAGGGTTAACTAGTATTGAAAGTATGACGGGACTGCATATGGGCGAAATCGTACCATGGTTTCGGGTTCTGGAACCCTTGACAAGTTCAAGGACTAAAAAACATATATCTTAAAAACACCATAACTCAAAAAATAATGCCGGTATTTTGATGAAATTTAAACTCTAGATTACTAGTAATGAAAGTACCATGCGAATTGGTTCTGGTCGAGTTTAATTTCAAAGCCAAAGAATATATTTCCTATGTCCTATGTGTCTCCGAAATCTAGACTAAATTGTAGTGGTTCAGCTATGTTCAAAGGTACTTGCTGCATTTATGTAAAATTTATTTGAATATTTAAATGAATTATATGAAAAGGTCTAAATTTGTAATTGTATTTTAGAAATACATTTATTGCATATTTTGCGTTTATAATCTTTTCTATTAGGTATATAAACTAACCATTTAAAATAATTGCAATTTTGAAAAATTTGGATTATTAAATATATTATGCTTTGATTATCTTTTTCTCACAAAATTTAATAATTAGAATTTTTTCATTTTGTAATTGAATTGGAATAAATATATTTTCATTTATTTCAAGTTTGTTTGTTTTTTAATATTTTTAAATAGATAAATTAGTAAGAATTTGCAATATTTTTTAATAGATAGTGTAATTAGAAAATGTTTTTAGTATTATAAAGTTAATTTGGTTAGCTATGTCTTACGATCAAATTAATAACAGCTTTTATGGTGTTAAAATGACTTATGGATATGTCCTTAAATTTGAACCAAATAGGTGTAGGGTATTTCTAAGTCGGTTGCACCGACTGACTGTTTCCTTACTTGTTATTAATTCTTTTAAGAAAAAATTGTAAATGGCTAAGTCAAGAAATATCGGACAAATCGGGTTCAGATCGATTAAAAGTGCTTAATAAATAAAAACTCATAAAAAAAACTAAACTAAATTCATATGTTTTAATGTTATTAATTTTCTTTTTATACTAATTTTCTTTTAAAATTTAAATATCAGATCTTCTCTATATTATAATAAAATAATTGAAGAATATTTTATGAAA
Organism: Dolichopus griseipennis; assembly: GCA_963082915.1. Lineage (NCBI taxonomy): Eukaryota > Metazoa > Arthropoda > Insecta > Diptera > Dolichopodidae > Dolichopus > Dolichopus griseipennis. The sequence goes on along the minus strand of OY720441.1, from coordinate 105,077,067 downwards.
ATAAATAAGCTTTATGTCTATTAACTTAAAATTTTAAATTAAGATAATATTATTAAAATAAGTAATTTTTGCTTTGTTTATTTTACTGCAAATAATTTTTTTTATGTTTCTGTATAAAATGTTAAAAGGGTTTTTTATGCCGAGTGCGATTACTCAGAAGTGGAACAAATTTTTTTTTTATGAAATTTTAAAAAACGCAAGTATTCCACTTGGCTTTTTCCCTTTTATCTTATTAACAATAAATAAAAAAATATTTAAAATATAATTTAATTTTACTTTTTATTTATTTACTTTTCCAGTTAAATATAAAATTTGAGTCAATCAAATAACGAATTTAATTTTTTCAAAACACTACAAACTCTTGAAACAATAACACAGGTTGAATACTTTATATTTGATCGTTAAAAATTAGAAAAAAGTACATAGGTATTAGAATAAAAATATATTTTTATACTTATTTTTAATATTCGAGCATGTGGTTGTGTATTTGATCATTCATAGACTATATAAGTACATTATCATTATAAGAACCAAAAGAAGTAAGATAAGAAGTAAGAAGTAAGACGTAAGAAGTAAGAACTTCAAATTATTATGTAAATATACAAAAACATATTCTCTAGTAAAAATACAAAAACAAAATACATTTATGTAAATATAAATGTGTATACATTTCTCTAGTAAAAATACAAAAACAAAATACATTGCATGGTGTAATAATTATTTGATGTGATGTTCTTTTTTTTTTGGTGAAGGTGAATTCATTGAGGAACCTTTTGAACTATTTTTTGAGTTTACTACTTTTCTTAAAGCTTAAAACCTCTATATATATTATACATACTCAATGTTAATACGCATCTTAATAATTTTATTAACTTCTCCTGTTAGCGGTTTAAATTCAACTAAACGATCATGCAAAATGAGACAATAAGCTGTAGTATTGTCTGGAATTTTTTTTAAAGTCTTTAATTCCATTTTAACATCAACTGGTCCTATTTTGAGATTATCATTTTGATAACGAGTATCAATTATGAAGATTGGAGAATCAGTTTTAAAGTTTTCCCATGAAACTAAAGGTTCTGATATTGAGTTATTATAATAAGAGCTTCTAAAATTCGAATATGCTTCATATGCTAAGGCGTAACGAATTTTTGAAAAATCCAAATTCATATCTTCATATGGATATGATTCTGAATTTAAATGTACTTTTATATTTTCAATATCAGAATTATTAAAATTTGAAGCATCTGCATACAGTTAATTTTGTTTATCAGTTTGTAGAGCAAAAACAATAAAACGAGGTTTTTCAAGTTGTGAGGCTGTTTTAACATTCCAAATATGATGTGTTGTTCCTGATGGTAATGTTGGATATTCATGTAATTCCCAATTTCTAAGAGGAATTTTCATAACCGAACCATTTCCAATACTTTTGTATAAATTTAATTTAAGATTATCAGCTAAGTTAATATGTTGAACCTTCCAATATATTTTAGTAATAATAAGTTTTGGTTTTTCACTTGCAATTGCATTACTACTACATAATAATGAAGTATCATTTGTTCGAGAGCGAGTTAATATTAATTCATGTTTTGCATTTGAAATAATGTTTTTGTAATCTTCAGCAAACCCTATTAATCCTTTTAGGGGGATACAAAAATTAAAATATAAATTATTTATTTTAATTGATTCATCAGGTGACCAACTTCCATTATATAAAGCAGTACTTTCATTCTGGTTAAGTGAGATATAGTTTTTTAATGTTGAAGTTATTCCAACATTACAATTATGATCAATTCCCTTACCATTAAGTTCGTAGCGAATTTCATCAAATAGAAATGGTGTAGCATTATTAATTAGTTTAGTGTGAGTAACAGCTGTTCCATCAAGTTTTGATACATAACCTTCAATGCAAATTAAACTTGTTGAGGGTAATATATTTAAGTTCTGATTTTGTATTTGTATTCGTATAATATCACTTAATCCGAATGTGTTTAAGAATGGTGAATATGAATGCCAATGAGCACTAGTTATAGTTTCATCAAAAATAGGATCATTAAATAGTTCCATTTTAATTTTCTTTTAGCAGATATCCAAGAGATTTTAAATATTCTTTATTTTTAAATGATAATCGTTTTTTGTATTTTAAATGCTGAGTTACACCTCCTCCTTCGGCTGCCTTTAAAGAATTAAGGTGATGTTTATCATTCTGTGAATGTATATTGGATTGATAATTTTGATTAAATTCGATCATTCTGAAGCTCTTATTGTTATTGTTTCTCCACGAAAATTTATTATATTACCGTTCTGATCAAGGAACATAATAGAACTTATCTGATTAATATAATATCTGACAAGTATTAGAACTTATCTGATTAATATTTTATAGCCAGGACTGACGTTAATAGAGAATTCATGTAAAGTGTGAGCCTCTTTTTCATTAATATAAGCTCCAGAAACAATATTGCATTCTACCCTTATTATATTTATTTTATTTATATCCACAAAAAATCTGAAGTATGCCATTTATTGGCTAATAATTTCTTCTTACTGAAACCTAATAATCCGCCAATTGTATCTTCTCTTTCAAAATCAATATCCTTATCAGTAAAAATTTCACACTTTAATGTATTATTATTTGCTCTTATAATTAATTTTTCCTTATCTGCTTTAGTTACATTCAGCGTTTTCCTAAGAAATAGTTCAATATCACCAATTTCATATGAACCTGTTGGAATTGTATTAAGTTTATCATCAATAATAAATGTATTATTCTCCTCGTCTATATTAGGTATTGAGTTAAACGTTTGGAAATCAACTGGTATATTCTCTTCCCTTTTGATCTATAGGGGGGAAATAATTAGTTGTTAATGTGGAAGAGTTTCCGTTTAAAGTTAATATTATTGACATGTCTTTAATTGATACAATGAGATATTTTAGTAGTATAGTATTCTGTTTTTGTATAGTGTTCTGTTTTTGTATAGGTTTTTAAGGCTAATCCAAATTTCAATGATTTAAATTTAAGGCTAGTACACATTAATAATATAATAAACATACATACAAAAATCTTTCGTTTAAATTTCTTTTGATATAACTAAATTCTAATTATTCTCTATCAGTTAATTTTTTATTTCATTTATGTTCAAATAAAGAGAAATAACCTTGAACTTGAACAAAATATTATTAATGTAGGTCAGTTTAAATAAAGCTAGACTAAGAATAAAATGTTTTATTTACTGATAATATTTTTTTTCTTAACAATATGAAATAAAAATTCTAAACATAAATGTCCACAATTGTAAGAATTAAAATTTTGATATTTATTATAATTATATGTAAGCTTATCTCCTAAATATTTTATTACTTCTAATGGTGGTCTTAAATTTCCAAAACTATCAAAATAATGAATTATTTCATCATTTTTAAAATAAGCTACCCAATGCGTTCCATCTCCAATAGAATTATCTAAATTTATTATACCACATTCATATTTCCAAGGTCTACATTATGGTAAATTATCTCTCATAAAAACTCGTCGAAAATGTTTTAAGTTTTTTTTACTAAAGTTTTCTAAATCAATATTTGTAAAACTCCTCCAATTTTTGGGATTAAAGGTAAAACTCCTCCAATTTTTGGAACAGGAATTATTCGAGGAATGTTAATGTTTTTTTTCTGTCCTTTAGAAAACTTTCTAGCGGCACGCAAAGCAGTTTTTATAATATTCTTATCATTCGTCGGTTTTTTTATAGTTTAGCTTCCTTTATAACATTTTTCAAGGACTTTTTTCTCGAAGTTTTCTTTTTTCTCGAATTTTTCTTTTTTCTTAAAATTTTCTTTTTTTTTGCTTTTTTAAACCCATAACAAGCCTAACCTTAGCTTTCATTGAGTTTGTAACTAGGTATGAATTTAACCGTTCACCAAAACTTGAGTCTTTAGCTTTTATCCTTTGCCAAGCTTTCTCTGCCAATATTCTATCAGCGATATGTTGTTGATTTTGATCAGTATTTTGAGAATATGCTATATCATGCTCTCGACAAGCCTCATCTAAACCATTAATTCCATTATCACCTCGTGCTAATCGTTTTGCTGGCTTTGTCCCAGGACCACAATAATTATAACCAGGTAAATATGTTTCAAATTGTAGTTTATTAATTAGAGAATTAACTACACCTTTTTCATTAACAGTTTTTTGGTTACTGATTGAATATTTATTATAAACTGGCATAATATTAAGTTGTTTAGTTTAAGAAAGTCACTCAAATACTAATCATCCTTTACAAAATTTAAAAAAATTAATAAAACCAATCAAAGAAATGGGATATAACGAATTTTCAAATAATGCTGATATAATTAAACCATCAGCCTCACAGCCAAACTCAATATTTATTTTTGATGATGTAGCTTGTGATAAGCAAGATAATATAAGAGCCTATTTTTGTATGAGACATAATCAAGAAGTAGATAGTTTTTATTTATGTCAGTCATATACAAGAATTCCAAAGCACTTAATTAGGGATAATACTAACTTTTTAATTATATTTAAACAAGATGATTTAAATTTAAAACATATATATGCCGATCATGTAAATTGTGATATGACTTATAATGAATCTAAAAAATTGAGTTCATGCTGCTGGAATGATAATTATGGGTTTCTAACAACTGACAAAGATAGCGGTTTAAATAATGGACATTATAGAAAAAATTTTGATGCATTTGCTAAATTTTAGTTAACTCAAAATTTATTAGCAGTTCGCTGTTACTAACTGAACAGGTCATTTAATAGATATCAGGTAGTAGTTAGCAGATAACAGGTAGCAGTTACCAGTCAGCAGTTAGCAGTTAGCGATTATCAGTTAATAGTTGGCAAGATAACAGTTCAGTCGATAATTCACAGTTAATAATTGAACTAATCCATAAATAAATGGATGAACAACTTATGAAAGATTTAATCAAAACTCGTAAATTTCAATCTTTAAAAGTTCAGAAGCTATCGGAAGACCATAATCGGCAAAAAGCTTTCACTCCAATTATAAAACCATTGAAAGAATTAACAAATGTTGTTAAACAACAACAGCAACAACAATTTTCAAGTAATATTATCAAACCGGAAATTAATTGGCCTGTTGGTGATGATAACAGCTTAAAAATATTGAGATCATTTAAGCCGGAATTTAAAACCCCTAGCAACAAAAGTAACACTTACAGTAAATTTGTAACTTCAACACCAAATACTATAAAATTTGAAACACCATCTATAACTGATAATATTATTGATGAATCATCAATTTCACAATTTCCTGTTCTAAACGAGTCACAACTTGATAAGTCATATGGACCCTATTTTCATGAGCCATTAAATGTTCGAAAACTTGGGAATGCTAATTTTGAAATAGATGAAACTACTAAAGATATTTTGATTGATAATGAAGTTTTTAAAGGAACTAATGGTCTATATGAATTGATATTTAAAAAAAAACCTACAAACTATACTGAAAGTGATTTAAAAACATATCATCAGATACTTAACAAAACTAATGCACATAGAAGAAATTATGATCATTTAGAGCAAATAAAAGGAAACAAAGGTTTTAAATACAAAAATATCTTAGGAAATTATATAAACATGATTATAACACTAGACATAAAAAAACTGGTTCAGGTTGTTCGAAAAAAAATTTTACTAATTATTTTAATAAATCTTCTTCACCAGCAACCCATTTAAAATATACAAATCAATAATCTCAGTATGTTTATTGGGATGACCCTAATGAATTAGTTGACAGATTAAGACTTTTAATTGCATCAGAAACAGCTGGTAACAACAATCATCATAATGAAATTGTATCTATAATTGAAGAGTTGAGAGAAGCAAATACAATACAATAACTATTTACATTAACAATCAGTTAAAACCACAATGTCACTTGATAAATTTGGACGTAGTATAGTTTCTTCTTCTAGAAAACTACATACTCATGGTTCTCCAGCTATTGGTTTCAAATTGACTTCTGAAGGAAATTATGATTTAGATAACAAAATTTTATCAAATGTCCAAGAACTTATTAATGGAAGTGATGCAGGAACACAAAATTCTGTAAATAAACATATTTTCTTTCAGAAAGAACTATTACAAAACGAAATGCGAGAAAGGTTGAATCATTTAGAAACAACAGTATCTATAGAACTTAAATTATCAGAAGAAAAATTAAAAATATTAGAAGAACAAATGCAATTTAGTTTACAGGAAATCCATATCAAATTCTAGGAATTGTTAAATGAAAAATTTTCAAATATGAGTGATGTCATTGAATTTCAAATTAAAAAACCAATTAAATTTATTAATGAGAGGTTGCAAAAAGCTGAAAGCCAAGCTCAGTCAGCATTGGATTTATTAAGTAGTATAGAAGTTATAAAAACATAATTGGGGATGAGTTTTCATTTACTTTTCGAAATGGATATACATCAAATCGGATATTCTTTAAATAACTTTTTAGATAAATATGATGATATTTTATTGGAGGAACATTATGAACAATTAAAAATTCACTTCCATTTTTTAAAATTATTTAAAAATTCTATCCTAATTAAAACGAAAGAGCATGGATATCATTGGGATATATGTTCCTATACATCAGACAACATGACAACTGTTCTAGATACTTGTCCTTGTCATTCAGCAGAACATCATATGTTAAAATGTTCCAAACTAATGATTTTATATCAAAGAATAAAAAATAAATAATTATAATATAATGTTGTATAAATAAAGAATATAAATTTTAAATACATTTTATTGTTTTGCTTTTTATTATATATGTATAACAATTTTATATAGGTGCATTTTATTTAAAAATGAGTAAAAGAGAGTTGGTTGAAGAGCTGCATAAGCCTGCACGAAGAAATTTTAAACGGCGTAGAGTTATAATTAAAGGATTTGATGATCTTTGGCAAGCTAATTTAGTAGAAACGGGTTCATATGCTAAAGAGAACAAAGGTTTTAAGTTTTTATTAACAGTAATTGATACCTTTTCCAAGTTTGCATGGGCAATCCCTATAAAACAAAAACTTCAGAGAACGTCACAAAAGCAATGCAAAATATTTTTCTAACTTCTAAAAGACATCCACAAAATTTGCAAACTGATGACGGAAAAGAATTCTTCAATAAAATATTCAAAACTTTAATGAATAAATATCAAATAAATCATTACTCAACATTTAGCATATTAAAAGCCTCTATTGTAGAGCGTTTTAATAGAACTTTAAAATAAAAGATGTGGAAAGAATTTAGTTTTAACGGAAATTATAAATGGATTAACCTAATTCAAGAATTAACAAAACAATATAACAACACTAAACATCGAACAATTCAAAAACGACCATCAGATGTCAATAAAGATAATGCTGAAAATTTACTTAAAACTATATATAATCATATTAAAATTTCACCGCCATACAAATTTAAAATTGGTAACTTAGTTCGAATAAGCAAGTATAAACATGTTTTTGAAAAAGGTTACACACCAAATTGGACAACTGAAAAATTCAAGATAAGAAAAGTTCAAATCACTAACCCTATCACATATTTACTGAAAGATTATCAAGGTCAACCTATACAAGGAAGCTTCTATGAATATGAATTGTTAAAATCTAAACATAATAATATTTACCTAGTTGAAAAAGTTATTAAAAGTAAAGATAATAAGATTTTTGTAAAATGGCTTGGATTCTCATCTGATCACAATTCATGGATAAATAAAACTGCTTTAATATAGAGAAAATTTTTTTTTTATTTCATATTATTTTAATTACATTTTTTTTGTTTTTAATGAATTTCCATTTGATATGTCGGATCCTGTTTGATTGTTCGTAAATCAATTACAGTGAAATCAGATTTATATTCTGTATCTACAAGCATAATTTTTTCTGCTTCTCCATCACCTGTAATTCTTTCAACTGATATTTCTCGATATTCATGACATTGAATTTTGAGAAACTTTTTGCTTTCATATTCACATCTCACAGTGAGTTTTTGATTCTCACCAAAATTCAATACAAAATGCCTATAAAATATATGCTCGCTATTTATTATTTCACCAATATTCTGTTCTTTTAAAACTATTTTATTTCTAAAAGCTTTAATAGCATCATCTATAGATGCATATTGTGGTACTGAATCAGCTTTATCTGATAAAAATTGATCAACTGCTTGCAAAGTAGTTAATGGTTGTATTGTAATTGTTGTTGTAATTTTAATAGTATTTGTTTCTGAGGAAATTACATGTTTTAAAAACTGAACTAATAAATTTACTTTAACAGTTTCATTATTTGGAAGTAATATATTAAAATATGTGCTCCCAAAAGCTGATTCATCCAATCTAATATTAGAAGTTGGAACTGAATTTGCTTGAATAGTAAACAAGCTAAATATTAAAATTAAAAATGATTTCATTGTCACAAAAAAACTTTGATCTATCTTCATTCAAGGTTCACGCAGTAATGTGTGATTGGAAATTAAAAATATATAAATTATACTTTCTATTTTCTAGAAAGTTCTTTATTATGTACTAACTTTACTTTGCTTATAATAGAACATACATATATAAAGAGTGACAAAAATATATCTCTTCCATCTGAATAAGCTTCCATATAATCTAAATATTCCTCTTTTAAATTTTCAAGTAATTTTCTAAAATTAGTTAACATGTCACCAATTTTTGATTTTTTATTTTTTTCATTACATTTATTTTCTATTGAATATATAAATATAATTCCTTTATCGCTTCGTTTCCTTATCATCGACTTTTTCAATTCATTCTGATTTTCTTCATATTCATTGTTTGTCAATGATAATGCATCAATATTTTTAATTCCTTTATTCTTACCTGCTGGCAGAACATTTTAAATATTCTTTTCAATCATCTCCCAATCATCTTCTTCAGAAAATGGACAATCAGCATTAAAATGATTAGGTGCTTGCTTTTTTTTATTTGTTAAACCTCTTATTTTACCAATAATAGATATATCACCACCATACACTTCTATTTTTAGATGTTGCCAATCCAAAGGAGATAAATCAAATTGATTAGTAAATGATTCACCATTTCTATTTTTAAATAAACAAATTTTTGCACCACCTTCTGGAGTTATATATACCTCAAAAAAATCGTGAAATATCCTCCAATTAATTATTTTAATTGAAGCCCATTTCCGCCCACAAATACAATATTTATACCCATGTAAAATTTTGTTAGCCCAAAATCTGATTAGACTATTAAGTATAAGCATCACAATTATACTTAATAGTCTAATCAGATTATGCTATATTTTATGTTATAATTAGTCTTTTATAGAATTTTGAGTATCAAATTATTATTAGAAAAAAATATATATATATATTTTAAATTATTTATTTATTATAAACACCTAAATAATTGTTACATTTCGGACAATAATGATTGGCATTTTTCATGTTATCAGTACAATATGGAATGCAACAACAACACCATAATCCTATCAAACACATTAGTAGAGCTGCAATATGAGTTTTCTTAGCATTTTCATATTCAACTCTCGTTACATTTCTTTTGCCACAATTGAAACATATTGCAACTTGGGGATAAGGTCCAAATGATGTTTTAAATGCTTGTCGTACAAATACAGTTGAACCAATACATCCTTGGTTTGTGTTGTATGACGATGATGAATCCATGAATGTGTTTGATTAACTAAATTCTTTAGAAAAAATTAAAAAATCTTCTCTGGGTAATAGCATAGCATTGGAATCGAACCTTATACTAATAAACTTACCTAATAGATTTTACTATTATATAACACCCTAGCACTCCTACCCACAAAAGACTTTATTAGTTCTCATTATTTTTTTGTTTTATTTGTAAATTAATTACTTAATTAGTGTATTAGTTTTAATCACAAAATGGAGTTCGTAAGAACATTTCTTATGTTGAAAAAATTTTATTTGGCAAATAAAATATTTTTCAGAAAGAAATACAAGAAAGAAATTAAGTATCATATCAGGTTCCTGAACAATTATGCTGACTCAACATTAAAAAAATTCAATTCACTTAGAGAAAATGAAAATGATAAATGGATGGAATTATTTGCCCGGAATAAAATCGGAATTTTCAAGAGATGTTTATGGAGATTAGCTAAAATTGTAAAAAAAATTAAAGAAAATAATTATAAATATCGAAAAACTTCAAAAAATAAATAAAAAAACTTTGTAATACCAATATATTTTGTTTTTTCTTTTTTAAATTAACAATAGGAATCCCCTGATGTCATTTCAGATTTTTATTTTACAATTTAAATAATTTTAATTAAGAACCTCCAAGCTAATTTCTTGTTTTTTCTGCTTTCGGAATATTTGAATATTATATATTATTAATACAGATAAGAAATGCTTTTTCTAATGTTCTGTTTTTTTTTAACTGATAAGAAACTTTAAAATTAAAACCACAAGTTTTATATTTTTCAATTTTAAAATCGGACAATTTTATAGGGTACAATGTTAATATTTTTTAATGGTGATGGAAATATACACACAAACACTCATTATTCATCCATTTAAACTATAAAATAATCAAAACAGCAAAACAAAATTCTAAATTTAAAAATTTTATTCTCTCATCAGTGAAATAAATTCATTTCCTAAATACTATAGGATATCTAAAAATTTTCAGCTTTCAACTTTGACACGGTTCCAAAGAATTTGCTTTCTAAAGAACTTCAACATAATTCCAAAGGTACAAAGAACTTCAATATGGTTCTAAAGAACAGATTACTACATGCCGAAGTACATTTCCATTTTCGTAATTCCTTGCTCAATTTCAACTAACAATTCAACTTCATCCCTTCCACTAACTTACAACTCCATCTACTCCCCCCCACACTCAATATCTAACTACTAATTCCACACCTACAATCTGCAACTCAACGAATCTTCAATTTCATAACACACCTCAATCATTTCAATTCAATAACATACCACACATTATTAAAAAATAACGACCAATTTATTCAAATTAACGGCTGTCAAAATGCTGTGACGTCATTTGACTGTCCCAGAACGTACACATTATATCTACTAACGTAATGGAAAATTTAGTAGACCCTTTGGCTTATAGTCAATGGCGTGTATAGAAATGGCCTAAAAAGTGAAACACTAAATCCAAAAACCGAAAATAAGGAGCAGATTAATCGGAATATTTCTATAGATACCAATACAAGTTTGATTGACCTTATGGTACGTCCAATTGTAAAACTTACAAAAAGAGTAATTGAAAGTGGTGACAACGTATATGTACTATCCAGATTAAGAGATAACAGAATATATAGCAACGTAAGAATATTTTTATCATATTTTTATGTTCAAGCTGATATTTGCTTTAAAACTCGAAAGTTTGGATGTGGCTTTGCAGTGGGACCAAAGTTGAAAGACAAAGTCATTGGTTGGAAACCCATTAACGAGCGCCTATGCTCCATCCGAATCAGAGCGAAATTCTTCAATATTAGCGTTATCTGTGGCCATGCTCCTACCGAAGAATCTGATGACGTAGACAAAGATTCCTACTACGACAGGCAGGAGAAAGCCTATGATCATGGTCCACGTCATGATATTAAAATTGTTATAGGGGATTTTAATGCAAAGATTGGGAAGGAGAAAACATTTGGAAAAACAATCGGCAGCCACAGTGCCCACGACCTCACCAATGATAACGGGTTACGCTTAATATCGTTGGCAGCAATGAAGAACATGGTGATAAGTAGTACAAAGTTCTCTCATCGTAATATTCATAAACTCACCTGGCGATCTCCAGATCAGAGAACATCAAACCAAATAGATCACGTGATGATTGACAGCAGGCACGCTTCAGATGTGATGGATGTACGTACATGGCGAGGTTCTAATGTGGACTCGGACCACTTCCTTGTCATAGCTAGAATCCGAGCCAGAATATCCACACATAAAAGACACGTATGTAGAACACCACGGAAAATAAACGTAGAAGCACTACAATCATCAGAGACAGCAAAGGAATATGCCGAAGCCATTTCCCTTATGATGCAGTCCTCACCCATAAGCGAAGATGCGCCAGTCGAAGAGCAGTGGGCACGGTGCTCTTCTATCATCAAACAAGCCGCTGATCAAGTCATTGGTTCGGTACCATCATCTTCCCACAACCATTGGTTTGACGAAGAGTGCCGTGACATCATAGCGAATAAGAACATCGCTTATCGAAACTGGCTTCAGAAGAAAACCAGACAAGCCTATGAGGATTACAAGCGGCTAAGAACTGAACAGAGGAAACTCATATGGAAAAAGAAAAGAGCTTATGAAGACAAGCAGTTAGAAGGGATTAGAAGGGATGAGAGACGGAAACGAGGTCCGAAAAATGTACAAAAAAGTCTCACAGACAAAAGGTTTTAAACCCAGGACAATCGCTTGTAAAGATAAAGAAGGGAACCTTATTACCGACAGCGATGGTATTCTTTGTAGATGGTCTGAATACTTTAAAGAGCAACTAAACGGCGGCATAACATCAGTGAACACCGCACCTTCTACTCATAATTATGCACCACTCAATATCCAAGACCATGAACCACCGCCCACCTTGGAAGAAGTTCACACGGCCATTGGGCGTTTAAAAAACAACAAGTCGCCGGGAATAGATGGCCTAGCTGCCGAACTATTCAAAGCAGGAGGAGATGATTTGGTAAGGTGCATACACCAAATCATGACCGTAATCTGGACTACAGAAAGTATGCCCAATGAGTGGAACACCAGCATAATTATACTCATATTTAAGAAAGGTAATCGGTTAGAATGCTCAAACTACCGAGGAATAAGTCTCTTAAATGTGGCGTATAAGATCCTGTCGAGTATCATCTGCACGCGAATGAAGCCGCATATGGATTATAACATCGGTCGATACCAGTGTGGCTTCAGATCTGGTAAATCAACAACTGACCAGATATTCACGCTAAGACAGATTCTAGAAAAGTGCAACGAATTCAATGTCAGTACACATCATCTGTTCATTGATTTCAAGGCTGCGTATGATTCAATAGGGAGAGACGAGCTACTACAAGCAATGATGGAATTCGGTTTTCCTGCTAAACTCGTCAATCTCTGCAGGATTACCATAGCTTGTACATTATGCGCAGTCAGAGTAGAAAACAACCTATCTGGAATTTTTCGAACGCAGCGAGGCTTTAGACAAGGAGACGCGCTCTCGTGTGATTTAACATCGCACTTGAGAAAGTGGTGGGCGACTCTGGCGTTGAAACCAGAGGCACAATTTATTATAAATCAACCCAGCTGCTCGGATACGCAGACGACCTAGATATAATCGGCAAATCACAAAGGGATACCTGCGAAGCCTTTGTTGCTATTGAGGAGAGTGCAAGAAGGTTAGGCCTAGAAGTGAACGAGAAAAAGACGGTATACATGGTGGCAACAAACAACGACGCCCTCCGTCGCCGTGTAGGTCAGAATGTTACGGTTGGTGAATACAACTTTGAGGTATTGAAAGATTTTGTATATCTCGGTTGTCAAATGAACACAGAAGGCAGCAATACCAGCCTGGAAATTAAGCGTAGAATAGTTCTAGCTAACCGTTGTTACTTTGGGATAAGCAAGCACATGAGGTCAAAAACCCTGAGTAGAAAGACAAAGATCACACTGTACAAAACACTCATCGTACCAGTTCTGACATATGGTGCAGAATCATGGACCATATCCAACTACGATGAAAATCTGATAGGGTCTTTTGAAAGGAAGATTCTACGTAAAATTTTTGGTCCGATTAACATCAATGGAGTTTGGAGACAGCGACAAAATCGCGAGCTATATGAGCTATATGACGAAACTGATCTCGTAACCTGGATTAAAATCCAACGATTGCGCTGGTTAGGTCATGTAGTAAGAATGACCGATGATGCTCCAGCAAGAGCGGTTTTTGACTCCAATCCGGAGGGTAGACGCAGAAGAGGGCGACCACATCTTCGATGGAAAGACGGTGTTCAGTCAGACGTAAGAATGCTGAATATTGTTGGAAGTTGGAGAGAAGCTGCGCAAAACAGGAGCCAATGGAGGAAGGCTTTGGACTCGGCTCAAAAATAATATTTTGTTATGCCGATAAAGTAAGTAAGTGATACTTGCTTTAATAAAACAAATATATATAACAAATATTAAAATACTAATCGATCAAGAAGCATTACCAACAGATTATAAAGAACAACGGCAAATATATTATAAATATCATACAAATATCTGAGTCTCTCATGAGAATTTTATAAAGGATCCAAAAGCGTATAGAAATCACATTGATAATAAATATCGAGAGTATCTTCAAAAAACAGAGAAACTGGCCAAATTATATATTTTATTTTTGTTAAGCACTATCTGTTCAATTGTTAGGCTAATAAGCCTGTCTATACGATAGGAACATGTTGGAACATATTATTTTCGTTTTATTAGAATTGGTCTTATTGAATTCCACATACAATTTAAACATGAGAGGCCTTATTTATTAAATATGAGAGGTACTAGGCCTTATAACATGTAGAAACGTTTAAGATTTCCAATAATTACAATTCATTTTTTGTATATATTGAAATATTTTGTATTTTAGTTATAATGGTAACTATATCTGTGAGTTGTATTATTCAACTAAATTATTTGTTTATATTTTTATATTAATGTACTTTTTATTAAAGATATATAAATATTATTTATTGATTATGCCATTAATTCAAACCAAATGACGAATGACGAAAAACCAGAAAAGTTTTTCCACTTTCACTAGGATTCGAATCCGGGTCTTTGGCATGCTTAACTTATTCATGTCAAAAATCCTGACACTGAAATATTGCTTTTGTTAAATGGTTAGGTTTTGATAAAGATCACAACTCTTGGGTAAATAAAAACGATATTATATGAAACTTAATTTACGTTTTTTATTGTTACAATTCTGTACTAAATTTTTACATTTTCTTATTTACAAATATCTATGCTACTATTCTATCACGACAAGATCATTGCACGCACTTGTTCTACATTATCTATAGTTTATACATTACATTATCTAGTAGACCTTATAGTTGACATTATTTATTAACACATCGTAAACGCTTTTTATTAAAAACAACATTCTGGCATATTACTAACTATTAAGACTGCGTAATTATAGTACAACACCTGCTTTCAATCAAGATAAAACAAATCATTCCACTTTCTTATTCTACATTATCATTTTCTAGTAGATCCATATACATATTATTTTAAAAAAAGCTCTTCCGGTATATGATTATAAAAACGCCAGTCAATGCACCTAATTTGCTTAAATATTGCTATCTCTTCCTGACACGGAATTCCCATGCCCATTATTTATAAACACACCATAAAAGCTTTTTTATTAAAAAAAAAACATATTATTAACTATTAAGACTTTATAATTATAATACAACACCTGTTTTAAATCTATATAAAATTAATCATTTCACTTTTTATTAAAAAACAACATTCTTGCAAGCTGTGTAATTATATAGTACAACACCTACTTTAAATCTATATAAAACAAATCATTTCACTCTCTTATTCTACATTATAATTATCTAGTTGACCCTTTATATATTATTTTCAAAAGGCTTTTCCGAAATATAATTATACAAGCGCCAGTCAATACACCTAATTTGTATTTATATTGCTATCTCTTTCTGACACGGAATTCCCATACAAGTGCTACAATTACTACCGATATAATAAAAATTAGAAATACACTACACCTTTTTGATTCAAATTTAATGAGAAGTTCATAAATAATTTTTAAACCATAAAAGCTTTTATTTCTAATTATTTTACCTATTCAAAAATATTAAAAATTCTTAATAATTTGTTTCAACTAATCTATTTACAAATATTAAAAGAGCAAAAAGACTTGAAATAAATGTATTCAAAAAAGGCAATTACAAAAATACATATTTAAACCTTTTTATCAAAATTCAATAATTATATTAATAATTATGTTCTTATTTTGAACTGAAACTAATCGGACGTAATTTTAAATTTCGGAATAAATATAACACTAATAATAATAAAAATTACATATTGTTGCAATTTTGTGTTCGGTGTTAAACAGTTGTTTGTACATAAGGATAAAATGTAGATATGGTATTACAATATATTTATTGTGCTGATAAAAAAAATAAAGATTATTAGAATTAATATAAAAATGAATTTGAAAGTGCTATAAACAAAAATGAAGTAATTCAGTTACTGAAAGCTATAGAAAAACGATATATGGAGTAAAAATAGTTTCAACAAGTAAAGAAACAGTCAGTCGGTGCAACCAACTTAGAAATACCCTACATCTATTTGGTTCAAATTTAATGGGAGTCCATAAGTCATTTTAAAACCATAAAAGCTTTTGTAAGTTTGTTCGTAACACATGGCTAACCAAGTTTACTTAATAATACTAAAAACGTTTTCTGAATTATTTTATCAATTCAAAAATATTAAAAATACTTACTAATTTATCTATTTTAAAATATTAAACAACAAATAAAGTTGAGATAAATGGATTTGTAAAATGCAATTACAAAATTACATATTTAAAACTTATCCAAATAAAATTTTACACATATGCAGGAATTACTTCTTTTCAGAATTTTTATCTGTAGTGCATTCACTGTTGAATGATTTAGTACCCTTGCTTAATTATTTCAATTTGCAATAATTTTTAAATTTATTCTCTTAATTTACTTATTTTTTAATGTTCTATCCTAAAGAAATCATATAGTCCAGAGGTGGGCAATTTCTATGATTAACTGGGCCATATTGAACCTCAAGTACATTTTTGGGGCCGGACAGAAATATATGAATGGAAAAATGTATAGACGCACAGTTTGTATGCATGTATATTTCCCTCAATTGTTGAATTTAAATTTTTGCAACGTTTTTTCTTAAACTTCTAAATTATAAATATGTTGTTATATTATTTTTGTTATAAATATAAATTGTTGTTATAAATATTTTTTGCAGTATTTTTATTTTGTTTACTCAAATACAAAAACTTTCTTGTTTTCTGTATTAATATGTACATAAAAATTTGAATTTAAGCCATTTTTGTTTTTTAGGTGCATATCGACACGAAAAAAAAGTTGCCTGATAAGCATAAATGCACAACACGTTTTAGTACAAAAAACATTCATACCGATGCACAGAGCCTTATAGAAAATAATAATAATATTATTTATAAAATATTAAAATAAATACAACCAAGACCCCATGCAATTCAACAATATTCTTACAAAACCCAAATCTCCCGTATTTGTTTCAAATGATTCGGCAATTTCATATTTACTCGATGAAAACATAATAGTAACAAATAAAGAATGCGAGAGTTGTAAAAATACCATGAAATTGGTTTCGGAAAAGCAATATGCAGAAGGATATTGTTATAGGTGTACGAGAAAATTATGTCGAAAAAAACACCAATATTTAAAAATACTTTAATATCTATACCAAGAATAGCATTGAATAAAAAATTTATGGCTATTTATGAATTTCTAGCAAGAGACTATGAAAATCGGGTATTAAATGATTGTGAAATTTCCAAAAAAACATATCAAAATATTAAAAAAAACATAATATCTTATTTTTCATATAAAAATAAATCGGTTGGAATTTTAATTATGGGTCGTAGTTATAGAGTGCAAGTAGATGAAACAGTAATTTACAAAGGCAAATTAATCACTTCACCCACTAATATTTATGATGATACTTATTGTTTTTTCCTAGGAAATTTGAAATTCGTATTGGGCCGGATGATGAGCGCAACTGGGCCGGATGCGGCCCGCGGGCCGGCTTTTGCCCACCTATGATACATAGAGTATTCATCTAGAACAAAAAATGTTAGTCAATTTTGTTGATTTGAAATCACCCCAATATCGTATTTAAAATCACCCCATTGAAAATATTTAAACTGTCTCGTCAGATGAGAAAAGTTGTTTTTGCATTGAAATTTTAGAGGAGTGCAGATTTTTATTTAAAAAAGTATTCGACTGTTCTTAAAAGATTAGCTTTCATTGAGAAACAAAATTTAATTTAAAAAAAAACATTATTTACTTAAAAAATCAAAATAAAAAGTTAAGGCAAAAATTAAAAAAAGAAAAACAGGATTTATCTTTATGTATCATTATTAATAGGCAGTTTCAATTGCGTAACGAATCCAAACAATTTTTAAAAATGAATTTTAAAAGTGTTAGTAAATGGTCCGAAGATAAAAAAAAACGTAGCAATAAATATGCATGTTAATTCACCAAAAGGGTTATAAAATTTCGAAAAATGGAGTAAAGTTTAATTTGTTTAATTTAAAGTTTTAATTTAAATATAGGTCTTAACGACAAAAATATAAATGAGTTAGGCACTATATTCTCAGAAAAAGATTTAATTGAAAGGTTGGCGGTATTGGTATTCGATTAAATAGCCATTAGAAGGCTATACTATAATAGTGGTTTTTCTGATTATGGTTCCGGCAGAACAAAAGACAACGCAAAATATGCATACATATGTATATTTCATAATGTGCATTTACATACTTAAAGGGTTTTTTATGCTGAAAGGAATGTGAATTTTGAAAGCTTATTTATATACTTTTCCATAATATATTAGTAGATAAGCGAAAGCAAAAATCCCATGTATTTTAAAGGGGGCAAAATTCAGATATTTCCAGTGTGGCCGTTGTAGCTAAACTTTGCGGTACATGCTAATGTACTAAACTGCAAAGCTTTTTCCATTGTAAATTATACTACCATGAAATGAAAAAACTTTTTCTTGAAAGAATACATATCCATACAAATTTTGTTTTTAGTTCGTGATTTTAGATAAAAAAAGAACTTTTTATTTTTGTTAAAACAAACACTTTATTTATTTTTCAAATAAGTTTTACAACTTAACGTTATGACTGCTAGAACAATAATAATCTATTTTTGTTAATACAAACTATTTATATTTTTGTCTTATTATTAATTAACCAATAAGAAAATTACAATATTTATTACTTAATGACCAATAGAAAATTAACTATATAATCTTATCTTTAATTACTTTTCTAAGAACAGAGGATCTTTAAACCAAACTTATCTTTTACTTTCACATAATAAATTATGATCCTAAACATCTGTTCTTAAACTATTTAATATTTATATTTTATTAGTTTTGACCGAAATGGCCTTTAAAATATTATTAAAATTATTATCTGTTAAATTTCTAATTCTATTTATATCTGTATCAATATTATCTATTGGATTTGTATTTAAATAATATCCTTTTTCAATATTAGGAGATTTCTTATACATAACTTCTCCCTCCTTTACATTAGAATTCTCCTGAATTCTTTTATTTTTAAAACATTTTATTTTTATTACTATTACCATTGTGATTATGGTCATTATTATACTTATTAATATAGTACAGATACTAATTGTGATATTTTTATTTTTATTTTTAAATTTTTCTTCTTTTATTATTTTTAAATTGTTTTCATATTTTATTACAAGATCTTCAAAATTTATTTTATCTGAAAAATTTTTTATTTCTATATTAGGATAATAAAATCTTTCTTTTATCATTTCCTTTTCATTAGAAAATTGTTGATTTAGAATTTTTAAAGTACAGTTATTGAAATGAATTAATATATTTCCCGATAACAATGTTTTTCTTTGATCACACGATTGATCTAAGGCTATTTTACATGCATTTTTAATTATAATTGTTTGTTCATCTAATGACAATATTTCTGTTACATTATTTTTAATTAACTTACAATTATTTCTATAGATACAGTGCTTTGATAATGACAATTCATTTATTGTTTTAAATTTTTCATATTTATAATCTTTATTATTAAAATTAAATATTATTTCTTGAGTGAAATCTATTTCTTTATTGTTTACATTTGGTATTGGAATTATCAATTTTAATTGAATTTCAGCAAAAGTTTTCGGAATTTTGATTGCTAATATTAATAAATTGTTTTGGAAATTCACTACACCTAATCTAATGTATTGTAATTTGAAAAAATCAATGTTATATTCTTCTATTTCTCTGTTAGTTAATATATTTGGGTGTAAAATACCATGTTTAGCCGAAGCTAAATTGTCTTGAATGTCCTCTACTTTATTTTTTAGCATCTGTATTTTTAATAACTGATCATGATAAAATGTTTCCATAGTACCTAATTTAATTATATTTATTTCGTTTTCGAACAGATACCTATCGCTTAAAATTGTTTCTTTTAACATTATCAATGTTTTATTAAAGTTATCATTAATTTTGATTTGATCATTAAGATGATCGATTGCGTTATGATTATTTAAATTTATTGTCGTCAAATGTTCCTCTATTTTTTTTCTATCCTCTTCGTCCATTGTGCCAAATAACCATTTGGAGGCACTTCCTATTACATTTATGAGTCCTCGTTTTTGTCTCTTATTACTGGGTACTAGTGTAAGTACTTTATCTCTTAATTCTTTTAATTCGATTTCTAATATTTGTTTATTCCTAATGTCTGATACTTGTACATTTTTTGTCATGTCATTAATGATTTCAATTATTTCTGTCGTATTGATTATATGTAATATTATATTTGTTTCTGTTACTATTTTTGTTTTGTCTAAATTTATTATTGTAAAACCGTTATGTTCGTCAATTTTCTGTATGTTCAGATATCCACTAGTTGGTATTATTAATAGAAACCATATCAACATCATCTGTATTGTCTGAAAATTTTAATTTTCTTTTAATATTTGTTACATGTACATTATTTAATTTTGATTTTCTGTATTTAGGTAATTGTTTATGCCTAATAGCTTTATAATTTTTTATGAACCCCTTGGTTCTAGTTTCCTCATATTCTTCCCTATTTTTATTTAAATTTTCAATTTTTTTTAATTTAATCGCTTCCATAGATAGTTTAATTTTTTCAAAATCTACCTTACGATCTTGAACTACTTTTGGTATATTTTTAATTGTAGAATGAAATCTTTCATTATAACTTCTAACTGCTTGTTGTATTATTCTTTGTGCAGACAAATTTTTATTAAGTAGTTTAATTACCCTGAATTTTTCAGCTAATGAGTTATGGAACCTTTCAATATCACTGTTACCTGTGTGACTATTAGGTTTGGTCAAATGTAGTGCTATGTCCTGTTCTTGTAAGAATTCTTTAATTTGTATTACGTTAAACTCATTATCTGCAATTATTTCTTTTGGTTTACCTATCTTACTAAAGTGACTTTCTAACTGTTCTATTAAAGTCAATTGGTTTTTGTCTTGTAAGTCATAAACTGTACCAAACTTGGAAAATTTATCTATTATGGTCATAAAATTAAATTTCATAATTGTATATGTATCGACGTGAATAATTTCGTTTATATCGCTTGGAGTAAATGTATTTTTAAATTTTGCTTTAATTGGACGTCTGTCGTATTTTACTTGCTGACATATGTCACATTGGTTTATTACCATTTGGATAATTTCTAATAGTTTTGGATAATAAATTTTATATTTTATATTATTATAAGTTTCTTGTATGCCCGAGTGATTACTTTCTTTTACGTGATAGAACGAGATTTGTTTTACCGCTTCTATCTCTGTCTCTATCTCCTGCGCTCTAAATGAACATTTAACAAATTTTATTTGTCGAGTATTTGAATACATTTCGCGAATTTTCTGTTGTACTATATTATATTGTGAATCTTGTAATTCGGAATATATACCTACTAACCCTTTATTCAAATGTCTTCTAAATATTTCTCCTAAAATATTGAAGTCATAATCCGCTATATAAATTATTTTTCTACCTAAAATATTTTCTGTTTCTTTAATCTTATTGTTAGTTATAATAATTTGAGTTTTATATTTGTTAACAATTTCTTCCTTAATTGGAATATGATCTAACAATTCCTCCTCTGCGGAATGTATAGTAGCCATTGTAACGTTATCGTTTTCATTTTCTATATTGAATAATAAATTTAATTCTGACTCTTCTTCGTAATTGTTAAGAGAGTTTTCTGAATTTGCATTTTCTTTTGTTAATGCATTCTCTTCGTTTTGTTCGATTTTGCTAAGGAAATCGGCAACTTTATTTTCTTTACCCTTTAAATATTCTATTTCAAAAATATATTCACCTAATTTTAGTAACCATATTTGATGTCTTGGCGACATATCTTTACCTTTATACTTAGCATGCAAATATTTAATTGGTTGGTGATCTGTAAGGATTCTGAATTTATTTCCATACAAGTATGGTCTGAAATAATTCCCTGACCACATAATGGCTAGGAATTCTTTATCTGTTGCAGAATAGTTTTTTTCATGATTATTTAATGTTCTAGATGCAAAACATATTGGATGTCCTTCTTGCGACAGAACTGCTCCAATAGCATAATTAGATGCATCAGTAGTTAAAGTGAAAGGTTTTTCAAAAATTGGGTATTTTAATATTGGGTGGCTAATGATTAATGTTTTTAATTTTTCGAATGCAGCAATATAATTGGGATCTTTTAGATTTATTTTCATGTCTTTTTTCAAATATTTAGTAATAGGTTGGGCTACTTTGGCGTAATCTTTTACAAATTTCCTATAATAACCTGTTAACCCTAAAAAACTCTTTATCTGCTTCTGGGTCTTTGGAACTTCCAATTTTTCTATTACTTTAATTTTGTCAGGATTAGGTTTCATCCCTTCATTTGTTAAAACATGCCCTAAAAATTCTGTTTCTCTATTCATAAAATTACACTTGTCTACTTGTACTTTCAACTTTTTTTCTTCTAATATTTTAAAAATTTCTGTAATTGCCCTTACGTGTTCTTGGAGTGATGTACTAAATATTAAGATATCATCAAGGTATACTACACAATTTCTATTTATGTGATCTCTTAAAATTTCATTTATAAGCCTTTGAAATGTGGCTGGTGCGTTTTTCAACCCAAATGGCATTCTATTAAATTCATAAAGCCCAAAAGGAGTTACAAATGCTTTTTTCTTTCTATCTTCTTCCCTTATCATAATTTGGTGGTAACCCTTAGCTAAATCTAACGTAGTAAAATATTGTGCCTTCCCTAACTTATCTAATAATGAATCTATGTTGGGTAATGGAAACTTATCATCGATTGTGACTTCATTAAGTCTTCTATAGTCGACTACTAGCCTATATTTCTTTTTCCCTGAATTATCTACCTTTTTTGGTACTATTAACAAAGGACTGGAGTACCTAGAATTACTTTTCCTAATTACTCCTTGATCTTCCATCTCTTTAATTTGTTTCCTAACTTCTGATTCATGTTGGGGAGGATATCTATATAATTTGGAATTAATTTGCTGATTAGTTGTTGTAATAATTTCGTGTTCTATTTCTGGAGTACTAGTTAATTTATCCCCATCTTTAAAAAATATATTTTCAAATCTTTTAATAATTTTTCTTACTTCCTGATATTCTTCTTTGTTTAAATGATTTAATTTTAAATGTCCCCATATGTCCTTATCCACTGGTTCTAAAGTGCAAATTTGTTCTACTAAGTATGGGTTATTCAAAAACTTTAGTTTTTGATTATTTAATGTAATTGCTCCTTTCTCTAAATCTATTGTTGTGTTCAGTACTGTCAATAAGTCATTTCCTATAATAAACTGATATTTTCGTTGTGGTAGACTTTTCTTTTTCCAACGTATTAAAGCGCCCTGAGGTGCTCTGAATTGTTCAGGTGAGGTTGTGTGTACTTCGTATTTAATTGAGTCTTTTCCGCTAATAGTGGAAAAATATATTGGTGGTATTTCTATTTCTCCAAATCCTAAAACTTTATCGTCTATAATACTTAAAGTTGAGCCTGTGTCTATTAATGCTATAAAATTTCGTTTATTTATGGTAATTTGGATCATAGGTAGTTCTTCCGAGGCTAATTCATAAAAAACTCTACATTATTTGATTGATCATTTTCTACATTTTTTCCAAATTCCTCCTGTCTTTGTCTAGTAGAACCCTGTTGGTGGCGATATTGGCCCGGGTTATTTCTAGAGTTTCCTGACACTTGGTAGGAATTATTACTATTTGAATGGATATTACCTATATCCATTGGTTCTATCTGATCTTGCCTAGTATAACTCTGTTGTTGGCGATATTGGCCCGAGTTATTCCTAAGATTACCTGACCTTTGATAGTACCGTTCAGGATTGCCATGATTATTTTTATATAATCCTGAATTGGTATATTTATTATCATAATTATTTTTAAAATTATTATTTTGAAAATTATGATTATTATTTTGCCTAAAATGTTCATAATTATTTCTATTAATTCCATTATTATTATTATTATTATTATTGAAGTTATTTCTAAACGGCCCTGAATTATTATTTTTATTTTGCGGTTTAAAAGTATTATTTCTATTTAAGCTTTTGCTAAAATTATTACTTTTTTTATATTCGTGTCGGATACACGAATCTTCAAATCTTCTTGTTCTCATGATTTGAATTATACTACCTAACTCTTTTATTTCATAAATTTTATCTAACAATACCCCTTGGGTAATTTCTTTAATCATATTAATTAAGATACTATCTACGTTACCTAAATCTATGCACTGATCTTCTTTATAGTAAATTCTAACTTCATCTGCCTTATATTTAATAACTTGTATTTCATTACAAAGTTCACTTACCGAATTAACTCTAATGTTGTTGATCCTTTTGTAAATCTCCATTGGTTCGGTGTCCGGTTTATATCTCATTTTCAAAACCAGCTTCACAGTATTCCAGTCTGATGGATCTGGTATGTTAATTACTGCATTTTTAGCTTCTCCCTGGATTTTCTCATAGAAGATTGCTCTGGTCATTTGTCTTTTTTGATCTGGATCTGCTACCGTTGAAAGGTGATACTCTGCACTTGATATAAATGAGTTTATGCTAATTTCGTTACGTCCTGTGAATGTGGACATGTAACTTATTTCTTTCATTATACTTCCTGTCTGATTATAATGTAAGTTGTTTTGCGCTCTCAAGTTTTGTAAAGCTGCAGTTAAATCAACTATCTGTTGTTGCATTGCAAGTTGATTTTGTTGGATTGATTGTTGTTCATTTTCTGCCATTTTTCGGTTAATGTCGTACTTATTCATTAACTTTATTTGTAAAATATTAAATTTTAACGTGTTTATTTTGAAATTAAATTAAGCTGTGTTTCTGCGAGTATTTTACTCTTTGTTTTCCACTTTTCTTTAATTATTATTTTAGTGTTTTATTTTGAAATTAAATTAAGCTGCGTTTCTACGAGTATTTTACTCTTTGTTTTCCACTTTTCTTTAATTATATTATTTTAGTGTTTAATTTTTTTTTTTTTTAATTTTAAACACTTCACTAAATGTTTGTTTAAGTACCGGTGTTAATATTATTATTAAATTTACTTTTTGGTTTATTTTCGAGTAATATTTAATTAATTAATAAAAAAGGTTTTCTTTTTCTTTTTAATATTATTTACCGATTCGATTCGTTTCACTAGATAATTCGTTTTAGAATTATCCTACCGACTGCGCCAATTTTGTTTTTAGTTCGTGATTTTAGATAAAAAAAGAACTTTTTATTTTTGTTAAAACAAACACTTTATTTATTTTTCAAATAAGTTTTACAACTTAACGTTATGACTGCTAGAACAATAATAATCTATTTTTGTTAATACAAACTATTTATATTTTTGTCTTATTATTAATTAACCAATAAGAAAATTACAATATTTATTACTTAATGACCAATAGAAAATTAACTATATAATCTTATCTTTAATTACTTTTCTAAGAACAGAGGATCTTTAAACCAAACTTATCTTTTACTTTCACATAATAAATTATGATCCTAAACATCTGTTCTTAAACTATTTAATATTTATATTTTATTAGTTTTGACCGAAATGGCCTTTAAAATATTATTAAAATTATTATCTGTTAAATTTCTAATTCTATTTATATCTGTATCAATATTATCTATTGGATTTGTATTTAAATAATATCCTTTTTCAATATTAGGAGATTTCTTATACATAACTTACATACACTTTATCATAAGAGCAGTACGGAGAAAAAAATGCTAAAGAAAAACCCCAGATAAACTAAATAACAACAAAAAGGAAAAAAAAAAAAAAAATTTAAAAATATAAATTAAACCTATGCAGATTTTTTTTTCTTGAGCGATTTAATGTAAACTATTACATTTCGCATGTAGAGTAGATTTACTACATTAAAAACATTATTTGTAGCTTAAAAATGAATTGAAGTTTTACCAGAAATTATTTATAAATTCTAGTTTTACTAATTAGGAACATTTGTGAATTAAGATAAGAAAATTTATTGATGTGTAATAATTGAATATATATACATACATAGTTATATTAACTCAATATATTGCTATTATAAGTTTTTGATTTATGCTAATAAAGTTTTTGTGATAAGAAAATGTAATTATATTAGTTAAAAAAACAAAAAAAAAAAAACAAAATAAATAAATGTACTAAATCTACTCTACATTTTTCTACGTATCATAAATAATATTGTTGAGCTTTCAATTTTCCGCCGGCAAAACATATATTTTATATTTGTTAAAAAGAAAAAAAGTATTGATTATAATGGATCATGTGGCTTTTTCAATCTCAAATTTTTTTGATTATTTTTGTTTATATTTTTGTTTTTGCTTTAAACTTTTATCACGGTAGATGTAATACAAAATGCAGGAAATGTAATAAAAATTAAATAGATATTGATGCATAAGTCATTGTTACCTAAAAATTGAAACGCATATTAATTAGAAACGTAAACATTGATTTTATTGTCTAGATCTCAAGAGATTTTAAATTTATTTGAATTAAGCAAATTGCTAACCTTGTTTACATTGTTTTTTAAAGTTGAAAAATAAAAGTATGAAATGATGTCAGAGGGTTCCTATAAATTCATATAATTTTTTCTATTATCTGATGGATAGGGTTAATAAATATATCTTTTCAGTTAAGATCATTTAAAGTTTTATCATACATCACACCTAAAAATATATAACAATATCATCCACTGACTGATGTAAGGTCACTTTGTAAACGTTTATTATTGAAAAGAAAATGCCAATAAGAATTATGTAATATAAAATGCATCAAAAATGCAAATTCCTTAAAAGTAAACCAGTTTTCTGTGTTTAAATGAAAAAAATAAAAGTGGTTTTAAATAAACGAATTATAGATAAGAAGAAAAAAAAAACTAATTCTTGGTAAAGAAGATGTGTAGTATACCTTTACATAAAGAAAGAAAACAAAAGTTCAATGATCATGGTGTAATATGTAGTAACATTACCTGTTTTATGACTATAGTTCAATCTTTGTATTATTTAAAAATGCTTTATAATAAAATAAAAAAATTATAATAAAGAAATTCAAAGTTTAGAATGATTCTGAAAATATATACTTAGTGCTATGTGTGATCTACATATATAACCTTTCTGTAAGGAATAACAAATAAAAACAGGTTAATTGTTTTTGGTACCTATAGCAAAGATAATGAATATAACTACATGCGCACAGTCCATATAAAACAAAAACCTTAAAATTCAAGCTCTTTAAATTAAAAGAAAGCAATAAAATAAAAAGAAAAAAAAAGCTTAAATCTTTATACTCTATTTATTATTAAATTTTAATTAGACAACGAAAACAAAAATAAAAACAAAAACAAAATAAAAGCTTTGTTGACTTTATTTTTTAATAAAAATTTTGAACTATGAATAAATACGATTTATGAATTATATATCGATGGCTCCAAGCTATAACGATGTAAGTCTGAAATATATTTTATTACAAATTTGTAATTTTTGAATAAATTAAGAATACAATTTTATTAGGAATAATTACGGGTTATTATTTTTTCTCTTAAAAATGCTAATGTAAGTATGCTTACATTGTTCTTATCCGAAAATGTTCACTCTATACCATTCGAATAACAACAATATATAATTAAAAATGACGTAACTAAGCATAGAACTACGAAAAAATTGCTTTTTAGCACATTTTCAAAAATTTTTGTAAAAATGTGCCTATATAGCTTCACTCTGTCCGTCCGTCCGTATGTTTACAAAAACTTTTACACCGTTTGAAATAGAGAAAAGAAATTTTAACCATGGGTAGTTTTTTCAAAAAAAATAATTTCGTAGAAGAATTTTTTTCTGTAGCCCCACCTGTTACGGGGTTTTCCAAATTTGGAAAAAGCCCTATATTTAAATTGTTATAACAAGAGTTCTGTTACATATATTTTCAATCTGAAAACGGCAAATGATAGCTGGTTTCATAAACTTTATAAATTTTTACAAGGCAAATGTTTAGGGTTGCCATACGGTACTAAAATTTAACATTACGCAAAACTCAGTTTTCGCAAAATTTTTGGCCACACATATCTTCTGAACGGTTCAAGCTAGATCCTAATTTTGGGACAAGTTAGATACCTAGAAATTAGTAGGAGTCGGTTAACTAAATTTTTTTGTCCAGCCCCATGCTTAGGAGCTATAAGGGCTCGAAAATTGAAATTTTGCTTATTTTTAAACACCTGTAACTTGAATACCTGTGAAAATTTTTTTTTAGTGATAGACAAAATTCAAAGCTCTATAATTATATTTCAACATGTGTCAAAGGTTTTTCTTAATTTTGAAGGGTGACGAAGTTACAGCCCCTGAAAAATCCAAAAAAGCTCTATATTTAAATTGATATAACAAGAGTTCTGTTAGGTTTATTTTCAATCCAAAAACGGTATTAGAGAGCTGCTTTTATAAGCTTCACAAAAATATGTCGCTGAAATGTATAAGGTTGCCATACGGTACTAAAATTTACCATTATATAAAACTCAATTTTTGCAAAATTTTTGGCCCGACATATCTTCTGAACGGTTCAAGCTAGATCCTTGAAATTTTGGGAGAAGTTAGATCCTAAAAAAATAGTAGGAGTCAGTTAACAAAATTTTTTTGTCAAGCCCCCTGTTTAGGAGCTATAAGGGCCCGAAAATTGAAATTATGCTATTTTTAAGCACCTGTAACTTGAATACCTGTCCAATTTTTTTTTTATTAATATACAAAATTTAAAGGTCCAACATTATATTTTAACATATGTTAAAGGTTTTTCTTAAATTTAAAAGGGGTTCCTTAAATTGAAGAAAGTGTCTCTTAGTTTCCATTTTTGCTTAGATAATAAAATTCTAAATAAAATCCAAATTTTTGTGTAATTCAGAAATTTAATTCCTAGAACCTAAAAAACTAGAGGATGAAGGGGGGGGAAGTTGAAGTTAGATTCTTGAAAAATTTGGCAACCTTCCCCATTGAAGGGCTATAACAACTTTTAAATAAAAAGTTTACTGTTAGCAGTAAATTTTATAAGTCAGTAGTAATTATTTCCAAGTAAATATTTAAAAGTTAAACTCAGTATGTAATACAATATAATTTTGA
This sequence comes from Dolichopus griseipennis, assembly GCA_963082915.1. Classification (NCBI taxonomy): domain Eukaryota; kingdom Metazoa; phylum Arthropoda; class Insecta; order Diptera; family Dolichopodidae; genus Dolichopus; species Dolichopus griseipennis. The sequence continues at coordinate 105,047,543 of OY720441.1, read as the reverse complement.
AAATGTGCTTTTTTAAAAACCCTTGGTTTTTTTTCATCACTTGTTTTAATTTTGTTTCGTTGTAGCTATACTTAAAACCAAAAAAAAATGTTATTTATAAAAATATGAATTATAAAAATTAACAAGTAAAAGAGATATGAATTTACTTATACCTATTCTAATCGTTATATCAAACTTGACTTGCATAGTTATTGTTTGCAGGCATCGAATGAGTACATCTATCTATCTATATATATAAAAAGGAAAGTTTGTTTGTATGTTTGTTTGTTTGTTTGTTTGTTTGTTTGTATGTAGCGAATAGACTCCTCAACTGCCCAGCCGATTTTCATGAAAATTTGTATATAGAGGTTTTTGGGTACGGAAAGAAATCGTGGCCCAAAAATTTTGCTCTAACGGACCGCCAAGTTAGGGCTGTGGTGCAAGTATTTAAACTTCTTTGTTCTAAAATGAAAATGGTTTGACCGATTGACTTCAAATTTTGTATACGTGATGCTCTTTGAGAATTGAGTTGATCCTATTAACAGTTTTGGAATTTGTTAACCCATGTCGGGCCGACGGGTGGTCAAAAAAAATTTTGGGTCCAAATTTTGTCCGATTTTACGAAATTCTGCTTTGGCTAAAAAGAAAGCCCCAAAAAAAATTTTGTTGATTTCCATTGACCCATTGCGGCCCAACAGCTTTTTATAGGTTTTTTCAATACTTAACTTTAAATTAGAAACGGTTTGACCGATTTTCTTCAAATTTTGTATACGTGCTCCCTTGTGAGAATTGAGTTGACATTATTAACAGTTTTGGAATTTGTAAACAGATGTCGGGCCGACGGGTGGTCAAACAAATTTTGGGTCCAAATTTTGTCCGATTTTTCGAAATTCTGCTTTGGCTTAAAAGAAAGCCCTAAAAAAAGTGTTGTTGAGTTCCATTAACCCATTGCGACCCAACAGCTTTTTATTAATTTTTTGGTTATTTTACTTTAAATTAGAAACGATTTGACCGGATTACCTCAAATTTTATATGTGTGAAGCAACTTGAAAATGGAGTTGAGTCTGTTAACAGTCGGTCCTACGTTTGGTAAAAAAAAATTTTTTGGAAGTAAATTACGTAAAATTTTGGAAAATAGTTTGTACTGCTTTGAATTACAGAAAGTTTCAAAATTACTAGAATAATCCTAGAAAAATCGTTTTAAAAAGATTGCTTTCATACATTTTTAAATTTACGTGTGTAAACCGTGGGTAATTTTTGTGTTAACTTTTTGCAGTAACATCAAATTCAATTAAATTGAAAGGCGCAGCAACGCGCACCGGGTATTATCTAGTATAATATATTATGATATTTCAAATTCACGTATATATTTTGATTTTTTTAAAAATTTTCTTTGTTCACATTTTTCTTTCTAAAATTACAAAATAGCCATACGCAATCATTCATAAAAACCTTTTGGTAAAGTTAAAATAAAATCTATTAAGATTCATTCAACAAAAAATAATATTTAATAATGTATACGTGCAATACATATACCAAAAAAATTAAAATAAAAAATTTTCTCTCTCAAATGATTTTCTTTGCTATAGTTAATCGACCGTCACGTGAGTTATTTTTATTTTTAACTCTCTTAAAAGCTTTTTTAATTTTTAACGTGTATGAATGTATGATGATATTAGACTCATATTAGGGTTTTATTTTTTAAATATATTCATATTTTATATTCATTATCTTTGCCTATAGTAAACATAAAAATAAAAAATAAAACATATGAGTTAATATGTTCAAATAATTTTTATTTAACTGAAACAGCTTTAACAATTTTGCGATGATCTGATGACCTGAAAGAAAATAGGAGTAATAGCACTCTTGCTTTAACAAACAAAAATCTAAAAAACAGAAAACCTGAAATAAAAAAAATCCTGAAAACAAAAAGAAAAATATTTGTTTTTAATTTATAGTATATTTTATTTAAATAATACTATAGCTATAACGATTAGTTTGTATAATCACTAAAGAAATTTAATATATTATATGTATAACAATTTTAGAAAGCTGCTACAATATCAAATCGCATCAAAACTTATTTTTGATTCACAAAATAAACAAAGCTGTTAATAAAACGACTCCAAAACAAAAGTGTTTATTAAAAATATTATTAATAAATTTAAAAATTTTATGCTAATAAATAAATAGAATAAGCAATAATATTATACATATTTCATAATAATAACATACATATTTCATTAATCTAATTCCATAATATTAAAATGACCCCAAGGTAGTTTTATAATTGTTTCTTGAAATGTATCTTTTATCATCATTTGATTTAAGTGCAATTTTAGTTTGTATTATACTACTAACTTCGTGTTTTTGAGATTGTATTAAATTTTGTTTTATTGATATTTCATTGCTCTTATTCAAGCATTCGACGTAATCATCAAAAGTTATTCTATTTTTAATTAAACCTTTTTTTATTCCTTAAGACTTTTAATTTTATCTTTATTCTCTACACGAATAGCATACATTTTAGATCTTAAACCTACAAACTCAGCCATTATTTTTCGATTCATTTCATCTTTCATTAAACCAACTACTTTTATATTTACTTGAGGTATTCCCCAAATATTATCTTTTGGATAATCACTTGTATCATAATATGTGTGACAATCATTTTTTATTACTTCATATATATCTGGACACACTATCTCATAAATTAAAGAATCTGTATCTTTAATTGTTCTATATATAATATAGAGCAATTGGAATTAAATTTTTGAAGCATGTAATCATAATGGAAATTATAAATAGTTGTTTTCGCTAGTTCAAGAATACACATTCCAACATACATTGGTTTGTTGAAATAAATCTCTGTTTTGTTTAATTCTATTATAGATAAGTTTTCACTAAAAATAATTGAAGCTTTAAACTCAGGTTTGGAAATTAACGATTCTGCTCCATATTGACTACGCCATTTAGGAACTAGCTTGACTATGCTATGTTTTCTTACATTCTCCATAGTTTTTCCAAACACAGCATTATTCATCAATTTGTATAAGTTTTTCTCAAATACATTTTTTGATAATGTGCGCTGTTTAGTATTTAAGTCTATATATGACTTTAGCCAATTTGATTGATTAAATTTTAATATTCTATGAATTTTATTTAATTTAAGCCCATGTTTTAAGGCTTGCTGTAAATTTCGATAGTGGACTACATATTTTTTTTTATTGTAAAGAGTAGCCATGAGTTTTATCTGTTTTGAATTGGGGGGTGATTTATGTTCAGCGCAAAATGGTAGATCTGAATGTGAGTCATGTAAATAATCTGGGTAATCTAAGTCTACCTCCAAAATATAACCAATTAATGAGTTCGCATCTATATCATTAACATTAAAGTTTTTAACATTATCGACCCATTGAAAGATGCTATGTGGAAGAAGTTGTGACATTGCCCAAACATATTGATTATTAATATCATCATATATTAAATATGTTGATGGCTTAGAGGGGTCATAGTTTGTACAATATTTATTATTTGCTTTAGCATATCGTTTTGAGCATTGGCTAAGACCACCACGAACGCCTCGTTCAATAACCATCAACATATCTATATCAGTTAAAAGCTCTAAATTTATTCTAGTGTAAAGTAGCATTGCATTACAAGTATACCCCGGTAGGGTGTAATAATGAGCTGGATCTAGTTTATATGTCTTGATGCAACTCGACCGAAAATGTTCAAACACGTCTGCTAAAAGAAGGACATCAGTTTTTAAATAGAGATCGGAGTATTCTCCTAAATTTTTTATGCCTAACTGATCCCACACATTTTTTGCATGTGTATATTCCTCTTCACTAATATTACTTTCATTTAATTTATTATAAAACTTATCAATAGGAGGTAATGAGCTTTCAGAAAATTTTTTTGAAGAATCAAAGTAATCGTAAGGAAAGACTCCTTTTCGAGTTAATAATGCTATTTGATTAGTTTCTAAATATTTAAACTCTGATTTCAAAACAGGCAAATCATTCAAATACGATGATAAAGTATCTAAACCGGCTGCCATGAATCTGTAGGAATCAATAAAGCGGAAATTTTTAGGATAAGCATTTAAAATTTTTGTAAATGAAATGTACTTTTCTTTATTGACTGGTAGTAAATTTATTCTACCCTCTATATCTGTTGCTAACTGTTTTATTATGAAATGAGAATCATATCCACTTAAATTATGGAATACGACGGGAACTGTGTAGTTGTCTTGCAAATTTAAGTTACAGTTATTATGTGCAGCACCGCGATATTTTCCTGTTAAATGACAGTGATCTCTGACTTTAATATTATTTTCATCAAACGCTTTTTCACAAATATAACAAACTTCAGATGATAAGAACAGTGCTTCTTCATCCTCTAACAATTTTTGCATTGGTAAAGGGTTAAGAAATATCGATGTTAAATTCTCACCAAAATTTAATAATTCTTTAGTAAACCATTCAACACAGTTTTCATCCCGATAGCTCTTATAAAAAGATAGCTTGGGGTCATATGAGCTTTTAACGTAATATCCTACACTACAAGGTTTATGAATTTGATACTTATTTTTCTTTTAGTTAATTCTAATAAGCATTGCAAATCCGCATATATTACAAACGGAGCACTAATTTTATTTTTATAATTTTTAAATTGCAAATTTTTGTCCTTTTGCGTTGGTAATCTTATTCTGCAGCTATTGTATAGTTTACAGTCTTCCATATGTGTATTCAACTTTTCTTCAGTCCAGAAATAATGAAGGCATCTATCACAAAAATATTTTTGATGTCGGTTTTTGGCTAGCTGCGATGATAGTAATCGAGATAAACTTTTAATCCAAACATAATGATATTTAATGGGTTCATACATTTCCTCATCTTCATTGGATTCAACTTGTTCGTCATATTCATCATAATATTTGTTTTGTATCATTAAAAGATTAGTATGCTTTGTTTTTATACCCTACACCTATAGAATAGGTAAAGGGGTATATTAACTTTGGTATGGTGTTTGTAACCACCTAAACGAAGCGAGCTAGATATGGAAAAATATCTATATTTGTGATCAGCGTGACCGCCTTAGTCGATATAGCCATGTCCGTCCGTCCGTCCGCCCGTAGGCACGATAACTCAAAAAATAATAGAGCTATCTAGATGAAATTTTAACTGTAGGTTACTAGGACTGAAAGTACGGCGGGGATTGCATATGGGCGAAATCGGCCCATTGGTTTGGATTCTGGACCTTTTAATCGATCGAAGGACTAACGAACATATATAAAAAATCACGATAACTCAACAACTAATGACGTTATCTTCATCAAATTTCTGCTGTAGGTTACTAGTAATAAAACTACTTCGGGGATTGCGTAAGGTCGGTATTGAACCATGCGTTCGGAACCTAGAACTTTTTGATCGAATTTAGGCCAAACGAGCATAATTCCGAAACCAATGAAGATAGAACCTCCAAATTTGGTATCAGGGTGTCCCTTCCTATTTTCTAAGTGTCTTGGGAATTTGGGTCCCATTGGAGTACTGGGTCGGGGACCAGCCACACATTTTCGAAGACCTTAAAGCATATCTTTAAAATTAATAAAGATAACAACTTGAAAAAATATAGAAGTTTCCAATTTGCCACAAGGGTGTTCTTTACTATCGCTTACGTGGTCCCCTAATTTGGGATCAATTGGAGAGGTGGTTCTGTACCCCTCTCAGACCTCCCAAGTTTTAAAAGCTTATAATCGAAATTACTAAAAATAGTTACTTAAAATTAAGATAGACCGTTCAAATTGTGTACAAGGGTTAACTAGTACTATAAGTATAGCGCGGGCGGTATAAGGGCGAAATCAGTCCATGGGTTCAGATTCTTGACCTTTTAGTCGGTGTCAGGGATAACGAACATATAATAAAAATCACGATAACTCAACAACTAATGACCCTATCTTCATGAAATTTGTGCTGTAGGTTATTGGTAATGAAACTACGGCGGTGATTACGTACGGTAAGGGTTGGACAATGGGTTCGGAACTGAGAACTTTTTGATCGAATTTAGGCAAAACTAGCGTAATTCCGAAACCAATGAAAATATAACCTCCAAATTTGGTATCAGGGTGTCCCTTCCTATTGCGTAAGTGTCTTTGAAATTTGGGCCCCATTGGACTAGTGGGTCGGGGACCAGCCACTCAGTTCCGAGGTCCTTAAAGCATATTTTCGAAATTAATATAAATAGTAACTTGAAACAAATGTAGAAGCATCAAATTTGGCCCAGGGTGTCCTTTACTATTTCTTCCGTGCCCCCCTAATTTGGGATCAATTGGAGTGGTGGTTCAGGACCTCTCTTAGACCCCCCAATGTGTAAAAGCTTATCATCGAAATTAATAAAACTAGTAACTTAAAATTAAGATAGAACGTTCCAATTGTATACAAGGGTTAACTAGTATTGAAAGTATGACGGGACTGCATATGGGCGAAATCGTACCATTGTTTCGGGTTCTGGAACCCTTGACAAGTTCAAGGACTAACAAACATATATCTTAAAAACACCATAACTCAAAAAATAATGCCGGTATTTTGATGAAATTTAAACTCTAGGTTACAAATAATGAAAGTACCATGGGAATTGGTTGTGGTCGAGTTTAATTTCAAAGCCAAGGAATATATTTCCTATGTCCTATGTGTCTCCGAAATCTAGACTTAATTGTAGTGGTTCAGCTATGTTCAAAAGTACTTGCTGCATTTATGTAAAATTTATTTTTATATTTAAATGAATTATATGAAAAGGTGTAAATTTTTAATTGTATTTTAGAAATACATTTATTGCATATTTTGCGTTTATAAGCTTTTCTATTAGGTATATAAACTAACCATTTAAAATAATTGCAATTTTTAAAAATTTGGATTATTAAAAATATTATGCTTTGAGTATCTTTTTATCACAAAATTTAATAATTAGAATTTTTTCATTTTGTAATTGAATTGGAATAAATATATTTTCATTTATTTCAAGTTTGTTTGTTTTTTAATATTTTTAAATAGATAAATTAGTAACTCTAAAAATAACGCCGGTATTTTGATGAAATTGTAATATTTTTTAATAGATAGTGTAATTAGAAAATGTTTTTTGTATTATAAAGTTAATTTGGTTAGCTATGTCTTACGATCAAATTAATAACAGCTTTTATGGTGTTAAAATGACTTATGGATATGTCCTTAAATTTGAACCAAATAGGTGTAGGGTATTTCTAAGTCGGTTGCACCGACTGACTGTTTCTTTACTTGTTTTATTCTCAGTTAAGTAGTTAGGAATAACTACATAATTTTTCCCAATTTTTTGAGACCATATACATTTACCGAAACTTCGTTTTGTTTTTCGAATTTATGAATATGACAAAGTTTTACAGGAAATTGAATTCCACTAAAATTTAATAATGTTGAGTAGTCTGGATATTTTCTTACACGTTGCGGGTCTTTAGTTACAGGATATAACGCTGATGTAATCGCCCAAGCAAAACAGGCATTATCATTATTCTTTACATTTACACAAGCTTCTTTCTTCTTGATTTCTGAAGAAAGTTCTACATAAGATAATCCCAATATAGGTGTAAATTTGTTAATATTAACAACCAAATGAATAACGGCCGATAATGCCCAGGCACTATCTTTTTCTTGGAATTCTTCGAATTTTTTAAGCAGTTTTTCTCTAATATGTTCTAAAAATAATGCATTGATGTCAGTGTTTTTATACACAGGTACATTTTTGGTGTTCAAATACTTTATTTCATATATTTCATAATTTCCCCTAGCTTTTATGAACTCCGCACAAAAAATTACATTTACTTTAATAGCGTCATCTCTTTTGAGTGCGTTATTAATACGTGTTTTAAACAACTTTTTACAATCATTTAAAAAATTTTCTGGTTCTTTATGCTTAAGGTTAATGATAATTCCCGTTCTCATGTGTCCCTTGAAGCATGATTGTACATTTTCCCATTTAACAAAATTATTAGATAACTTTGACGAGCTATGCCTTCCTCCCCTTAGCCTTAATAATTTCATTTTAGTTCTGTAGCTTTGCAAAACATGAATAGCATTCCCAAAATGTTGTTTTTTAGCTACAGTTTTTGCGATTTTGAGTTTGGCACACAAAACCCGAAGATATCTGTAACATTCTTTGATGCCATTTTCGATTTAAGTCGTATCGTCTTTATATTTTTCGAAATTTTTTTGAACATCTTTAATCATATCTTTAACATTAATTTCACTGTTACTGTTTTCCATGTTAATTATTGTTTTGATTTGTTTTTCGTTTTAATATATAGATTTATTTATATAAGCAAATTTTTGTTATGAATAGTTTTTTTTTTTTTTTTTTTTTTTTATATTTTTTTTTTTTTTTTATTTGTTTTGTTTTTTTACAGTTGTACATATATACATATATATATTTATATATGTTTTTTTTTTCAAAGCTCTAGAAAATGTATTTATAAAATTATTGAAATTCTACTCCGTTCTACTACTATTTTTAAATCTACTCCTATCATTAAATCTACATACATCAATTTTTCAGTAGTGCTCTCCAATAATTTATTTTGATACCTCAGCACCGATAGCAAAGTTGATTTTGGATTTTTAATTCTCATTTATTTTATTTATTTATTCATTTATTAGTTTAACTCAAACTTTACAAAATTTAACAATTAGTATTATACAACATATAAAAAAAAATAGCTTTTGTATTAAGTTACAATTTCATATTTCTTAAATTAAAATTTAAGTTAACAGTAAAAACAACTAAATATATATAAAAAAAAAAGAATTTATATTTCTATTTATACAATTTAAGTTTTTGTGTTTGTTTTGAAAGTGTGAAATCGATGTTGTTCTTGTGTTTATTACCCATTATCAACATCCTATGAATTGGTTCATAATTGCCATAATTTGTTCTATGAAAAGTTAACGTAAATAAATTAGTATTACGTAAACGATTATTTAAATTAATTTTAATGTTATTAAGGATTTGAGGAGAAGAAATGTTACCTTTTATAACTTCAGTAATAAAAATAACATCAGCAACTTCTCGTCTTAATTTTAAAGTTTTCAAGTGAATTAAATTCAAGCTATTTTCATAAGGAGGTAGGATCAGCGGGTTTGACCATTGAAGATTTCTCAAAGTAAATCTTAAAAAATTTCTTTGCACCGTCTCTATCCTATTAATATGTACCTCGTAAAATGGTGACCAAACTTGGCTAGCATATTCTAAATTAGGTCTAACAAGACAAGAATATAAAGATTTAAGAACATAAGGATCATTGAATTCTTTAGACCAACGTTTTATAAAACCAAGCATAGAATTAGCTTTATTTATAATATAACAGAAATGAAGTTTAAAGTTAAGCTTATCATCGAAGTAAACGCCTAGGTCTTTAATAGAATTCGTTTTAGAAATACTAATTCCGTTCAAGCAGTAATTAAAACAAATCGGATTCAGACGATGTGTGAAACACATAAGTGCACATTTATTTACATTTAGAAGAAGATTATTGTTTTTACATCAAATAAAAAAATTATCTAAATCATTTTGTAAGAGTAAAGAGTCATTAGTAACTCAATTTTTTTTTTTTTTTTTTATAAGTACATATTATGTATAATAATAATAATAATAATAATAATAATGTGCAATGCAATGTGCATGCGCAAAAATAGAGAAGAGAGATTTTGTTAAAAGTGGTTTTGAAATAATTAGTTGTCTGTATTAAGAATGAATATAATGCGCATGTGTAAGAGCAGGAATTAATTTGTTAAAACCTTTTATACATATTTTTTTTTTCTGTTTTATATTATGTTTATTTCTGTATTTTTTAAGTCCTTAAACCATTGTGCTTAAAGTATATTGTAATTATAAAAAATTTTATAAGAGGCTCACAAATACGATTATATTTACGTTTCTAATTAATATGCGTTTCAATTTTTAGGTAACAATGACTTATGCATCAATATCTATTTAATTTTTATTACATTTCCTGCATTTTGTATTACATCTACCGTGATAAAAGTTTAAAGCAAAAACAAAAATATAAACAAAAATAATCAAAAAAATTTGAGATTGAAAAAGCCACATGATCCATTATAATCAATAGTTTTTTCTTTTTAACAAATATAAAATATATGTTTTGCCGGCGGAAAATTGAAAGCGCAACAATATTATTTATGATGCGTAGAAAAATGTAGAGTAGATTTAGTACATTTATTTATTTTGCTTTTTTTTTTGTTTTTTAACTAATATAATTACATTTGCTTATCACAAAAACTTTATTAGCATAAATCAAAAACTTATAATAGCACTATATTGAGTAAATATAACTATGTATGTATATCTATTCAATTATTACAAATCAATAAATTTTCTTATCTTAATTCACAAATGTTCCTAATTAGTAAAACTAGAATTTATATATAATTTCTGGTAAAACTTCAATTCATTTTTAAGCTACAAATAATGTTTTTAATGTAGTAAATCTACTCTATATGCGAAATGTAATAGTTTACATTAAATCGTTCAAGAAAAAGCTGTAAAAAAATCTGCATAGGTTTAATTTATATTTTTAAATTTTTTTTTTTTTTTTCCTTTTTGTTGTTATTTAGTTTATCTGGGCTTTTTCTTTAGCATTTTTTTTTCCGTACTGCTCTTATGATAAAGTGTATGTATGGATATGTAATCTTTAAAGAAAAAGCTTTTTCATTTCATGGTAGTATAATTTACAATGGAAAAAGCTTTGCAGTTTAGTACATTAGCATGTACCGCAAAGTTTAGCTACAACGGCCACACTGGAAATATCTGAATTTTGCCCCCTACATGGGATTTTTGCGCTCGGAGTGACATAGCTTATCTACTTATATTTACCCGCCTTTTTCCCTTTTAGAATTCTAAATTAAATAATAAAACAAATTTTCAATAAGATAAACAAAAATTTTTAATTATATTTTAAAAAAATTTTACATACCTATTTTAAACTAACGAAAATTTAAAATATATAGGTAGACAATTAGAAGACAATTTATGGAATTATTTTCTAACGATTTCGAAAATTTGAAATAATGCAAGTAAAAAAATATAAAGCAAAAAAAAAAATTTCATTCTCCTTTTTCTATCAATAATAATTTTTTATTTTATAATCAAAATATACACAAAATGCGTTCCTACATAATACAGCGATTAATATGATATACTTACGAAATATATACAAATGTATACACATCGATTGGCATACAAACAAAAAAATAAAAAAAACTAAAAATAAAAATAAACTAAAATACGATAAAGTTGATATTACTAGTCTATATAAAAGTTTATATAATTTCATGGTTTTTAATGTTAGTTAAAACAATTAATGCTTTCATTAGCTTTTTATCACAAAATTTAATAATCAAAATATGCAATAAATGTATTTCTGAAATCCATTACTAAATTTAGAATTGTTCATATAATTAATTTTAATACAAAAATAAATTTTACAACTGAAGTATCGTACACAATTTCTTAATTATATATTACCTATGGTAAAAATTCAATTAAATATAGATATGATATAATAAAAATTAAAAACAAAAAAAATTTCGTCGTTTATTAAAAAAATATTTAGTTTTTAATTTATAAAATATAATACATAATTTGTTTTATAGTAAAACTCTTAGCCTTTTAAAAATATAAAAGTGTTAATAAGAACGGAAACAGGAAATGATGTATCAAATTTGATTTTTTTATCTTTATTAATTTCGAATATAATATGCTTTAAGGTCTTGGGAGCCGTAGGACACCTGTGCCCCAAATATAATGTTCCATCTTCTTTTGTTTCGAATTTATACCAGTTTGACCTCAATTCGACCAAAAGCTTCTAGAATCCGAACCCGAGAAGAACCAATTCCGATGGTACTTTCATTACTAGTAACCTAGAATATAAATTTCATCAAAATAGCGTAATTAGCTTCTGAGTTATCGTGTTCTTAAGATATATGTTTTATATGGCACACCATGATACCGAATTTGGAGGTTCTAACTTCTTTGAATCCGGAATCATACTCATTGGCCTAAATTCGAATAAACAACGCATGGTTGGTTTTCGCCTATATGCAGTCTGCGCAGTTCTTTCAATACTAGTGAACCCTTGTACACAATTAAATACAGTGATATATAATTCTTTTAAAAAGCAATTAACTCTGTAATCATACATAAAGCTTGAAAATGAAATAACACTTAGCATTTGTCAGAGCATTTCATTCACTTATATTGTGAAACAAAGTGCAAGTGTCAGCAAAACTAGGCTTAATGCAAACAAAAAGTTTGCCTTTATTGATAAAACCAAAAAATAAGCTAAAAACAGTAATTACAAAAAAAGACATAAATACTAAGGTAGATCCAAAAAATCTAAAAATACAAAATGTTGAAAGTAGAAATAATGTTACTATTTTAATTGAAACAGATTCAAATGAAAGTCGTGAAAAAAAGTGAACTTGAAAATAAAATGAAGGAAAAATATGTTATCAAAATTCCTGTGGAAATAAAACATAAATTTGAAATTGTGCATATGAACAATTAATTTAATGAGGATAAAATAATAGAAAAGCTTATGAAACAAAATAGTTTTTTGAAACAGAGTTAAAAACAAGTAAAGAAACAGTCAATCGGTGCAACCGACTTAGAAATACCCTACACCTATTTGGTTCAAATTTAAGGACATATCCATAAGTCATTTTAAAACCATAAAAGCTGTTATTAGTTAGATCGTAATACATAGCTAACCAAATTAACTTTATAATACTAAAAATATTTTCTAATTACTTTATCTATTCAAAAATATTACAAATTCTTACTAATTTATCTATTTTAAAGTATTAAAAAACAAAAACACTTGAATATTTTTAATAATTAACATTTTTCAAAATTGCAATTATATTAAATTGTTAGTTTATGTACATATTAGAAAAGCTTATAAACGCAAAATATGAAATAAAAGTATTTCTAAAATATAATAACAAATTTAGAACTTTTCATATAATTCATTTAAATATAACAATAAATTTTACATAAATGCAGCAAGTATCATTGAATATAGCTTAAGTATTGTACACAATGTCTTAATTATATATCACCTTTTGAAATAATTATAAAATAATATACAAAATATGTTTTATGGTAAAATTCTTATCCTTTTAAAAATATAAAAGTGTTAAATAAAAACAGAAATACGAAAGAACCCTCGTGTATCAAATTTAAAGTTTCTATCTACATGGATTTCGAAAATAAGCTTTTTATACTCTACAGCTATATAATAGGTAAAGGGGTATATTCACTTTGGTAGGGTGTTTGTAACCACCTAATGGAAGCGAGCTAGATATGGAAAAGTATATATATTTCTGATCAGCGTGACCTCCTTAGTTGATATAGCCATGTCCGTCCGTCCGTCCGTCCGCAGGCACGATAACTCAAAAAATAATGGAGCTATCTTGATGAAATTTTAAAACTGTATCAGGTTTCTTTCAAAATAAAGGGTAACAGTTTATCTGATCACCAAATAGACGTAACATCAATCAAAAAAATTAATGTTAAGAAAATATATATGCAAATTATACTATAAATAAAACAGACTACATTCAAATGCGTAACATCGTAAAACCTAAAGTAGAAAATACAAACATTATGAATATTGATACACTAGTTAAAACAATATAGGAAGCGAAAGAATTGTGTACTAAAGCAATAACTGTCAGAACTAGAAATAATAGCTGGATTACACCCATTATATTTGATAAACTTAAAATCAGAAAATCCCTAAATGATGCACACACAAAAGATCCAAACAATAGCGAAAAGAGTAAAATATATTCTGTTCAAAAAGAAAGTAGAAAAATTAATTAAAGAAGCTAAAATAAAAATGTTATTAAATGTATTGAAAAAACAGGGAATGACTCTGGAAAACTATGGAATTATTATATAATACTATAAAAAATAATAATGACCAAAAAACGGAAATTATTACTTACGTTTTAAAGAAAAATTACCATAAAACAAATAATGAAAATGAGACGGCAGATACTATTAATAAATTTTTTAATGAAATAAGTAAATGTTTTTTAACTGAGAGTCGGAATTCTAGCACAGTTAGTAATTCTGAAAAACCTTTAGAGATAATGATGAATAAATGTTTTACAGAAGGAATATTTCCAGATCAACTTAAAAAAGCATTTATAGCTCCTATACATAAATCTGGGTTAAAAGAAGATTGTAATAATTATAGGCCCAATCTCAATTTTAAATTCTATATCAAAAATATATGAAAAAGCAATTAACATAACATTACAATCAGCAATTTTATTACACAAACTATTGGCTTTAATACCAATGAATATGATTTCTTACAAAATAGTGGGACAGAGTCAGCCATTACAGCACCAATGGAAAAAACCTATGATGGATTCTATGTAGGCGCGATATTTATTCATTTAACAAAAGCATTTGACATGGTAAATCATTCCAGATTACTAAATTGTTGCGATGAACTATTAACAAAACAAAACAGGTGTACCACAAGGGTCTCTTCTTGGGCCGCTTTTATACTTACTATATTTAAAAAACATACCAAAAAATAAAATACGTCAAATTGCACTGTTTATGCAGATGACACTAACCGCATTGCAAAAGCTAAAACAATGAAAAAATTGGAAGGTGTACTAAATAAGGACCTGGAAACATTATGTAATTGATTAGAGTATAATGAACCAAGTATAAATGCCAAAAAAACTAATTAGATAATGACGATAAAAAGTAATATAATTCAACGAGTGGATAGCGTTAAATATTTAGGAATGATAATTAATGGAAATTTAAGATGAGACAAAGACTTTTTTTAATGTCTTAAGAAACATATTATTCCTATATGTATGGCTTTAAAAAAAACTGGTAGCATTCCGAACAATGCAGCAAGGGTTGTTTACAATGGTTATATTTTATCAAGAATTAAATATAATCTATGCAGCTGGAGTTACGGCTCAAAATTTCAACTAAATTCTATTGGAACTGTAATGAATAAGAAATTAAAAATTTTATTTAAAATAAATCCTAAAACTAGTACTAAGAATTATACAAAGTAAATAATGTACTTGATATAATCAACTAATTTATATTGACATATGTAAATACATTTATAACTAGTACAACCCCGTGCAATTGCAAAGATTTTTTTTGTCAATTGATGATCGAATTACATTGTATGAAAATGAACTATGATGTGAAATAGCTAACATACTTGTGTAATTTCAATTTATGACTCATCTTTTTGTAATATTTGAAATAAACAACGAAAAACACCGCACCACTGTTAAAATCTCTTTTTTAAATTTAATTTTTTTTTTGCATGTAACCTACTCCGATAAAATTATATTTGTACACTTTGTTTTGATGTAAAAAGCTTTGATAAAATTTAAGCAATAGTCGCGTTCAGAATGAAGTAGCACTGCACTGAATGGCAGCGCTGTAGCACCTAGCGCTAAATTTTAAATCGCTAAACATTCGATTTTCAGTGACTTTTGGTATATTTTTATTGTATTTAAATTATATAAATTATGAACAAAATTGAAAATTTCTATGGTATTCAGAATCATCTCTATAATTCTATTTCTATCCTTATTATTTATTTTGTTAAAATATTATTAAAATTCAAATTTTTAAAATAATTTTTTAATCAATTTATATTTTTAATTTTATAAGAAATGCTTTACTTTCAAAAATTATCAGAAAATCTTGTAAACAAATACTTCTTACATTAAAATGTAAAAACTTAAACGTCAATTGAAATTCGCTACACAATACACTGCTTGCACTTGCGTTGCACTATTTTTGGAGCGCTAGATGTTAATATTTTTTTCTGTATAAGACAAAAGTATTTACTCACATTTGGTTCGATTTTCGTCTAACACAACGAAATCATATTATAAATGATTTGTCATTTTATAAAACGTCAAAATTTGGAAATGTTCTATTTGTATGTATTTTAAAACATTCAAACAATCAAAGCATTCGTGGACTTTATTTTAAATAAAAAACGAGAAAGAGTGTGGTAGAGTAGACTGTGTCAACTCTGGGATACCCGCATGACCGTAACATATACATTATATCATACGGTTATTTACTTTTGGCAAAATTTAAAATATTCAGCTTTATTAGATGTAGAGTAATGCTTATATAAAAGAAGGAGTTGTATGGCAGCTACTCGAACCCTTTGCAGTAGACCAACCAAATTTTGCAGAAACTTTGGCCATATAGTTAAACTACTTTTGGCAAAATTGCAGACACGCAGCTGCAATAGGTACAGAGAAATACTCATATATAAAAAGAAGTTGTATGGCAGCTACCCGGACCCATGAACCAAAATGGCTGGATTTAAATAGCGATTCCGATTTTTGCATAAAAACGAATTTGTGAAAATTTCATAATCCTAGCTCCTTTATTTTTTGAGTTATCGTGATGACGGACGGACATACATCGCCAAATCGATTTATTTTTCGATTCTGATCCGATCCACACACTTGAGTCTATATCTACCCCCCCTCCTTCTCTGCGTCATAAACGTAATGGCAAATTTATTATACCCTTTGACTATATAGTCATACGGGTATAAAAAAAAATTATTTTTAATTCGCACTGTCAAGTTTGAATAGATATGTAGTGCAGTTCCAAATTTAGACGTTTTAAAAAACGACAAATCAATTATATGATATGTTTTAATTGTGTTATACTTTTGCCTTTAACAAAAAAAAATATCGACAGTCCGTTATTAGTATAACCATAACCTACAATAATTCAAAAGGCCTGGACATCTAAAGAAAAAAAGCTCAAAATAGGACTCCCGCAAATGAAATTTACACGTAGTCTTATGGGAAAACGCGGGAGTCCTCCTAAAAATGTTAAAATAACTCAAAAACTACTGATATTTTTAAATTATGTTAAAAGAGTAAATTGAAATATCATCTTTTTTACATCATTTAGTAACAAAAAAAAATTTGAACTTTAATTTTTTCATTCATAAGTATGGATTTCAAAAAATTGCTTCCAAAAAAAATTTTAATAGGAAAAAGCTTCTTAAAAGCTTTCAAAAAGATTATTAATGTCGTACATTAATGGTCAAAAAAAAAATTGTGTTCAGTGGGAATTTGAATGAGTTTAATTGAAGTTGGATTTATGGATTTCCTATTTAATTTATATGCTTTTTTAATTTGAAGATGTTCTTCTTTTTCAAATATTTCCGAAAAATGCGCAAAACGGGCATATTTGATTTCTTTTGAATGGAAATCAGAAAACATTAGAACTTTATTTGGTGCACAAAGCCAATTGTTTCTAATTTTTTAAAAATATGAACAGTGTCATATTGTAAGTATATTTTACCCTGACCGTTAGGATTTAGAAAATAATTTTGTCTGTCAGTATTAAAAATACTGAACATATTTATATATAAGTTATGTGCAATTTTGAAGATAATCTTCGAAGATGCCGGCTGGATGGAAGAGTAAGAAAATTTGAAATAATAGAATAAGTAGATCTAGAGTGGGCAAAAATTAAAAATGACATTACGATGGTATCACAACTGTATTTAGGTACTTTTAAACCTAAAAGGTGAATTTGGTCAATAATAACATTTAATTTTTCGCATTTTTCAGTATCATTCTCTGAAATTTGGTATAGTTTAAGAAGAAATGATGCTTCTTCTAAAAGAAGCGAAAAATTATTTTCAGAGTCTAATAGCACGCTATTAAAATACGATACTATTTGCTTTAGCTGAGACCAAAATACAAGTTTCATATTTTCCGGCAAAACATTTTTATTTAGTTTTGTTTGAGTATTACCTGAAAAGCAGGTAACTAATAAATCGTTATTAACTACTATTCTAAATCTAAAAGAACAACCAAAGTTTTCGTTCTCATTTAAAATGCACAAAACTAAATTATTTTGGCCAGTATATAAGGCCCAGTTTTAAATTTACGTTTTTATTCATATTTAAAACTAAATTAGCAAAATTTAAAATTAGATCTTCATCTATATTTGAATTTTTATTAACAGAAATTAATTCTACCGAGTTCTTGGGGAAAATACTTGGAACTGCATCTGACAATAATCGCGTCCTTTTGGTTTTATCTAAAGTTAAGCACGAATCTTCAAAATGTAATTTACAAACGGTACTATAGGCTGTTGGTTGCCAGTTCGTTCTTCCAACAGCGCTTACCCATAATTTTTTTAAATTTTCTTTAACCGGAAATTTATAAGTTGTAACGTAATTTGTGCTACTGTTATAATTGGATTTACATGCAACAACTGAGCATTTACGACCCATTTTAAATAAATTATTAGAAAAGGCAATATAAGGCACTTAATAATTGAATTAACTTTGTTAAATTTCAAATATAATGTTTAAGAAAGTTCATTCAATTAAAAAACTTAAATTAGAAATTCGATAACTAAACTACAAGTACCTTTGTATTGTATATAAAATAAAATATTATTGAAGTATATTTAAAAAAAAAAATCTTTTATTTATTAAAATTATTTAATTCTTTAATGACAAAAAATATTTAAATATTATTTTTAAAATAATATTTAATTGAGATCAAAAATATTATTTTATTTTATTAAGGTACTTGTAAAATACTACTCTACACAATTTTACACTACGCAACTACTTTTTATTTGAAACTGTACTTATTAGAAAAAACTTTCTTACCCAGAATGTGGTACTCCTTTTCCAATTCTTGCTTGGAAATGTGCTGAAAAAAATGATTTCAAATTTAATTTTTTTAGGAGTGAAAAGAGAATTCTTTAAGCTTTATTTGTATATAAATTTCATAATTATTTATTAAATTTATATATATAAAAACTTAGATTGAATTTGAACTACTTACCGAAATCGTTGAAAAAATTTGAAATTATAGCTTTTAATTTGAAGGTTATGTTCACTAAAAAACATGATAAATGTCTATTCAAATATTTTTTGAGAGTGTCAAAATGGCGGTGATTTTTAATACTAAAAAAATCATTGAATATATTTTGCTGTAAATATATTTAAAATTTCGAGTTGAAAGCTGAAATTTTGATATGTTACAGAAAAAATTTCAAATTTTATTTTAATATAAAAATTAAAATATTTGGACAATTATTTCATAGGTAAAACTCTAAAAGAAAATTGATGAAAATTTAAATTTTACCTAAAAAAAAAACATAAACATAAAAGTACAAAAATTTTTTTAAGAAACGTCATTTGGAAGAGCTTTTTTTCACACACTTTAACAATGTGTACTAATACATTCAAATATTTTGGATGACCAGGCCTTCTGAAAGAATTAATGTAGGTGGTGGTATAACACAAGGAAAAAATGTTAGAATTGTTTTGTAATTTTATAAAACGTCCAAATTTGGAACTGCTTAATTTGTATTTCAAAACATTCAAACAATCAAAGCAATTGTTGACTTTATTTCATTTAAAAAATTGAAAAAAAATTTTTTTTGATTCGCAACTGTCAAGTTTATGTATATAGACCAGTTCCAAAATTTTACGTTTTATAAAATTACTAATAAATTATATGATGATATGTTTTTTTTTTTGTGTAAGACTAAAATCGTACCAAATGTGAGCAAATTTCAATAAAATTGTACTTTTGTCTTATACAAAAATAGACATTGACAGCCCGTGGAACTATTCTATACTACACTCGTAATTCAAATTAAATTTTTTGGTTCTCTTGTCTTTTTGCCACTATTTCTTAAAAAATCGGTTTGAATATTGTTTTGAATGTTTAGGTATGTCCATTTACAATATTGAATTTTATATTCTTTTTTTTCTAAAATTTTGTGTTAAGAAAAAAGGAAAAATAAAAATTTCACAATTGTACGTGTAATGCAACCTACTTAACTTCGCAAGTACGAGTATCAAATTGAAAACATCGTGTAAGGGATGCATAACAACAATACAGGTCCATCGTGTATGGGATGCATAAGAAAAAATTTAGAGGTCTGAGTTTTGCATCATTAATTTATTGTGTGAAATATACATATTTATAAAAATTTTGATGTGCAATATTTTTTTACATGTTGACAAGGTCTCGACAACACTTGTGTATATATCAGCGGTTCTTAAACTAGGGGTCGTTAGATTTTTTCAAGGGGTCGCGAGAAATTCGAAATTTAAAACAACTACCCTAAAATTTCTATCTATATATAAGTCTTAAATTAACAAGCTTTGCAAGGTTTTTGAATTAATTTTTCAAGGTTTTAGAATTAAGTGATTTTTTAAATTTTCTAATGTTTTCCCTAGTCTTTTGGTGACATTCCACAATCCACAAAACAATTTTGCAGTCGGATCGTTTTCTTTTACATTTAGCAATCTTGTGTAATTTACACATAGATGGCGGTCGATATACGTTTTCTAATGACATTTATTATTTATTGAATCCAAAATCAATAATTATGACATTAATAATTATCAAAATTTTGTTATTGATGTTTGCTAATTTTTATGTGTTGGTGATACGTTTGCTGGTAATCAAAAATAAGAAATTCAATTTAACTTATTAATATAATTATAAAGTTTTAGAAATTACTATGAAGAGGTGGCTAATTCAATCTGGAGCCAGTAATAAGGAAACACAAGACAACGCTATACAAGGATGCTAAAAATAAAACAAAATCATCATCAACAGCAAGAAAAAGGAAATACAATGAAACTTTTTTAAATTTTAGATTTACATTTAGCAATACCAATGGAAAAGAAAGACCATTGTGTTTGATTTGCAATGAAACTTTAGCAAGTGAGAGTTTTAAACCGACCAAATTGAAAAGGCATTTGGAAAAGATTCACCCAGAGCTTTGTAATAAATCTGTTGAGTTTTTTCAAAGGAAATTAAAAGAACTTACACAAACACAAAATATTTTCAAAGATCACTTAAAATTAAATGAAATAGTTCTCAGAGTTTCTTATGCAGCAAGTTATATTATTGCCAAAGCTAAAAAACCTTTTACGATAGGTAAGGAACTTGTTTTGCCAATCGCATGTAAAATTTCTGAAATTATTCATGGCAAAAAGTTTGCAGAAGAATTGAGTTGCATACCGCTATCAAACGATACTGTGAAAAACAGAATTACAGAAATTAGTACAAACCAATTTGAACAATTAATTGAACGAATAAAAATCACGAAATTCGATATTCAGATTGATGAAACTACAGACGTTTGCAATTTTGCTCAACTTTTAGCATACGTGCTTTATTCATTTTGAAAATACTTTATATGAAGACTTATTGTTTTGTTTCCCACTTGAAGGCCGAGCTACTGGCCAGAATATTTTTAATGTACTGAACAATTTTTTTAAAGAAAATCAGGTGTTATGGGAACACTGCGTGGGCGTCTGTAGTGATGGTGCCGCTGCAATAACAGGTAAACTAAATGGGCTTTTCGCACGAATTAAGTGACTGCCAGGTGGTTTAAATATAACATTTACGCATTGTATGATTCATCGTGAGGCATTAGTGAGTAAAAAACTTCCTCCTGATTTGAATCATGTTTTGAAAGAAGTTGTATGTGTTATTAACTTTATAAAATGCCGCGCACTTCGTCTTTTTTCCCAACTTTGTAAGGATATGGGATCCAATAGTCGTCTTTTTTCCCAACTTTGTAAGGATATGGGATCAGATTATAAAAATCTCCTTATGCACGCTGAAGTTAGATGGCTCTCAAGAGGCAAAAGTTTGAAAAGAGTTTTGGTGCTAAAAGACGAAATAAGATTATTTTTGATAGGAATGAATTCAACTATGGCAGATAATTTTTGTGACGAAAGATTTATGTTAAAATTATGTTATTTGACTGATATTTTCGACAAACTTAACGAGTTAAATTTATCCTTGCAAGGCAAACATACAAATATTATTAATTTGTACGATAAAATTAAAGGATTTGTTCAGAAGCTTAATGTGTGGAAACTAAATTTAGAAAAAAATCAGATTGACATGTTTCAGTATACAATGGATTTTATTGACGAAAATGAACTGAATAAATCCGATATAAAAAATCTAATTGTATCTCATCTTTCAGCCCAACTGAGTTTGGAAAATACTTTTCTTCTGAATTCAATATTTCACAACACCATTGGATAATTCAGCCTTTTAATATAAAACTTAAATGTATACAACATCTTGACATAAAAGCACAAGAAGAATTTGCTGAACTTTCCTGCGATAGTAGTTTGAAAGCACTATTTAAAAATCAAATACCTGAAAATTTTTGGTTGTCCATTAAAAAAGAGTATCCATGTTTGTCTGAAATGGCAGTTCAAATTATTTTGCCTTTTTCCACCACATATTTGTGCGAAAATGCATTTTCATCCTTACTATATATTAAATCAAAATATCGCTCTCAATTGCGCAATATTGAAAATGTATTGAGACCAGCGCTTTCGGAAATCGAGCCACAACTAACGTTACTTTGCTCAAAAAAGCGCACGCACCCATCACATTAAAAAATATTTTAATGTTTTATTTATTTTAATACTTAATAATATAACTAGAAAAGGTTATTAATCTTTATTTTTTATTAATTTTCATATTGTTATAACTAGAAAATGTTGTTTATTTTATTTTAATATTTACTATAACTAGAAATGTTATTAATTTTTATTTTTTTATTAGCTGAAAATAAAATAGTATTTGTTGTTTAAACGTTTTTTTTTGAATAACGATTATTTGGCAAAAAAAGTAAAGGTTGTATATTAAATACACTAAATAGTAATTTTAATTCAAAATTAATTCTAATTAATAGGGAGAATGGACATAATTTTAACAAAAAAGCTTAAAATGTAGATCAATTTAACCTTTTAGCTCTTTGTCCACGGAAATTAAAAACTGTCAAAATGTGGAGATATTTAAAAATAAACTTAAAAAATATATTAAAAATTTTAGAAATTAAAGTAGTTAAAATTATATTTAAAAGTAAAATTAGAGATAAGTAAAATTAATTTGTATTTAAATTTTGATTTCTTATACATAATTTTATATTTATATTATAAAATTATCTAAAAATAAATAAATTATTACATATTTATTACAAAAAAAAAACAACACATTTAACACATATGCAGCAATTACTTCTCTTCAGGATAATAAATTTTTGCTGTTCTGCATTTACTGTACCATTTTAGTACCCATTTTTAAAATTATTCGCTTAATTTTGTAATTTTTTAATGTTAGACATAATTCAATTTTTAATATTTTAATTCTTTTAATTTGAAAAATTCTGGTTAGATTTAATTAATATATTAATATGAATCCAATTTAGTTTTCCTTGAATTTTCTTATGATCCAGGTTACAGGTATGAAAAAAATTAATTTCAGATTGAAATATTTCTATTAGAATTGGTTAATTCCATTTTATGTTTATGATAAGGAATTTTGAACACTTTTTTTTTATAAATAAGTATTACAACCATAATTCTGCTGTTATCTGTGTCACTAATTTTTATTAAACTAAAAGTTATTCGAAGGAAGTATTAATTTGTGATAATATATATATAAAGATTTACATAATTTGATGGTTTTTTTGTTTAAATTCAAACCATTAATGCTTTGATTAGCTTTTTGAAATTAATTGAAATTTTAATTTATTTATTTATTAAACCAAAACAAGGATTTTAAAAAAAAAATTTTACAGCTAATAAAAAAAAATTTAAATCTATCAAAATGCACAGTTAGCAACTAAAAAAACAGATCTGATTACTAGGCTAAAAATTTACAATGAAAAATTGTACTATGTACTAAATTTGAAAACAAAACAAAATGCTTACAGAACAAAAACACAGTATGAGTGTATAATTAAGTGGATTGAGTAATATGAAGTGGAACTTGAACTAAATTTAAATATAAACCTGAACCACAACTCCAAATAATCCCCTATATTACCGTGTGTCAAATTTAAAGTTTCTATCTTTATTAGTTTTGAAGATATGCTTGTTAGATCTTGGGAAGTGCGCGGGAAACACCCGAACCACAACTTCAATCGTTCCAAGTTACGTATTTTTATTGATTTCGAAGATATTTATGAGATAGAAATAATTTCATCAGTTTCCTAAACAAGCATGGAATATGTAGTAGTTGTCAAATGAATAATGAAATGGAAATATTTTTGTGGTATTTTTAACTTCTGAAAACGATGAAATCTTTATATTTTTAAACTGAAGTTTTTCTTAAATCGAGTTTTAAACATGTGTTTCTAGGTATTTTCCTTTCAATTTTAGAAAATATAACAAAATTTTATATAAAAATTAATTTTGTTTTAAAAATTTTTAACATTTTTTTATTTTTATCGAATATAAAGAAAATTATTTATAAGACAATAAACATTTTCGAAAAGCGTTCAGTTTTTATACCCTACACCTGTAGAATAGGTAAAGGGATATATTAACTTTGGTATGGTGTTTGTAACCACCTAAAAGAAGCGAGCTAGATATGGAAAACTATATATATATTTGTGATCAGCGTGACCGCATGAGTCGATATAGCTATGTCCGTCCGTCCGCCCGTAGGCACGATAACTCAAAAAATAATGGAGCTATCTTGATGTAATTTTAACTGTAGGTTACTAGGACTGATGGTACGGCGGGGATTGCATATGGGCGAAATCGGCCCATGGGTTCGGATTCTGGACCTTTTAATCGATCGAAGGGCTAACGAACATATATAAAAAATCACGATAACTCAACAACTAATGACGCTATCTTCATCAAGTTTGTGCTGTAGGTTACTAGTAATGAAACTACTTCGGGGATTGCGTGTCGAGATTGGACCATAGGTTCGGAACCTAGAACTTTTTGATCGAATTTAGGCCAAACGAGCATAATTCCGAAACCAATGAAGATAGAACCTTCAAATTTGGTATCAGGGTGTCCCTTCCTATTTCCTAAGTGTCTTCGACATTTGGGCCTCATTGGAGTAGTAGGTCGAGGACCAGCCACATATTTTCGAAGACCTTGAAGAATATCTTTAAAATTAATAAAGATAGTAACTTGAAACAAATGTCGAAGCTTCAAATTTGGCACATGCGTGTTCTTTACTATTTCCTACGTGTCCCTCTAATTTTGGGTCAATTGGAGTGGTGGTTCAGTACCTCTCTTAGACCCCCCAATGTGTAAAAGCTTATCATCGAAATTAGTAAAACTAGTAACTTAAAATTAAGATAGAACGTTCCAATTGTGTACAAGGGTTAACTAGATTTGAAAGTATGACGGGAACTGCATATGGGTGAAATCGTACCATGGTTTCGGGTTCTGGAACCCTTGAAAACTTCAAAGGCTAACAAACATATATCTTAAAAAACCATAACTCAAAAAATAATGCCGCCATTTTGATGAAATTTAAACTCTAGGTTACTAGTAATGAAAGTACCATGGGAATTGGTTGTGGTCGAGTTTAATTTCGAAGCCAAAGAATATATTTCCTATTTCCTATGTGTCCCCAAAATTTAGACTTAGTTGCAGGGGTTCAGCTATGTTCAAAGGTACTTGCTGCATTTATGTAAAATTTATTTTTATATTAAAATGAACTATATGAAAATGTCTAAATTTGTAATTGTATTATAGAAATACATTTATTGCATATTTTGCGTTTATAAGCTTTTTAGGTATATAAACTAACCATTTAAAATAATTGCAATTTTGAAAAATTTGGATTATTAAATATATTATGCTTTGATTATCTTTTTATCACAAAATTTAATAATTAGAATTTTTTCATTTTGTAATTGAATTGGAATAAATATATTTTCATTTATTTCAAGTTTTTTTGTTTTTTAATATTTTTAAATAGATAAATTAGTAAAACTTTGTAATATTTTTTAATAGATAGTGTAATTAGAAAATGTTTTTAGTATTATAAAGTTAATGTGGTTAGCTATGTCTTACGATCAAATTAATAACAGCTTTTATGGTGTTAAAATGACTATGGATATGTCCTTAAATTTGAACCAAATGCACCGACTGACTGTTTCTTTACTTGTTGAACCTAACATCGGACTTTTTGTATCAAATTTACTACTTCAGAATTTCAAGGCCTATTAATTGAAAAGTTTTAGAAATTTTCATATCTAAATATAACAAAAAACAAGTAAAGAACAGTCAGTCGGTGCAACCGACTTACTAATACCCTGCACCTTTTTGGTTAAGTTTTAATGAGAAGTCCAAAAGCCATTTTAAAACCATCAAAGCTTTTATTGAGTTGACCGTAAGACATAGCTACCCAAATTAACTTTATAATGCTGAAAACATTTTCTAATTATTATATCATTTCAAAAATATTTAAAATTCTTCCTAATTTATCTATTTAAAAATATTAAAAAAGCAAAAACACTTGAAATAAATGTATTCATAAAATGTTAATTTTAAATAATTTTATAAATTTATTCTGTAAATTTACTTATTTTTTAATGTTTTACATAGTTCAATTTTTAGTATTAACTTGAAAACTTCTGGTTTGATTTAATTCATAGATTTATAGGAATCCTTTTTAGTTTTCCTTGAAATATGACGTGTCCAAATTACAGGTATGGAAAAGATTAATTTTAGATTGAAATATTGTGATTAGAACTGGTTAATTCTCATCTTTTTGATAAGGCATTTTGAGCACTTCTTTTATAAATAAGTATTACAATCATAATGCTGCTGTTATCTGTGTCTCTAATTTTCAATAAACTCAAAGTTGTTCAGAAGAAATAGTAATTTGTGATAATATATATATAAAGATTTACATAATTTGATGGTTTTTAATGTAAGTTAAAACCATTAATGCTTTGATTAGCTTTTTATCCCAAATTTTTATTAATTAAATTTATTTAAATTCTTGATATATATAGTTAGAGAGCTTATAAATTATATGCGATAAATGTATTTCTAAAATACAATAACAAATTTAGATCTTTTCATATATTTCATTTAAGTATAAAAATAAATTTTAAATACATGCTGCAACTTAACTATTGTACACAATTTCTTAAATATTTATTACATTTGGTAATAAACGAATAAAATATATGAAACAAAAAAAATCCGGAGGTGGTACGGAAACCACTATTCCAATTCATTCAAAATTTTTCCATCTTCTTTGGTTCATAATTATGCTCGCTTAGCTTCAATTCAACCAATTCATAAATTTTACAGTCCATATACTAAATTCTTTGACTATTCAAATGTTTTTAGTATTATAAAGTTTATTTAAAAATTTACCAATTAATTAGATTAGAAATACCCTACACTTATTTGGTTCAAATTTAATGAGAAGTCCATAAGTGATTTCAAGATTTAGATCATCTAATATGAGTTAAACTATCGACTTGTCAATAGTTATAAAAAATTTTATAATTTTTAATATAAGCCGCTAAAAAAATTATTTAAAATTTGTTGTTTTTTTTTTTTTAATTAAAATTTTTTGTTTTAAATTTAAGATCTTTCTTTATTGAACGTTGAATTGAAAGCGAACAAAAATTATACAAATTATTTTTATTCCCAAAAGTTTCACGTGTTGCTGTCACGTGACCCTCATTTGTAGGAACGCGAATGAACTTTTTTCCCACATTAAATCTGATCTTTGCTAAGTAAAAAATTTTAAATTAAAATGCGAAAATGAAATTTGATTTAATAATTTTTGTTGTGAAGTGGATTGCGTGTGTTTACTCCTCCACCCTCTAAAATCAAGTGTCCCCACTTAATCAAGCTCTGGGGTTGATAATTTCTCTAGATTCCTTTTGGCGAATGTTTTTATTTTATATCAAAGTTGTGCTGAGATTTCTTCTGTTGGTCTATTTGTTTCTGTTTCAATATCCTTGTTACGGTAGTTGTGGGTTAATTTGTGGTGGCTTATTGTGATGATTGATAACTTTTGCATTCATTTTTTTTTTTTAAATTAATATAAACTGCTACTATTTAAAAGGATATTGTTAGAGTTGATGGCGCTAGGTTAAAAATGTTTATAATTCAGTCTGTCTTTGTTGATTCTTTTAATTTCTTTTGTGTTGTTGAGATGTATGTCCTTAAGTAATTCCAAAGAGAGATGTTCTTGCAATTCCTTCTTTATTAATTGAGGTTGAAGTATTTTTACTGAAATGATTTCTTTAGACACGTAGGTTCTTCCCCTAATACTTATGGTTGAATTGTGGAATTTGATTATGTAAGTTCCCGAAATATTACGTTATTTGCTATCAATTGTGATCTCACCATCGAACGGGTTCAGGAGTAATACACCCTCGGTTATCTCTTCCACAGATGGAATATGGTTGCTGTTGGTTATGTTGCAGGTAGAATTTTCTCCTTTTAGTAGATTGAAGATGCAGGTAGATCTTTAGAGATTTATAATATTTTCTTTTTTTTAAAATTTCCTATAGTACCATATAATTTTTGATTATTTACAATTTCATTGTTATATAAAATATTATCAAATTTAGTTTTTATTTAACGTTTTTGGAATTATAGGTTTAATTATTAAATTTTCATAAACAAAATTGTCTGTCAGTGGGACATGAATAAGATAGAACAAACAATTGAAAAATGTAAAGCCTCTTCGGCATAAACATATGGAAAATTTTCTTTGTCTAAAATTAGAATCACCGTTTCTATTTCTGATTTTGTTAAAAGTATTGAATTAAGTGCACCTACTTTTACCCAATCGGCTGCGTAACTAAGATTAATTATTTCTTCTTTAAGAAGTTTTAATTTGTACTGAATTTTAAATGATGACTGGTTGTTAAAACTATAACCTAGCCTAATATTTCCTTATATATCGTTAGTAATCTTAGTAATATTGTCTATTCTATCTTTATACGTATTATTAATTACTACTTGTTTATTATTTTTAGTTAATAAATTATTAATTTTTCTCTTGAGCATCAAAAAATCTTCATGGTCTGAATTACCAGCTTTCCATTTCCAAGTTGTGCCGAGATAGTTAATTGATATTTTGTTTCACCTGGTCTTAAATTCATCTAATAATTTCTGTATTTGTGTGGCTTCATGATGCAGGTATTCATATAATGGATGTTGTCGGATGGTATCTTCCTCAAAGATAAGATTAATTTCTTCAAGTGCATCTTGTAGAGTGCCGAGGTTGCTTATGTAAATAATACTAAACTTTCCTTCCTTTATTTTAGCTCTGACTAGTCTTACTTCCACCATGTGAGATCCGGTGTATTGTTTAATTGGTTTTCGTTTCTTATTGTGTATTATGTCTTCTTGTTGTTTCGCTTTAATCTTTTCGATGTTTGACAGTCGAGTTCTTTCGAAATCCTCAGGAATAGTTTTCGGAGTTCTTCCAAAAAACAATTCAATTGATTTCTGTTAAGTCACTGAATGTACTGTATAATTATATTCATTTATGGCTATTTGTAGTAGCTCCTCAAATATTCTGCTCACACCCTCAGCTTTGAGACATCTCATGATCTCAGATAGAGTGGAATGAAATCCCTCTATCTGCCCATTCACTGCACTTTTGTATGGTGGTGTTGTGAAGATTTTTACTTTCATCTCATCCTCCATCATTGCTTTAATGCTAGCATAATTAAGTGATTTGTCTATAAAAACGTATTCGGGAATCCCGAAATAAAAGAGAATGTCTCTTAAAGCTAGTCTGATGTATTCTATTGACCTGTCTTCGATTATTCTTGTGCGCAAACTTTGTTAACTTGTCGATGGCGGTAAGGGCCAATTTAGATTCCGTTGAAGATATGTCGATGTCGACAATGTGTCCTGAATAACTTGGAATCGGTGTTTCATTGACTTCTGGATTACTCGGATGCCTGTCATATTAGTTCTCTTTGTAAATTGAACAGTTTTTTACTATTTTGGCCATTTTTCTAGCCAAACCTGGGAAATAATAGTTTTGAATGATTTGCGCTCGGTTTTCTTGAGCATTTCTGTGGGCTGTTTATGAGTATTAAGTATTATTTCGTTCTGGTCATTCTCGTCTTTGATATCCTCAATGATGATTCTTGTGAATATAATTTTGTAATTTACGAAATATTCTTTATATTATATAGTATATTCTTTGGATTTTTCCAATAATTTCTTCTTTGGCAATAATTGCATTTATAACACCTGAATTCAACTGCTTCTTTAAGATGTTTGTTAATTCTTTTTCCGAAAAATTATTTCTTATTGTTATATGTCTCTTTTAACTTAAAAATGTTGAATATGTTTCGTCCGTCCCATTTTCTTCTATTTTCAACACTATTTGGTTCCTAAATGCATTTATTGGTGCCTCTTCGAATTGAATACATTGATGGGTTGAGCTGTCGCTGCTATGCTGGGTCATTGATAATGAATTGATAAATGATTTCGGGATGAGCCCCGATAACATATCTGCTACCACGTTTGTTGTTCCTAGTTTGTATCTTAGTTCGTAGTTGTATTCCTCTGAAATCGCCTTCCAACTTTCAATTTGTTATTCAAGTTTTTATTACTCAATACATATGTTAAAAGCTGACGATCCGTGATTATTATTACTTTTTTCGATCCATAGAAAAAGCCCCTTAACGATGTAAATGCCCACACAATGGCCAACATCTCTTTCTCGTTTGTGGCATACGTTTCCTCTGTTTTAGTTAAGGTTCTCGACAGGGATGTGATTGGTTTCTTGTCCTGTGCCAGGACTGCTCCTATCGCATAGTTGGAAGCATCTGTTGTTAATTCAAACAGTTTCTCAAAATTAGGATATTTTAATCACTACTTCAGATATAAGTGAATTTTTTGAGCCTCATAAATAAGTGTTACCGTCGTCTTCCTCGATTGTACTTTGGACACTCGTCCTCCTTCCCCCCGTAATAGAGATATTAATGGCTTCGCTATACCTGCGTTATCTTGTATAAATCGTCTGTAGTATGCCGACATCCCTAAAAAGATCGTAATTCTTTCAGAGTTTTAGGAGGGGATAAATCACATATAGTTTCCACCTTTTTAGGGTTGATATTATACCTCTTGCTGTTACAACGAAACCTAAAATTTAAATTTCCTGTTTTAAGAATTCACTCTTGTCGAACTGGATTTTCATGTTCGCCGCTTCTAATGTCTTAAAAACATTTTCAAGGTCCATGAAATGCTCCTTTTTATCTTAAACAAATACGATGATATCATCTATGTAAATATAACAACTTCTTCTGATAAATTCTCGAAGAATATTATCTAGGATCCTTTGGAAAATTGCCGGAGCATTTTTCAGTTCAAAGAGAAGTCGCATGAATTCAAAATTTTCCGTTATTGACTGAGAATGCGGTTTTTTCGATATCATTCTCAACGGAATTTGATGAAACCCACTCTTAAGATGAATAAGTGAAAAATATGTATTCCTACCTAGATTCATTAGGACTTCATTTATCTCCGGAATAGGGTATTTATCAGGAATCGTGGTTTTATTAATTTACCTATAATCGATCACCATCCTTTATTTTTTCTCCTTTGAGGCATCTTCTTTTTTTGGCATTATCCATACAGGGGAATTATGTGAAGAGCGCGATGCTCTTATGATCCCATCTTATAAAAGTTGATTAATCTATTTTTCTATTTCCCCTTTCAATGCCACTGCGTATGAATATGACTTGGAAAATAAAGAATCACTACTGGTTGTTCATATCTCTGCTTTTAGTATTGTTGTAAATGTTAGTTTTTCATTTGGATTTGTGGAAAGGTTACTAAAATGGGATATAAGCTAAGTACCTGTTTTTGCTCTAAATCCAAATGACTGGTTCTAACTTCTACGGTGTCTAACGGTTTCTGAAATATATTGCTTTAAGGGGATTCTAAAATCTTTCATTAGAATTTAACAATTATCTTCAGTATGAATCACTGTTTTCAATTCTTTTAGGATATCATTTCCGATTATTCCATCAAATGTTGTTTAGTTTTGCAAAATAAAAAATTTGATTTTAGGAATTTTTCCTTTGAATAAGTCAATTTCAGCAAGATATGTAACTTCTACATTGCCACCAATGGATGTTGCTTGAAATACATATGTTGTTGTTAGGTTTTGGGTTTTGTACTAATCTATTGCGAATATAATTTTTGTTTGATCCGGTGTCTATAATAAATTTTAGTTCCTCCCCGTATCCTGATTTATATTCAATATATGGAATCGAGGAGTCTTTTAATCTAAAAAATGGTCGTTCGTTTTATGGCACGAACACTGTTTTGACTGGTTGGTCTCCTCCTTTCTTTCCGTTTGTTCCTTGTTTCTTTCGATTTCTGATTTATTAAAATTGATCCTTTGCATTTTGTTATTTTGGTTAGACGGAGAAGGATTGCCTCTTTTATACTTATTATATTTAATGCCCGACCTACTCTGTAAATTATTATTAAAACGTGTTTGTTGAGTTTGATATGACCTCGCTGGTTCGATTTTTGTCGGTTGATTTACTTGACCACGGGAGTTTTGAGGTCATGAATAGTATTCATTATTACCGTGTTGTGTGTTGTCTCTATATTTAAAGTACCGTGCATTATTTCTATAATTATTTATGTTTGAATTGTATCTGTAACTATTTGGTTGGAAATGATTTCTGTAACTGTTAGCTTGCATTTTATGGTATTGGATATTTTTATTAGGTCTCCATAAATTCCGTCTGGCATTATTGTAATTAGTTTGATGTGGCGGATTTGAGTCTCTTGAATTATTTGTGTTACTGCTAATAGTATATGGCGTTTGTGAGTTGTTATATTAAATAAGATCCGGGTTGGAAGGTGCATTATCCAATCTCAAACACAAGTGTAGGACATGTGGAAGATCTCTGGGTTCGTTCATTATAAGAAATCGGGGTAAATCTCCATTAAGGTCTTGAATAAATATGTTAAGAGCCGTTTTCCTATAAATTCGAATAGAAGAATTTAACTCTGATGTTGTACTGGTAGTTGAAATTTTTCTATTATTAAGGAAAGATACTGGTATATCTCCTTATAAAATTTTTCAATCGTGGAATTCCCTTGAACTTTCCTAGACATCTCGTATTCTAAAGTCCCAATGTCACGTTTATCGGCATAATGCCTATCAAGTCGTTTTATAATTTTATTCCAATTTAGTGGTGTTTTGTATGCTTCTAGTATTGTTTCTGCACCCCCAATGATTTTATTCCTTATGGTATGGAGAATTCCAAAGTACTTAGGTGTTCCTCGAAAATGTTGGTATATCCCAAAGATCCTTTATACACTTCTTTTCGAAGAGCTATCTTACTTCTCCCGAAAATACCTTCAATCCCTTTACAAAATCCGGTACCTGATTCATCCCTTCTAAATTTTCATCTCCTTCAAATTCTATTTCTTCATCAAAATCGTCATCTTCTTCTTGATATTTAGAACTTCCTTTAAAGATTCGTCTGACTTCATATTCCACTATTTCCCTAATTAATTCTCTGAAGTCATCGTTATTTCGCTGGGAATTTAAGTGAGAAATAGAACTGGTTTCCGCTCCTTCCATCTCGGGCGTAGAAATATCGCGTTGGGACCTTTCAAAATTAATTCGTGGTACCTCCATATCTGATATCAAATCAAGTCCAGGAAAAAAAAAATCATAAAATAAAATTGAAAATAGAAGAGATATGTAGTTCAGGTCTTCTTATTTAAGTTTACGATGCCTATAAAGGTTGTCAGTAATCGATGATATCAATCAGAAATAGAAATCCCTACAAAATTGCGAAATTACGAAATTTACAAAATGTGAACAGATTATTATAATATTTGTGCTTGCTTAGGGAATTTTTTATTTGTTCTATCTTTCAATATTATCCTTTTCTATTCTTTATAATTTTTAGAAATTTTTTTGAAATTTTATATGCTAAAAATTAAAATTTATTATGTATAATTATTTGCTAAAATTTAAAAATTATTTAATCAAAAATTTCTATACTAAAATTTGAAATTTATTTAATAAAAAATTTTTGTCAAAATTTAAAATTTACTTAATAAAAAATTATTTACTAAAATTTGAAATTTATTTAATAAAAAATTTTTGTCAAAATTTAAAATTTACTTAATAAAAAATTATTTACTAAAATTTGAAATTTATTTAATAAAAAATTTTTGTCAAAATTTAAAATTTACTTAATAAAAAATTATTTACTAAAATTTAAAATTTATTTAATAAAAAATTTTTGTCAAAATTTAAAATTTACTTAATAAAAAATTATTTACTAAAATTTAAAATTTATTTAATCAAAAATTTATAAAATTATAAAATTATCTCCAAAAATTTATTTAATAAAAAACATTTTTTTGTCAAAATTTAAGATTTACCTAGTTAATAAAAAATTATTTACTAAAATTTAAAATTTATTTAATCAAAAATGTATGTATATGTTAAAACTCAAATTTTATTTCATAAAAATTATCTACAAAAATTTTTAATTTATTTTCAAAATCTATTTATTTAAATCATTGAATTTTACAGAAATAAAATTTATTCAATTTTTATAATACCAATTTAATAATATTTATTATTATGATATTTATTTTAAACATTTCACTTTATTTAACAAAAATTTTATAATAATTATAATTGGCAAAACTAATTTTACATTAAGAGTTTTAACATTTATTTAATTTTTAATGATATTTAATAATTTAATTTATTTTATAATTACTTACAAGGAATATTTTGATTTTAAGATTATGTTTAATTATAAAAATGAAAAACAAGTAATTATATTTAATGTAAAGTATTCTAATAAATTTAATACTTCGTTAATTATTTTATTAACAGTAAAAGTTCATGTTTGAAATAATGCTTAATATTTAAAAAAATTTATTCTACTTATTTGAAATTATAATATCATGTCCAAAGCAGCCTCACTTTGGGACATGACGAAATGGCTTAATTCACGGTATTATTTACAATGTTCTGTTTTTATTTTTTACGATTTAATAAAAAATTTTATTTTAAGTTTTCGTAATATCTATATCTGTATGTAGCGAATAGACTCCTAAACTGCTAAGCCGATTTTTATGAAAATTTCTATATTGAGGTTTCTGGGTACGGAAACAAATCGTGGCCCAAAAATTTTGCCCTAACGGACCGCCAAGTTGACGCTGTCGTGCAAGTATTTAAACTTCTTTGTTCTAAAATGAAAACGGTTTGACCGATTGACTTCAAATTTTGTATACGTGATGGTCTTTGAGAATTGAATAGACACTATTAACAGTTTTGGAATTTGTTAACCCATGTCGGGCCGACGGGTGGTGAAAAAAAATGTTGGGTCCAAATTTTATCCGCTTTTACGAAATTCTGCTTTGGCATAAAAGAAAACTTCAAAAAAAATTTTGTTGATCTCGGCTCAACAGCTTTTTATAGGTTTTTTGAATACTTTACTATAATTTCGAAAAATTTTGACCAATTGATTTCAAATTTTGTATACATGATGCTCCTTGAGAATTAAATTGACACTATTAACAGTTTTGGAATTTGTTAACCCATGTCGGGCCGACGGGTGGTCAAAAAAATTTTGGGTCCAAATTTTGTCCGATTTTACGAAATTCTGCTTTGGCTAAAAAGAAAGCCCCATAAAAAAAATTTTGTTGAATTCCATTAACCCTTTGCGGCCCAACAGCTTCTTATAGGTTTTTTCAATACTTTACTCTAAATTCAAAAATGGTTTCACTAATTGACTTCAAATTTTGTATACGTGATGCTCCTTGAGAATTGAGTTGACACTATTAACAGTTTTGGAATTTTTTAACCAATGTCGGGCCGACGGGTGGTCAAAAAAAATTTTGGGTCCACATTTTGTCCGATTTTACGAAATTCAACTTTGGCTTAAAAGAAAGCCCCAAAAAAAATTTGGTTGAGTTCCATCAACCCATTGCGGCCCAACAGCTTTTTATTGGCATTTTCAATACTTTACTCTAAATTCGAAACGGTTTGACCAATTGACTTCAAATTTTGTATACGTGATGCCCTTTGAGAATTGAGTAGACACTATTAACAGTTTTGGAATTTGTTAACCCATGTCGGGCCGACGGGTGGTAAAAAAAAATGTTGGGTCCAAATTTTATCCGCTTTTACGAAATTCTGCTTTGGCATAAAAGAAAACTCCAA
Organism: Dolichopus griseipennis; assembly: GCA_963082915.1. Lineage (NCBI taxonomy): Eukaryota > Metazoa > Arthropoda > Insecta > Diptera > Dolichopodidae > Dolichopus > Dolichopus griseipennis. The sequence goes on along the minus strand of OY720441.1, from coordinate 105,011,409 downwards.
AAAAAATTTTGTTGATCTCGGCTCAACAGCTTTTTATAGGTTTTTTGAATACTTTACTCTAAATTCGAAAAATTTTGACCAATTGATTTCAAATTTTGTATACATGATGCTCCTTGAGAATTAAATTGACACTATTAACAGTTTTGGAATTTGTTAACCCATGTCGGGCCGATGGTTGGTCAAAATAGATTTGGAAGCTAATATTGTCAAAATTTGCGAAGTACTGCTTTGGCTAAAAAGAAAGCATCAAAAAAATTTTGTTGAGTTCCATTAACCCATTGCGGCCCAACAACTTTTTATAAAGTTTTTGGTTACTTTACTCTAAATTATAAACGGTTTAACCGATTTTATTCAAATTTTGTATATGTGTTCCGTTTTTATAAAGAAATTAACTCTTTTAACAGACTTGCAAAAATGGGTTCCCGAACGGGATAGCGATGCGTATTATGTTGTTGCTTCCTGTTAACAACACTCAGCCTCTCGCTATTCAATTCCTACTCTCACCTTCACGTGGTGGAACCTGTTAACCTGAGTAACCAGTATGAAAGATTGGGTAACCAACCCCAGTGTAGTAATCTGGTCAGGGACCGACGAGAGAGGAAGAAGGTGCTGCCTTGTATTTTACTATGGGATTGGTTTCCCAAAGGCTAGAAGACGAAAACTTCGATATCAAATGACCTGATCCTCCAGGTTTGGGGTCGATCGTTGGTTTAACAGGCCACATCGTAAAGCAACATTGTTACGAGAAACACAACTCAGCCTCGGATAACAGAATTTGAACAAACGGCACGAATCTCGGCACGAAAAAGGAAAAATGATTTGATACTAGGCACATGGAATATTAGAACTATGCTACGGGCAGGTATGATGCACGAAATCGCTCAGCAACAACATGACTATAAAATTGACATCTTGGCGCTGCAAGAAATTAGATGGAAAGGAAATGGTGCTATACATAAGAGAAATTTCTCCTTATACTTTAGTGGAAACGTCAATAGAAGTGGTCTATATGGAACAGGCTTTATGATTACAAAGCGCTTAAAAGAAACGGTACTAGGTTTTACACCAGTTACTGACCGTATATGCCTTCTAAGAATTAAGGGAAAATTCAATAATATTACTTTAATATCCGCATACGCACCAACAGAAGAAGCGGATGAAACAGAGAAAGATATATTTTACAACGACTTAGAACAAATATGTAGCAGCGTCGGTAGTTATGATACAATGATCATTCTTGAGAATTTCAACGCCAAAATAGGTAAAGAAACGTAAACAGAAAACATAGCAGGAAAACACTCTCTGCATCATGTCACATCACAAAATGGATTAAAATTATGCGAATTTGCAAATAGGACAAATATGTATATAAGTAGTACACATTTTCCACACAAAGACATACACAAAGGTACGTGGAAAGTACCAGGATCACAAAGGGTTAACCAAATTGACCATATACTTATAAATAAAAGAAGGCTCTCAACCATAATTGACTCGCATACATGCAGAGGGGCAAATGTCGATAGCGATCATTATCTGGTTAAAACAATCCTACGCCAGAGGATCTCCAACGTTGCAAAAAACCGAAGATTAAAAATAATAAAGTGGAACGATGAAAAATTAAAAGACATAGGAAATCTAGCGGCATACCAACGCAAAATCGCATCAGTAATAAGAGAAAGCCAGGCAGAACAAACGACCAACAGTATTGAGAGCAATTGGCAAATTTTAGAAAAGGCAATAACACAAGCAGCAACCGAATGTATTGGCCAAAAGCAAGTTGCTAGAAATGCGGAATGGTTTGACGAAGATTGGAAAAGAGCGATTGAAAGTAAGAATAACGCAAGGCAAAAATGCCTAGAAAGAAACACTAGGAGTAATAGAAATGCTTACATTGAATTAAAAAAAGAAGCCACAAAACTCTGCAGAAGGAAGAAAAAATTACACCTTAAAGCTAAAGTGGAGAGCATAGCTGAGAACTTTCATCGAAATGATATGAGGAAATTCTTTAACGGCATTAAACAGCAAAAAAACGGCTTCCAACCGAAACTAATAAACTGCAAAGATAAAACCGGCGCCACCCTTGCAGAAGAAGAATCAATAGTCACTCGTTGGAGAGAATACTTTTCAGAGCTACTTTATATGCAAGAAGGGGATACAAGCAATATTGTACCACCAAGAAACATCAGTGAGCAAACTGAGCAACAACGTTACTTAATTGAAGCTCCATCGTTAGATGAAGTAAAAGACGCCATACAAAATCTTAAAAACTATAAAGCACCCGGCGAAGATGGAATAACAGCCGAATTGTTAAAAAAAATTGGTGAGGAAAACATTCTAACGCTGCACCAGCTGATGCAACAAATATGGCAGGAGGAATGTATGCCAACAGGATGGCTTACGGGCTTAATAGTACCCATCCATAAAAAAGGTGACAAACTGAATTGCGAGAACTACCGCGGAATTACATTACTGAATGTATGCTACAAGGTGCTCTCAATTATTCTCTCGAAAAAATTAAAGGAAAAAGCTGAGCTAATATTGGATGAATATCAGTGTGGATTTAGACCAAACCGGTCAACAACTGATCAAGTGTTCCTACTAAAGCAAACTATAGATAAATGCTATGAATTCAACACAGATTTACACCTACTGTTTTTGGATTTTAAACAGGCGTTCGACTGCATTGAAAGAAGCAAAATTCCAAACTCTTTGCATAACTTGGGTATACCGACAAAACTAATAAATCTCACCATGATGACACTAAACAATACCATGGGTAAGGTCTTATTACAGCGAAATATATCCGAGTCTTTTAGAATTAAATCAGGAGTAAGACAGGGAGATACACTATCGACAACAATCTTCAACTTGGTGCTACATCATGCGGTCAGAGATCTATATAGAGGAGGTCACATATTCTGCAGATCAGAATTTTGTTATGTGTATGCTGATGATATAGCAATAATATCAAAAAACAAGAACGATATGATGCGCATGTTCACATCCATAGAAGGAGCTGCAAAAACTATTGGACTGCGAATAAACCAACCAAAAACACATTATCTGACGGTATCAAGAAGAGAAAGCAGAAGACAACCCGAAAGCATTACCATCGGGGAGTACCAATTTCAAGGTACTGCAAGTTTTAAGTATTTGGGTGTGATAATAAAAAATGACAACAGTATGCAAGATTATATAACTGACAGATTAGTGGCTGCAAACAAATGCTACTACGCGCATCTCAAATTATTTAAATCCAGATTACTCACCAGAAAATCCAAGCTCAGTATATACAAAACAACCGTGCGACCAATACTTAATTACGGTTGTGAAGCTTGGACCCCTACGGTCACTGAAGAGAAAAGTTTGCGAGTATTTGAACGCAAAATATTAAGAAAAATCTACGGGCCTAGAATAACAGAGGATGGGGAATATTTTCAAAGGTCAAATGAAGAGCTGGACCGTATAATCGAGGGGAAAGCTGTAGTCAGATTCTACAAAGTGCAACGCATTCGGTGGGCTGGACATATAATGAGGATGGAAGAAACACGGCCCCAGAAACAAATACTTCAGTATCGCCCACTTATAAATCGACCACAGGGAAGACCTCGTCTAAGATGGTTGGACAGTGTAGAAAAGGATTTACTAACACTAAATGTACAAAACTGGAAGATAAAAGCAAGAGACAGAAATATCTGGAGACTAGTTGTGCAAGAGGCTCAAGCTCACCCCGAGCTGTAACGCCTATTGATGATGATGATGATGAACAGACTTGCAATTGGTTAACCCATGCCGGCCCGACGATTGACAAAAAAAAGATTTGGAAGCAAATTACGTTCAATTTTTCCCAATACTGCTTTGCCCAAAGAAAAAATGTAGTTCCGTTAACCCAATGGGGCACAGTGGCTTTATATAGATTTTTGCGTTACTTAACTCTAAATTACAAACGATTTGACCAGTTGACCTCAAATTTTATGCGTGTGAAGCAACTTGAAAATGGAGTTGAGTCTGTTAACAGTCGGTCCTACGATTGGTCAAAAAAATTTTTTTGGAAGTAAATTAAGTCAAATTTTGGAAAGTAATTTGTACTGCTTTGAATTACAGAAAGTTTCAAAAATTACTAGAATAAGCCTAGAAAGATCGTTTTAAAAAGATTGCTTTCATACATTTTAAAATTTACATGTGCAAACCGTGTGTAATTTTTGTGTTAACTTTTTGCAGTAACATCAACTTCAATTAAAATTCCATTGAGAGGCGCAGCAACGCGCACCGGGTATTAGATAGTTTATTATAATTTTTAAGTTCTAATTAAACCTATAATTAAACGTTTGAATTTTGATGAAACTTATTAATTTAAAATTTATTATTTTCAGTCACGTATTTAATAAAAATTTTAAATATTTTATTAATTTAAACTCAAATATTTAAATAAAAAATTCCAATTTATTATTTGGTGAGATCTCTAATTTTAGCAAAAAGTGTTAATTGTTAGTTGTTCGTAAATTTTTAGTTTTTATTAGTAAAAAAGATATTAATAAAATTTTGTTATAATTTTCCTTTATTTCACTCACTGTGTGTTATTTCACTCACCAAGGCAACCTCACTTTGGAATCGAAGATCAGGCTTGAGTTACAGTAAGTAATTAACACTAATAAAAATTATAAAAAAAAAATTTTCGTTTCTGCAGTATTTTTCTAATAATATTTTCTCTTGATTTTTTATCTTCAAATTTTTCTTTAAATAAATTTAAGCAATTCCGAATTTTCTCTTTACATATGAAGATACTTTTCTTCAGATTTCTTAATAATATGATTTTTATTATAATATTGTTAATTTTTATCATTAAAATTTTCTTTTAATAGATTAAGCAATTCTGAATATTCTCTTTACTTATGAAGATACTTTTCTTCACATTTCTTAATAATATGATGTTTATTCTTAATATAATATTGCTAATTTTTATAATTCAAATTTTCTTTTAAATAGATTCGTTATTTGGCCATTTATTTAATAATTTATTATTTTAAAATATTTTTTATTTATTTTTTCAAGATATAGATATATATATTTTTTTTTTTTATTTCATGATAATTCTCCATACAGATGGGGATATTTATTTTTGTTCGATCGACAAATTTACTAATTGTGGTTAAATTTGCCAAATTTTATTAAACTGGCTTGATCGTAAATTATGGTTAAATTTACGAAAAAGATCAACAACAATTTTGTTGATAAATTATGGTTAGCTTTATCTTTGGCCTTTTGTTATTCGTCTTTTTATACCCGTGCATACATATATGACATCGGGTATATTAGATTTGCTCCTCCGTTTGTAACGCATCGATCTAGACGAGCTAGATATAGTGTCAAGGGTACGTATCGGCTCAGAATCGAAAAATGAGTCGATCTAGCTATGTGTGTCTGTCCGTCCGTCCGTATTTGTGTCAGCACGATAACTCAAAAACTAAAAGAGCTACAGTTTTGAAATTTTCACAAAATATTTTTCAATCAATTTCTAGGTTCCCTATTTTTTTTGGTTAAGATCGGACCAAAACTTCGGGTAGCTCTCGAACAACTAACTTTTTTAACTCCAGTATTTTCATACAAAAATTTTAAATTTTCCTATGCATTTTGTATTTAACATGAAATTATATGAATTTTGTTTTTTTGTTTTTTTTTGTTTTTTTTTTTTTTGTAAGTTGATAACGATTTCGAGTTACGATTTCATATGATTTAAATGATGCGTAGTTTATTTAAGATAAGCAAAAAAGAACACAAAGAGTTTTTTTAAGTAAATGGCTTATTGATATTGATAGATATTTTTATGAATATGATGATTGTTATCTATCATGATGATTATTATATGAATATGATCATATGATGCTTATTTTGCTTAAGTTTAATATATTCGTGAATTAAAAATTAATTAAAAGAGATAGAATTGAAAAATTAGAGCTAGAGTTTTGAAATTCACACATAACATTTTTTGGACATTTTTGAGGTTCCCTATTCTTTTTGGTTAAGACCAGACCAAGGTTTCGGGGAGCTGCCACACAACTTATTTAAAGCAATATGAATTTCTTCAAAAGTAATTATACCAGGAAGATGAAAATTACACACGGTTAGTTTTATAATAAATCAAGAACTTATATGAAGTTTCAAAATGTTACGACTTCTTTTTCGGGGGGCTGCCATACAACTTCTTTGCACCAATATGAATTTCTTGAAAACTGATTATACTACGAGGATGAAAAACTTCAATTAAAATTCCATTGAGAGGCGCAGCAACGCGCACCGGGTATTAGATAGTTTATTATAATTTTTAAGTTCTAATTAAACCTATAATTAAACGTTTGAATTTTGATGAAACTTATTAATTTAAAATTTATTATTTTCAGTCACGTATTTAATAAAAATTTTAAATATTTTATTAATTTAAACTCAAATATTTAAATAAAAAATTCCAATTTATTATTTGGTGAGATCTCTAATTTTAGCAAAAAGTGTTAATTGTTAGTTGTTCGTAAATTTTTAGTTTTTATTAGTAAAAAAGATATTAATAAAATTTTGTTATAATTTTCCTTTATTTCACTCACTGTGTGTTATTTCACTCACCAAGGCAACCTCACTTTGGAATCGAAGATCAGGCTTGAGTTACAGTAAGTAATTAACACTAATAAAAATTATAAAAAAAAATTTTCGTTTCTGCAGTATTTTTCTAATAATATTTTCTCTTGATTTTTTATCTTCAAATTTTTCTTTAAATAAATTTAAGCAATTCCGAATTTTCTCTTTACATATGAAGATACTTTTCTTCAGATTTCTTAATAATATGATTTTTATTATAATATTGTTAATTTTTATCATTAAAATTTTCTTTTAATAGATTAAGCAATTCTGAATATTCTCTTTACTTATGAAGATACTTTTCTTCACATTTCTTAATAATATGATGTTTATTCTTAATATAATATTGCTAATTTTTATAATTCAAATTTTCTTTTAAATAGATTCGTTATTTGGCCATTTATTTAATAATTTATTATTTTAAAATATTTTTTATTTATTTTTTCAAGATATAGATATATATATTTTTTTTTTTTATTTCATGATAATTCTCCATACAGATGGGGATATTTATTTTTGTTCGATCGACAAATTTACTAATTGTGGTTAAATTTGCCAAATTTTATTAAACTGGCTTGATCGTAAATTATGGTTAAATTTACGAAAAAGATCAACAACAATTTTGTTGATAAATTATGGTTAGCTTTATCTTTGGCCTTTTGTTATTCGTCTTTTTATACCCGTGCATACATATATGACATCGGGTATATTAGATTTGCTCCTCCGTTTGTAACGCATCGATCTAGACGAGCTAGATATAGTGTCAAGGGTACGTATCGGCTCAGAATCGAAAAATGAGTCGATCTAGCTATGTGTGTCTGTCCGTCCGTCCGTATTTGTGTCAGCACGATAACTCAAAAACTAAAAGAGCTACAGTTTTGAAATTTTCACAAAATATTTTTCAATCAATTTCTAGGTTCCCTATTTTTTTTGGTTAAGATCGGACCAAAACTTCGGGTAGCTCTCGAACAACTAACTTTTTTAACTCCAGTATTTTCATACAAAAATTTTAAATTTTCCTATGCATTTTGTATTTAACATGAAATTATATGAATTTTGTTTTTTTGTTTTTTTTTGTTTTTTTTTTTTTTGTAAGTTGATAACGATTTCGAGTTACGATTTCATATGATTTAAATGATGCGTAGTTTATTTAAGATAAGCAAAAAAGAACACAAAGAGTTTTTTTAAGTAAATGGCTTATTGATATTGATAGATATTTTTATGAATATGATGATTGTTATCTATCATGATGATTATTATATGAATATGATCATATGATGCTTATTTTGCTTAAGTTTAATATATTCGTGAATTAAAAATTAATTAAAAGAGATAGAATTGAAAAATTAGAGCTAGAGTTTTGAAATTCACACATAACATTTTTTGGACATTTTTGAGGTTCCCTATTCTTTTTGGTTAAGACCAGACCAAGGTTTCGGGGAGCTGCCACACAACTTATTTAAAGCAATATGAATTTCTTCAAAAGTAATTATACCAGGAAGATGAAAATTACACACGGTTAGTTTTATAATAAATCAAGAACTTATATGAAGTTTCAAAATGTTACGACTTCTTTTTCGGGGGGCTGCCATACAACTTCTTTGCACCAATATGAATTTCTTGAAAACTGATTATACTACGAGGATGAAAATAACACACTGTTAGTTATATAATGAAACGAGGACTTATATGAAGTTTCAAAATGTTACGGCACCGTTTTCGGGCAACTGCCGTACAAAGTTGTCAATTCGATAACTGTGAATCTAATAAAGGTACGAGGTTAAAATCAAAACTGAGCAGATAAAGTAATAGGGCAAGTTAGTTGGCAAAGTTGGACATCACTCGGACCAACTTTTAGGGCGGGCTATTTTTTTTTATGGTTTTTTTTTTCTTTTGGTTTTTAAGCAAAAATTATGGTATAATGAATTAAAAATTTTATTTTTTTTTTAAGCAAAAATTATGGGATAAAAAGTTAAATTTTTTTTTAACTATTTCACTTTCTTATATTTTTTTTTTAATATTTATAATAGCATAAGGGAAATAAATAACGGTTAGTGGGTATGCACGGGTATCTAAAAGTTGACAAGGGCAACTATAATCTTCCTCGTTCTTTCATATAAATGCTTAATAGGTACAAGACAATAACTTACTTACATGATCATAGAAAACTTTAAAAACATTTCGAGAACCATCTGCCATCTTTATTTTTAGCGGAGTAGGCGGCTGCTGCCAACACATTTAAGGTTTTGGTTATCGCCTTTGTGAGGTAGCTCCTTTTTGCTTTATCGGCAAGCTAGTCGGGGGCCTCTTTTCCTAGTTCTTCTGATAAATAAAATTCGCTTGTGATTGCTGATCAACGATCTACTTGCTGTTGAAAGGCAATATTTATTGCAGGTGTTAATCTTCAGAAGAAATATGTTTCCTTTTTTGGATTATTCTTTCAAGTTGATTTTTGAGTAGTAATGTTCCTATTTTCAGGTTGTTTTTTGAATAACAAATAATGTTTTTATTTTTAAGTTGGTTTTTGAATTTTTGAATGATAATGTTTTTATTTTCAACAAATTTTTTTTTAAATAATAATGTTTTAATTTTCAAGTTTTACTTTTTAAATAATAATGTTCTTATTTTTAAGTTTATTTTTTAATAATAATATTTTTATTTTGAAGTTTTACTTATTTTTTTTTTTTTTGCAATAATAATGTTTTTATTGCTGGTTTTCTTTTTCAAAATCCTTTATAAATATTTAAATCTTTTGTAAATGTTTTTGGTAAATGTTTTTTAAATCTTTTGTAAATGGCTACCCGAATCTACGCCTCAGGAATTTTGGCCCCAAAAAAAAAAAATTAAAAAAGGCCCTAAAATGTTGTATGAAATTGGGGCGTTTTTTAATATGAAAAATGACCCCAATTTTTTTAAAATTTAGGGCCAAAATTCATTTTTTTTTAATAATAAATTTTTTTTTATTATTTGAAAATAGTGCTGCGAGTTATTATTATTTGACAACTAGTTTTTTTTTTTATATTTACCAAAAAACCGGCATCCATACTATTTTAATTACATGTATATGTATAAATATTCTGGAAAAAGGGAATTCTCTGAGTTTAAATCCAACTCTCAAAATCCCTATTAATTATAAAAAGGTCGCGCTGCGCCCAGAATTCACATCCCGCGCCGACTGCCATTTTTCGTTCGTGCGCCGCTTGGTGGTGCAGTTTGTCGGTCGCGCGGGCCGCAGACCTGTGTTTTATATTTCGGTCGTGCGCCGTCCGAATAAAATAAAAAAAATATATATATATGTATAGGTATATATATATATATATATATATATGCAATCTATATAAATACATAGATGTATATGAATTATATATGCATTATATAAAAAACTATTAATTAATTAAAAAATAAATTTAATATACATATTATATATTTTGAAATCTGATATTTTATATCGTATCGTTCCCAAAATCTACCTCTTTATAAAAATGCAGAAATTTTTATTTTAAAAAACGGGAATTATTAGTATGATATTAATTTTTGTTACAAATGTTTTCTAACTTAATTCATTGTGAATAATAAAACATAAAAACAACCAGATAACAAGTTACCAATTATAATTCACCTGTTTATTTAAAATCAAACTGTTAGAAATACTCATATTATTTTAAAATTAATTTTTAATTTTGGGAATTTATTTATTTTTTGTCTCTCCTAACTATGGTATTCTTATAATAATGCAAAAATATATTAATGTTGTATATGTGCATTATTGTTTATTTAATTTTCTGTTACAAACTCAAAAGGTGTTTCAAAGAAATTCATAAATTTGAACTTTATTTGGATATACTTCCGTATAGCCGGCAGCCGGCACGCCCTTTCATAATCAATATATAATATATAAATATATATATCTAATATCTAATATCAATATATATATATTAATATATATTGATATTAGATATATGTATATTTATATATAATATTAGATTTATATAATATATAAATAAATAAATATCTAAAATATAAATATATATATAATATTATATATATATATATATATATATATATAATCTAATCTATATATGTATATATTTATATAATATTAGGTATGAATTTATTAGTATATATATTACTAGCTAATACCCGGTGCGCGTTGCTGCGCCTCTCAATGGAGGTTTAATTGAAGTTGATGTTTCTGCAAAAAGTTAACACAAAAATTACACACGGTTATCACATGTAAATTTTAAAATGTATGAAAGCAATCTTTTAAAACGATTTTCTAGGATTATTCTAGTAATTTTTGAAACTTTCTGTAATTCAAAGCAGTACAAACTACTTTCCAAAATTTGACGTAATTTACTTCCAAAAAAATTTTTTTAACCAAACGTAGGACCGACTATTAACAGAATCAACTCCATTTTCAAGTTGCTTCACACATAAAAAAATCGGTCAAATCGTTTCTAATTTAGAGTAAAGTATTGAAAAAACATATAAAAAGCTGTTGGGCCGCAATGGGTTAATGCAACTCAACAAAACTTTTTTAGGGCTTCCTTCTAAGCCAAAGCAGAATTTCGTAAAATCGGACAATATTTGGACCCAAAATTTTTTTTGACCACCCGTCGGCTCGACATGGGTAAACAAATTCCAAAACTGTTAATAGTGTCAACTCAGTTCTCTCAGGGGAGCACGTATACAAAATTTGAAGTCAATCGGTCAAACCGTTTCGAATTTAGAGTAAAGTATTGAAAAAACCTATAAAAAGCTGTCGGGCCGCAATGGTTTAATGGAACTCAACAAAATTTTTTTTAGGGCTTTCTCTTAAGCCAAAGCAGAATTTCGGAAAATCGGACAAAATGTGGACCCAAAATTTTTTTTGACCACCCGTCGGCCCGACATTGGTTAAAAAATTCCAAAACTGTTAATAGTGTCAACTCAATTCTCAAAGAGCATGACGTATTCAAAATTTGAAGTCAATCGGTCAAACCGTTTTCATTTTAGAACAAAGAAGTTTAAATACTTGCACCACAGCCCTAACTTGGCGGTCCGTCAGAGCAAAATTTTTGGGCCACGACTTCTTTCCGTACCCAAAAACCTCTATATACAAATTTTCATGAAAATCGGCTGGGCAGTTTAGGAGCCAACTCGTTACATACAAACAAACAAATAAACAAACTTTCGTTTTTATATATATAGATTATATATCATCATAAGGTACATATCCTCTATACGGAAGCATATCGCTTTAATTTTTTAATGTAATATATTAAAAATTTTGTAAATCTTGTTTTTATAGTTATAATATTTTTTATTTAATATTCTTTACTACTACATATTTTTAATAATATGTACATTCTGGAAGCGAAATAAAGTCATAGGCATTAAAGCCGTAATGCCAATTATTTTACTTCTTTATTCCCCATTCAAATACAAAATAAAGCCATATCGTTTTTAATAATATGTTCATTCTGGAAGCGAAATAAAATCATAGGCATTAAAGCCGTAATGCCAATTATTTTACTTCTTTATTCCCCAATCAAATACAAAATAAAGCCATATCGTTTTTTTTTCGGAGGCATTTTAGAATTGGATTCAAAACTTTTTCCAGAAAATTTATATATATATATATATGTGGGATTCTGAATTAGGAGGGATTTTAAAGTTGGATTCAAAATCAGGATTGCCGCTTTTTCCAGAATATTTATTATCTATATGCGAGATTCTTAATTGGGAAGGATTTTAGAGTTGGATTCAAAATCAGGGTTGCCCCTTCGCTTATTCCAAAATATTTAAATATATATATTATGTATAAAAAAGGAAATAAAAATCAAAGTACTATTTAAAATATCTTAAGAATTTCACATTAAAAATTTTAATTTTGTCAATTCCAATTTTCTTACCGGTTGAGGATCTACGCTTTACACATAAAGCCAAATGCCTTAATTTTAATGGGAATAAAATCCATACGCGAAAAAATTGTAAATATGGCTTTATTTGGTATGGTTTAATTTCACGTCGTCGAACATTATTGAAAGTAAATATTGTTTTGATCATTTTTAGAATCCAAAAAAAAATATATATTCGGTATAGTAAAGTCATTTAATTTATGTTATATTGCAAATAAGTTAAGACCATCTAGATTTGTTCTTAAAATAGTGTATCTAAGTAGATTAATTATTTAATTAATTATTGTTAAAAATGTGTGCTTTACATTATGAAAAAATTAAAGGAAACAAATTAAATAGTGAACTTTTATATATAATTGAGCAAAAACAATTATTTAAAGTTAAGGCTAAGTACAAAAACGTGGTAAAATATATTTGTTATAAAAAATTATGTAAAGCTCGTGTAATTTTGGTAAACGGTTGTGTTTTTAAGGCCAAAAATTATATTGAACATGACCACAGTGATGCTAGTGAAATTTACGCAGAAATTAAAGCCAAAAATGAAATAAAAGTTGAATGTTCTAATGCTGGAGGTGTTTTGGGAAATTTTAATTCCATTAGTGCAATTCGGACGACATTCAAAATTTTTGCGCAAAGTAATTTAAAAAATATATTTTTGTGTTTGTTCGTCTTACTATATTTTTCATTATTTTGTACTTGTGTTAAGTTAATGTTATTCTCTGTTGTAACTAAAAAAAGTTAATCAAAATAAATTTTTCAAATAAAATAATATTTTTCAACATTAGGAATCCAGAAGCAACCAAAAATTTAAATTTTAATAAAATGAGTAGAAATTTACAAAAAATTGTAGCAAAAAAATTCATTCAATCCCCACGATCATCACTAGAAATATTACAAGCTTTCCAACTAGGACAGTCTGGAATAATTTTGGTTTAACAAAGGAACAGAATGGGGTTTAAAACAATTTTTATAAAGCTTGCATTGATCATGGAAATTTTGCGTAAAATGCTCTTTTGCTCCGAGAACATTATTAAAATTATAAAAGAAAATATTTTACCAGCAAATCGATTGTACTTAATTGATGGAATATTCAGTATCGTTCCGCATGGTTGTTTTAAACAACTTTTAATTATCTGAATACAGTATTTTGGAAAAGTAAGTTATAAAAAAGTAACTGTTACTTAATTGTATATTTAACTTTAATTTCAAATATATTAAAATATTGAAGTTTATTTTAATAAATAAATAAATAATTTTTAATTTTTTTAAGTTATTTCCTGTATTTTTTGTTTTAATTAACAAAAAGTCGTTGGAAACATATAAACATTTATTCAATTACATAGAGAATAATATATTTCAAATGGAACCTAGTAAAGTTATTTGCGATTACGAGAATGCTTTAAGAAAAGCATTAATTAGCATTTATCCTATAGTTACAATTTTGGGATGCTGGTTTCACTACTGCCAGGCCATAAAGCGGAACATTTCAACACAATTTAAGCCGTTATTTTATTTCATAAGAAAATCACCAGAAGCATTGACAACATACCACAAATTTATGGCTCTGGCGTTATTACCAGACAGAACCATTCATTGTGTATTTGAACAAATAAAGCAAAATATAATTAATTTTGACAAGGAAAAAATATTTTTTCCTTTTCTTTCTTATTTTAAAAAGCAGTGGCTAAACAAAGTAAAATTTAACAAATATATTACACAAATATTTTTTTTTAATTTTTTTAAATTTTAGGTTGGTCCTACAAATTTTTCTGTGTTTGATCAATGCACTCGTACTACTTCTTCAATGGAAGCATACAATGGTGTATTAGGTTGAAAAATTAAAAAAAATGGAAATTACTTTAAGTTTGTGAAAGTTCTTCAAGAAGAAGAATTTTCAAAAACTAAAGAGTTTTTTCAATTAACTGAAAGTGGTGGCATGATGAATGTAAAAAGAAAAAAAAAAGTTTGTAACAAAAGATGACAAAATAGCCGAAGCCAACGAATTATTAAAAAAAGGAAAAATTACGGCTGCAGGGTTCTTAGCAAGGATGGTTTATCAAAATTACAATATTTGCGGTTAAAGAAATTAAAGATATAGAAGATATAGAAGATAGTAACATCGAAGTAACATGTTTCGTAAATCGTCCAAATATGGTGTTACTCCCATGTCGACATTTACGAACATGTAATGAAGCCGAAGCAATATCGAACAATCAAGACGCTTATAAATGTCCAATGTGTAGGGAAAATGTGATAGATAGCATTCAAGTTTTTATTTAAATGTACTAAATTTTGGAATAGTTTAGAATATTTAAAAACATTATATAACTGGAATTTCTATTTTTTCACTTTAAATATTCTAAACTAATCCAAAATTTAATAAATTTCGTAAATTTAAATAAAAACTTGAATGCTGTCTGTCACTTTTGGACTGGCTCCAAAAAAAAAAGGTATTATTAAAATTATGAATTATTAAACTTTGAATTATTAAACCTCCAAAACTTTTCTTATTATTTTTGAACTTTTCAGATTATTATTAAACTTTTCTGATTATTAAAATAGTTTTACTCTGTGATTATGAATTTTATAACTGGATTTTAGTATTTATAAAAAAAACACTTTATTTATTTTTACAGTTATTTTATTTTGAAAATTCCACTAAACACTTATTATGATGTTACTATGTTAGGGCTTCGATAGCCAGACTGGAACTCTGTTTTACAATAATTCTTAGTTTCTATTTATACTAAGATCTTATCAACTAATTTTGCATAAGTCAGCTTTTATTAATATAATTCTTACTTACTAACATGAATTCTTAATAAATATAACTATTCTTAATAATTGATTACATAACATTATTGGTTCAATATAGGCTTGTAAAATCATGTTCGATCAATTTACCTTGAAAGTGTTGCTGACTTAATATATATTAGTAATTTACTTATTAATATGTTAATGACCTTATGGGTGTAATGTAACTTTCGTTTATAGCGGAAATCATTTAGACATGAATATAAATGTTATTATTTCCGAGAATTGTTTATTAAAAACAATTATTGGAAATTATGCAAGTGCAATAAAAGGGTTATTTAAGTTCAAGGTTTTTATATTATATCTATATTATATTTATATTACTTATAACAGCACCCCCCTTAGTCTGAGGCTCCGACGAATGTATTAAAAATTTTACGCGTTTATTTGAAATGTGATTGTAAACAGTAATCACTAGTAGCAAAGTTATAATTATTATTATGCCCGAAAATAAGCTAATATTTAATAAGTTTCTTAAGTTATTTGTTTCCATGATTTCCTCTATATTTTGCCTATTATTAAGAATTTTTTCTAAGTGTAATTTCTTAAAAATTATTCCAGTATTATTTTTATTTTCTTTTACCGGTGTATAATAATTAGGTAATATGAGAAGGTTTTTAATTTTTATTGCATTATTTGTATTTGTGATATTGTCAATTTTAATTTCGCAGTTTGCAAATTTAATTAGTTTAGTACCTATTACCGTAATATTTAATTTGTTACAATTATGATTAATATTGGTTTCTTTAATATTTTTTGTAATAACTAATCCATCTTTTATTTCGTTTATAACGTTATCGGTAAAATCTTTCATATTACAATATACATTTTGTGATTTAAATATGCTTCTAATACATTCATCTCTTATTTCTATTAAATTATTCTTATAGTTATCTTTTACGTTACCCATGTATACATTATTATTTTCATCTACAATTATTTCTTTTGTTATATCATTATTTAGTGTTTTATTGTATTTGTTTGGTAAAGAATCTACATAAGTTGTAAAATATTTTTTATTTGAAAAGTTTGGTACTAATAGGATTACTACAATTTCATTGTTAAGACTGGCTAATGTTATTTTCATATTGGCGAGAGCTTCTATGCTTGGAATTTTATGTAATTCATCATCCGTTAATATATTTCTCGAAAGGATTCCTAATTTACTGGATAGTATTAGTTGTTCTATTTCGTCGATGTGATTTCGTAAGAGGTCTATGTTTGTTAAGTTAATTTGGTAAATATATTCAAATCTGTTCCTAAACCGTTAAAGAGACCGCGACGTTTCCTATGGTAGGGAAGCAATTTATTTAATTTATTCTGTAATTTGTATGTTCTCTAGTTTTATATTAATGTACCCGTTATTATTAGTGAGGTCTTGAATTTCAATAGTCTGTATGTGTGTAGTGATTATGTAGGTGAGTAACATAATTGTTGGGATAAGCATTTTTTGTAATTATGAAAAGAAATATGCAAGTAAGTATATTTTTTTTTGTCTTGGGGTAAGGATGGTGGAAATCGTCGAAAGATACTGAGCGCAACCACAGTTATGTGTGACTTTAACACACTAAAAACACCCGCCCTGTTTTAAAATATTAAAACTAGTCTTAAAGACTAACCATTTATTTTGCGCTAACTTTTTATGATCTACTGGAATTACAGACCTCCGTTAAGGTGATCTGAATTTATCATTATTAACATTATTAAAATTATAAAAGAAAATATTTTACCAGCAAATCGATTGTACTTAATTGATGGAATATTCAGTATCGTTCCGCATGGTTGTTTTAAACAACTTTTAATTATCTGAATACAGTATTTTGGAAAAGTAAGTTATAAAAAAGTAACTGTTACTTAATTGTATATTTAACTTTAATTTCAAATATATTAAAATATTGAAGTTTATTTTAATAAATAAATAAATAATTTTTAATTTTTTTAAGTTATTTCCTGTATTTTTTGTTTTAATTAACAAAAAGTCGTTGGAAACATATAAACATTTATTCAATTACATAGAGAATAATATATTTCAAATGGAACCTAGTAAAGTTATTTGCGATTACGAGAATGCTTTAAGAAAAGCATTAATTAGCATTTATCCTATAGTTACAATTTTGGGATGCTGGTTTCACTACTGCCAGGCCATAAAGCGGAACATTTCAACACAATTTAAGCCGTTATTTTATTTCATAAGAAAATCACCAGAAGCATTGACAACATACCACAAATTTATGGCTCTGGCGTTATTACCAGACAGAACCATTCATTGTGTATTTGAACAAATAAAGCAAAATATAATTAATTTTGACAAGGAAAAAATATTTTTTCCTTTTCTTTCTTATTTTAAAAAGCAGTGGCTAAACAAAGTAAAATTTAACAAATATATTACACAAATATTTTTTTTTAATTTTTTTAAATTTTAGGTTGGTCCTACAAATTTTTCTGTGTTTGATCAATGCACTCGTACTACTTCTTCAATGGAAGCATACAATGGTGTATTAGGTTGAAAAATTAAAAAAAATGGAAATTACTTTAAGTTTGTGAAAGTTCTTCAAGAAGAAGAATTTTCAAAAACTAAAAAGTTTTTTCAATTAACTGAAAGTGGTGGCATGATGAATGTAAAAAGAAAAAAAAAAGTTTGTAACAAAAGATGACAAAATAGCCGAAGCCAACGAATTATTAAAAAAAGGAAAAATTACGGCTGCAGGGTTCTTAGCAAGGATGGTTTATCAAAATTACAATATTTGCGGTTAAAGAAATTAAAGATATAGAAGATATAGAAGATAGTAACATCGAAGTAACATGTTTCGTAAATCGTCCAAATATGGTGTTACTCCCATGTCGACATTTACGAACATGTAATGAAGCCGAAGCAATATCGAACAATCAAGACGCTTATAAATGTCCAATGTGTAGGGAAAATGTGATAGATAGCATTCAAGTTTTTATTTAAATGTACTAAATTTTGGAATAGTTTAGAATATTTAAAAACATTATATAACTGGAATTTCTATTTTTTCACTTTAAATATTCTAAACTAATCCAAAATTTAATAAATTTCGTAAATTTAAATAAAAACTTGAATGCTGTCTGTCACTTTTGGACTGGCTCCAAAAAAAAAAGGTATTATTAAAATTATGAATTATTAAACTTTGAATTATTAAACCTCCAAAACTTTTCTTATTATTTTTGAACTTTTCAGATTATTATTAAACTTTTCTGATTATTAAAATAGTTTTACTCTGTGATTATGAATTTTATAACTGGATTTTAGTATTTATAAAAAAAACACTTTATTTATTTTTACAGTTATTTTATTTTGAAAATTCCACTAAACACTTATTATGATGTTACTATGTTAGGGCTTCGATAGCCAGACTGGAACTCTGTTTTACAATAATTCTTAGTTTCTATTTATACTAAGATCTTATCAACTAATTTTGCATAAGTCAGCTTTTATTAATATAATTCTTACTTACTAACATGAATTCTTAATAAATATAACTATTCTTAATAATTGATTACATAACATTATTGGTTCAATATAGGCTTGTAAAATCATGTTCGATCAATTTACCTTGAAAGTGTTGCTGACTTAATATATATTAGTAATTTACTTATTAATATGTTAATGACCTTATGGGTGTAATGTAACTTTCGTTTATAGCGGAAATCATTTAGACATGAATATAAATGTTATTATTTCCGAGAATTGTTTATTAAAAACAATTATTGGAAATTATGCAAGTGCAATAAAAGGGTTATTTAAGTTCAAGGTTTTTATATTATATCTATATTATATTTATATTACTTATAACAGCACCCCCCTTAGTCTGAGGCTCCGACGAATGTATTAAAAATTTTACGCGTTTATTTGAAATGTGATTGTAAACAGTAATCACTAGTAGCAAAGTTATAATTATTATTATGCCCGAAAATAAGCTAATATTTAATAAGTTTCTTAAGTTATTTGTTTCCATGATTTCCTCTATATTTTGCCTATTATTAAGAATTTTTTCTAAGTGTAATTTCTTAAAAATTATTCCAGTATTATTTTTATTTTCTTTTACCGGTGTATAATAATTAGGTAATATGAGAAGGTTTTTAATTTTTATTGCATTATTTGTATTTGTGATATTGTCAATTTTAATTTCGCAGTTTGCAAATTTAATTAGTTTAGTACCTATTACCGTAATATTTAATTTGTTACAATTATGATTAATATTGGTTTCTTTAATATTTTTTGTAATAACTAATCCATCTTTTATTTCGTTTATAACGTTATCGGTAAAATCTTTCATATTACAATATACATTTTGTGATTTAAATATGCTTCTAATACATTCATCTCTTATTTCTATTAAATTATTCTTATAGTTATCTTTTACGTTACCCATGTATACATTATTATTTTCATCTACAATTATTTCTTTTGTTATATCATTATTTAGTGTTTTATTGTATTTGTTTGGTAAAGAATCTACATAAGTTGTAAAATATTTTTTATTTGAAAAGTTTGGTACTAATAGGATTACTACAATTTCATTGTTAAGACTGGCTAATGTTATTTTCATATTGGCGAGAGCTTCTATGCTTGGAATTTTATGTAATTCATCATCCGTTAATATATTTCTCGAAAGGATTCCTAATTTACTGGATAGTATTAGTTGTTCTATTTCGTCGATGTGATTTCGTAAGAGGTCTATGTTTGTTAAGTTAATTTGGTAAATATATTCAAATCTGTTCCTAAACCGTTAAAGAGACCGCGACGTTTCCTATGGTAGGGAAGCAATTTATTTAATTTATTCTGTAATTTGTATGTTCTCTAGTTTTATATTAATGTACCCGTTATTATTAGTGAGGTCTTGAATTTCAATAGTCTGTATGTGTGTAGTGATTATGTAGGTGAGTAACATAATTGTTGGGATAAGCATTTTTTGTAATTATGAAAAGAAATATGCAAGTAAGTATATTTTTTTTTGTCTTGGGGTAAGGATGGTGGAAATCGTCGAAAGATACTGAGCGCAACCACAGTTATGTGTGACTTTAACACACTAAAAACACCCGCCCTGTTTTAAAATATTAAAACTAGTCTTAAAGACTAACCATTTATTTTGCGCTAACTTTTTATGATCTACTGGAATTACAGACCTCCGTTAAGGTGATCTGAATTTATCATTATTAACATTATTAAAATTATAAAAGAAAATATTTTACCAGCAAATCGATTGTACTTAATTGATGGAATATTCAGTATCGTTCCGCATGGTTGTTTTAAACAACTTTTAATTATCTGAATACAGTATTTTGGAAAAGTAAGTTATAAAAAAGTAACTGTTACTTAATTGTATATTTAACTTTAATTTCAAATATATTAAAATATTGAAGTTTATTTTAATAAATAAATAAATAATTTTTAATTTTTTTAAGTTATTTCCTGTATTTTTTGTTTTAATTAACAAAAAGTCGTTGGAAACATATAAACATTTATTCAATTACATAGAGAATAATATATTTCAAATGGAACCTAGTAAAGTTATTTGCGATTACGAGAATGCTTTAAGAAAAGCATTAATTAGCATTTATCCTATAGTTACAATTTTGGGATGCTGGTTTCACTACTGCCAGGCCATAAAGCGGAACATTTCAACACAATTTAAGCCGTTATTTTATTTCATAAGAAAATCACCAGAAGCATTGACAACATACCACAAATTTATGGCTCTGGCGTTATTACCAGACAGAACCATTCATTGTGTATTTGAACAAATAAAGCAAAATATAATTAATTTTGACAAGGAAAAAATATTTTTTCCTTTTCTTTCTTATTTTAAAAAGCAGTGGCTAAACAAAGTAAAATTTAACAAATATATTACACAAATATTTTTTTTTAATTTTTTTAAATTTTAGGTTGGTCCTACAAATTTTTCTGTGTTTGATCAATGCACTCGTACTACTTCTTCAATGGAAGCATACAATGGTGTATTAGGTTGAAAAATTAAAAAAAATGGAAATTACTTTAAGTTTGTGAAAGTTCTTCAAGAAGAAGAATTTTCAAAAACTAAAAAGTTTTTTCAATTAACTGAAAGTGGTGGCATGATGAATGTAAAAAGAAAAAAAAAAGTTTGTAACAAAAGATGACAAAATAGCCGAAGCCAACGAATTATTAAAAAAAGGAAAAATTACGGCTGCAGGGTTCTTAGCAAGGATGGTTTATCAAAATTACAATATTTGCGGTTAAAGAAATTAAAGATATAGAAGATATAGAAGATAGTAACATCGAAGTAACATGTTTCGTAAATCGTCCAAATATGGTGTTACTCCCATGTCGACATTTACGAACATGTAATGAAGCCGAAGCAATATCGAACAATCAAGACGCTTATAAATGTCCAATGTGTAGGGAAAATGTGATAGATAGCATTCAAGTTTTTATTTAAATGTACTAAATTTTGGAATAGTTTAGAATATTTAAAAACATTATATAACTGGAATTTCTATTTTTTCACTTTAAATATTCTAAACTAATCCAAAATTTAATAAATTTCGTAAATTTAAATAAAAACTTGAATGCTGTCTGTCACTTTTGGACTGGCTCCAAAAAAAAAAGGTATTATTAAAATTATGAATTATTAAACTTTGAATTATTAAACCTCCAAAACTTTTCTTATTATTTTTGAACTTTTCAGATTATTATTAAACTTTTCTGATTATTAAAATAGTTTTACTCTGTGATTATGAATTTTATAACTGGATTTTAGTATTTATAAAAAAAACACTTTATTTATTTTTACAGTTATTTTATTTTGAAAATTCCACTAAACACTTATTATGATGTTACTATGTTAGGGCTTCGATAGCCAGACTGGAACTCTGTTTTACAATAATTCTTAGTTTCTATTTATACTAAGATCTTATCAACTAATTTTGCATAAGTCAGCTTTTATTAATATAATTCTTACTTACTAACATGAATTCTTAATAAATATAACTATTCTTAATAATTGATTACATAACATTATTGGTTCAATATAGGCTTGTAAAATCATGTTCGATCAATTTACCTTGAAAGTGTTGCTGACTTAATATATATTAGTAATTTACTTATTAATATGTTAATGACCTTATGGGTGTAATGTAACTTTCGTTTATAGCGGAAATCATTTAGACATGAATATAAATGTTATTATTTCCGAGAATTGTTTATTAAAAACAATTATTGGAAATTATGCAAGTGCAATAAAAGGGTTATTTAAGTTCAAGGTTTTTATATTATATCTATATTATATTTATATTACTTATAACAGCACCCCCCTTAGTCTGAGGCTCCGACGAATGTATTAAAAATTTTACGCGTTTATTTGAAATGTGATTGTAAACAGTAATCACTAGTAGCAAAGTTATAATTATTATTATGCCCGAAAATAAGCTAATATTTAATAAGTTTCTTAAGTTATTTGTTTCCATGATTTCCTCTATATTTTGCCTATTATTAAGAATTTTTTCTAAGTGTAATTTCTTAAAAATTATTCCAGTATTATTTTTATTTTCTTTTACCGGTGTATAATAATTAGGTAATATGAGAAGGTTTTTAATTTTTATTGCATTATTTGTATTTGTGATATTGTCAATTTTAATTTCGCAGTTTGCAAATTTAATTAGTTTAGTACCTATTACCGTAATATTTAATTTGTTACAATTATGATTAATATTGGTTTCTTTAATATTTTTTGTAATAACTAATCCATCTTTTATTTCGTTTATAACGTTATCGGTAAAATCTTTCATATTACAATATACATTTTGTGATTTAAATATGCTTCTAATACATTCATCTCTTATTTCTATTAAATTATTCTTATAGTTATCTTTTACGTTACCCATGTATACATTATTATTTTCATCTACAATTATTTCTTTTGTTATATCATTATTTAGTGTTTTATTGTATTTGTTTGGTAAAGAATCTACATAAGTTGTAAAATATTTTTTATTTGAAAAGTTTGGTACTAATAGGATTACTACAATTTCATTGTTAAGACTGGCTAATGTTATTTTCATATTGGCGAGAGCTTCTATGCTTGGAATTTTATGTAATTCATCATCCGTTAATATATTTCTCGAAAGGATTCCTAATTTACTGGATAGTATTAGTTGTTATATTTCGTCGATGTGATTTCGTAAGAGGTCTATGTTTGTTAAGTTAATTTGGTAAATATATTCAAATCTGTTCCTAAACCGTTAAAGAGACCGCGACGTTTCCTATGGTAGGGAAGCAATTTATTTAATTTATTCTGTAATTTGTATGTTCTCTAGTTTTATATTAATGTACCCGTTATTATTAGTGAGGTCTTGAATTTCAATAGTCTTTATGTGTGTAGTGATTATGTAGGTGAGTAACATAATTGTTGGGATAAGCATTTTTTGTAATTATGAAAAGAAATATGCAAGTAAGTATATTTTTTTTTGTCTTGGGGTAAGGATGGTGGAAATCGTCGAAAGATACTGAGCGCAACCACAGTTATGTGTGACTTTAACACACTAAAAACACCCGCCCTGTTTTAAAATATTAAAACTAGTCTTAAAGACTAACCATTTATTTTGCGCTAACTTTTTATGATCTACTGGAATTACAGACCTCCGTTAAGGTGATCTGAATTTATCGCTAGTTGGAGGGGCCTAGTTCTTTTAAGCCTTCTATTGACATTTGAAAATAGTAGAAGTTTTGACGCTTCTATGTTTATGTGACCTTCTAAGTGGGTCTTATGTTTAATGGCATATTTTTTTATTTCATCGCTAACAATAGGAATTCCTAGATCCCTATGTAAGTCGGAATTTCGTGCGTACCAGGGAGCACTCACCACGTTACGTAGCACTTTGCTTTGAAATGTTTGAATTCTCTGAATATGTGTTCGTTTGGCACACCCCCAAAGTTGTACGCCGTACAACCAGATAGGCTTAATTATTTGGTTATATTTACCAAAAAACCGGCATCCATACTATTTTAATTACATGTATATGTATAAATATTCTGGAAAAAGGGAATTCTCTGAGTTTAAATCCAACTCTCAAAATCCCTATTAATTATAAAAAGGTCGCGCTGCGCCCAGAATTCACATCCCGCGCCGACTGCCATTTTTCGGTCGTGCGCCGCTTGGTGGTGCAGTTTGTCGGTCGCGCGGGCGGCAGACCTGTGTTTTATATTTAGGTCGTGCGCCGTCCGAATAAAATAAAAAAATATATATATATGTATAGGTATATATATATATATATATATGCAATCTATATAAATACATAGATGTATATGAATTATATATGCATTATATAAAAAACTATTAATTAATTAAAAAATAAATTTAATATACATATTATATATTTTGAAATCTGATATTTTATATCGTATCGTTCCCAAAATCTACCTGTTTATAAAAATGCAGAAATTTTTATTTTAAACAAGTAAAGAAACAGTCAGTCGGTGCAACCGACTTAGATATACCCTACACCTATTTGGTTCAAATTTAAGGACATATCCATAAGTCATTTTAACACCATAGAAGCTGTTATTAATTTGATCGTAAGACATAACTAACTAAATTAACTGTATAATACTAAAAACATTTTCTAATTACCCTAGCTATTAAAAAATACTACAAATTCTTACTAATTTATCTATTTAAAAATATTAAAAAACAAACAAACTTGAAATAAATGAAAATATATTTATTCCAATTCAATTACAAAATGAAAAAATTCTAATTATTAAATTTTGTGATAAAAAGATAATCAAAGCATAATATATTTAATAATCCAAATTTTTAAAAATTGCAATTATTTTAAATGGTTAGTTTATATACCTAATAGAAAAACTTATAAACGCAAAATATGCAATAAATGTATTTCTAAAATACAATTAAAAATTTACACCTTTTCATATAATTCATTTAAATATAAAAATAAATTTTACATAAATGCAGCAAGTACCTTTGAACATAGCTGAACCCCTACAATTAAGTCTAGATTTCGGAGACACATAGGACATAGGAAATATATTCTTTGGCTTCGAAATTAAACTCGACCACAACCAATTCCCATGGTACTTTCATTACTAGTAACCTACTGTTAAATTTCATCTAAATACCGGCATTATTTTTTGAGTTATGGTGTTTTTAAGATATATGTTTGTTAGTCCTTGAACTTTTCAAGGGTTCCAGGACCCGAAATTATGGTACGATTTCGCCCATATGCAGTCCCGTCATACTTTCAATACTAGTTAACCCTTGTACACAATTAGAATTAAGTTTTATTAGTATTTATTAATTTCGATGATAAGCTTTTACACATTGGGGGGTCTAAGAGAGGTTCTGAACCACCACTCCAATTGATCCCAAATTAGGGGGGCACGCAAGAAATAGTAAAGAACACCCTTGTGGCAAATTGGAAGCTTCTACATTTGTTGCAAGTAACTATCTTTATTAATTTCGAAAATATGTTTTAAGGGCCTAAGAACTGAGTGGCTGGTCCCCGATCCACTACTCCAATGGGGCCCAAATTTCAAAGACACTTACGAAATAGGAAGGGACACCCTGATACCAAATTTGGAGGTTCTATCTTCATTGGTTTCGGAATTATGCTCGTTTGGCCTAAATTCGATCAAAAAGTTCTAAGTTCCGAACCCATTGTCCAATCCTCACCGTACGTAATCACCGCCGTAGTTTCGATGCCAGTAACCTACAGCACAAATTTCATGAAGATAGCCTCATTAGTTGTTGAGTTATCGTGGTTTTTTATATATGTTCGTTATCCCTGACATCGATTAAAAGGTCCGGAATCCGAACCGTTGGGCTGATTTCGCCCATATATAGTCCGCGCTGTACTTATAGTACTAGTTAACCCTTGTACACAATTTGAACGGTCTATCCTAATTTTAAGTAACTATTTTTAGTAATTTCGATTATAAGCCTTTAAAACTTGGGAGGTCTGAGAGGGGTACAGAACCAACACTCCAAATGATCCCAAATTGGGGGAACACGCAAGAGATAGTAAAGAACACCCTTGTGGCAAATTGGAAGCTTCTACATTTTTTCAAGTTGTTATCTTTAATAATTTTAAAGATATGCTTTAAGGTCTTCGGAAATGTGTGGCTGGTCCCCGACCCACTACTCCAATGGGACCCAAATTCACAAGACACTTAGGAAATAGGAAGGGACACCCTGATACTAAATTTGGAGGTTCTATCTTCATTGGTTTCGGAATTATGCTTGTTTGGCCTAAATTCGATCAAAAAGTTCTAGGTTCCGAACCCATGGTCCAATCCCGACCTTACGCAATTTCCGAAGTAGTTTCATTACTAGTAACCTACAGCACAAATTTGATGAAGATAGCGTCATTAGTTGTTGAGTTATCGTGATTTTTTATATTTGTTCGTTAGCCCTGAAACCGATTAAAAGGTCCAGAATCCGAACCCATGGGCCGATTTCGCCCATATGCAATACCTTTTATAATATTATTTTAAAATTAATTTTTAATTTTGGGAATTTATTTATTTTTTGTCTCTCCTAACTATGGTATTCTTATAATAATGCAAAAATATATTAATGTTGTATATGTGCATTATTGTTTATTTAATTTTCTGTTACAAACTCAAAAGGTGTTTCAAAGAAATTCATAAATTTGAACTTTATTTGGATATACTTCCGTATAGCCGGCAGCCGGCACGCCCTTTCATAATCAATATAATATATAAATATATATATCTAATATCTAATATCAATATATATATATTAATATATATTGATATTAGATATATGTATATTTATATATAATATTAGATATATATAATATATAAATAAATAAATATCTAAAATATAAATATATATATAATATTATATATATATATATATATATATATATATAATCTAATCTATATATGTATATATTTATATAATATTAGGTATGAATTTATTAGTATATATATTACTAGCTAATACCCGGTGCGCGTTGCTGCGCCTCTCAATGGAGGTTTAATTGAAGTTGATGTTTCTGCAAAAAGTTAACACAAAAATTACACACGGTTATCACATGTAAATTTTAAAATGTATGAAAGCAATCTTTTAAAACGATTTTCTAGGATTATTCTAGTAATTTTTGAAACTTTCTGTAATTCAAAGCAGTACAAACTACTTTCCAAAATTTGACGTAATTTACTTCCAAAAAATTTTTTTTGACCAAACGTAGGACCGACTATTAACAGAATCAACTCCATTTTCAAGTTGCTTCACACATAAAAAAATCGGTCAAATCGTTTCTAATTTAGAGTAAAGTATTGAAAAAACATATAAAAAGCTGTTGGGCCGCAATGGGTTAATGCAACTCAACAAAACTTTTTTAGGGCTTCCTTCTAAGCCAAAGCAGAATTTCGTAAAATCGGACAATATTTGGACCCAAAATTTTTTTTGACCACCCGTCGGCTCGACATGGGTAAACAAATTCCAAAACTGTTAATAGTGTCAACTCAGTTCTCTCAGGGGAGCACGTATACAAAATTTGAAGTCAATCGGTCAAACCGTTTCGAATTTAGAGTAAAGTATTGAAAAAACCTATAAAAAGCTGTCGGGCCGCAATGGTTTAATGGAACTCAACAAAATTTTTTTTAGGGCTTTCTCTTAAGCCAAAGCAGAATTTCGGAAAATCGGACAAAATGTGGACCCAAAATTTTTTTTGACCACCCGTCGGCCCGACATTGGTTAAAAAATTCCAAAACTGTTAATAGTGTCAACTCAATTCTCAAAGAGCATGACGTATTCAAAATTTGAAGTCAATCGGTCAAACCGTTTTCATTTTAGAACAAAGAAGTTTAAATACTTGCACCACAGCCCTAACTTGGCGGTCCGTCAGAGCAAAATTTTTGGGCCACGATTTCTTTCCGTACCCAAAAACCTCTATATACAAATTTTCATGAAAATCGGCTGGGCAGTTTAGGAGCCAACTCGTTACATACAAACAAACAAATAAACAAACTTTCGTTTTTATATATATAGATTATATATCATCATAAGGTACATATCCTCTATACGGAAGCATATCGCTTTAATTTTTTAATGTAATATATTAAAAATTTTGTAAATCTTGTTTTTATAGTTATAATATTTTTTATTTAATATTCTTTACTACTACATATTTTTAATAATATGTACATTCTGGAAGCGAAATAAAGTCATAGGCATTAAAGCCGTAATGCCAATTATTTTACTTCTTTATTCCCCATTCAAATACAAAATAAAGCCATATCGTTTTTAATAATATGTTCATTCTGGAAGCGAAATAAAATCATAGGCATTAAAGCCGTAATGCCAATTATTTTACTTCTTTATTCCCCAATCAAATACAAAATAAAGCCATATCGTTTTTTTTTCGGAGGCATTTTAGAATTGGATTCAAAACTTTTTCCAGAAAATTTATATATATATATATATGTGGGATTCTGAATTAGGAGGGATTTTAAAGTTGGATTCAAAATCAGGATTGCCGCTTTTTCCAGAATATTTATTATCTATATGCGAGATTCTTAATTGGGAAGGATTTTAGAGTTGGATTCAAAATCAGGGTTGCCCCTTCGCTTATTCCAAAATATTTAAATATTATATTATGTATAAAAAAGGAAATAAAAATCAAAGTACTATTTAAAATATCTTAAGAATTTCACATTAAAAATTTTAATTTTGTCAATTCCAATTTTCTTACCGGTTGAGGATCTACGCTTTACACATAAAGCCAAATGCCTTAATTTTAATGGGAATAAAATCCATACGCGAAAAAATTGTAAATATGGCTTTATTTGGTATGGTTTAATTTCACGTCGTCGAACATTATTGAAAGTAAATATTGTTTTGATCATTTTTAGAATCCAAAAAAAAATATATATTCGGTATAGTAAAGTCATTTAATTTATGTTATATTGCAAATAAGTTAAGACCATCTAGATTTGTTCTTAAAATAGTGTATCTAAGTAGATTAATTATTTAATTAATTATTGTTAAAAATGTGTGCTTTACATTATGAAAAAATTAAAGGAAACAAATTAAATAGTGAACTTTTATATATAATTGAGCAAAAACAATTATTTAAAGTTAAGGCTAAGTACAAAAACGTGGTAAAATATATTTGTTATAAAAAATTATGTAAAGCTCGTGTAATTTTTGTTAAACGGTTGTGTTTTTAAGGCCAAAAATTATATTGAACATGACCACAGTGATGCTAGTGAAATTTACGCAGAAATTAAAGCCAAAAATGAAATAAAAGTTGAATGTTCTAATGCTGGAGGTGTTTTGGGAAATTTTAATTCCATTAGTGCAATTCGGACGACATTCAAAATTTTTGCGCAAAGTAATTTAAAAAATATATTTTTGTGTTTGTTCGTCTTACTATATTTTTCATTATTTTGTACTTGTGTTAAGTTAATGTTATTCTCTGTTGTAACTAAAAAAAGTTAATCAAAATAAATTTTTCAAATAAAATAATATTTTTCAACATTAGGAATCCAGAAGCAACCAAAAATTTAAATTTTAATAAAATGAGTAGAAATTTACAAAAAATTGTAGCAAAAAAATTCATTCAATCCCCACGATCATCACTAGAAATAATACAAGCTTTCCAACTAGGACAGTCTGGAATAATTTTGGTTTAACAAAGGAACAGAATGGGGTTCAAAACAATTTTTATAAAGCTTGCATTGATCATGGAAATTTTGCGTAAAATGCTCTTTTGCTCCGAGAACATTATTAAAATTATAAAAGAAAATATTTTACCAGCAAATCGATTGTACTTAATTGATGGAATATTCAGTATCGTTCCGCATGGTTGTTTTAAACAACTTTTAATTATCTGAATACAGTATTTTGGAAAAGTAAGTTATAAAAAAGTAACTGTTACTTAATTGTATATTTAACTTTAATTTCAAATATATTAAAATATTGAAGTTTATTTTAATAAATAAATAAATAATTTTTAATTTTTTTAAGTTATTTCCTGTATTTTTTGTTTTTATTAACAAAAAGTCGTTTGAAACATATAAACATTTATTCAATTACATAGAGAATAATATATTTCAAATGGAACCTAGTAAAGTTATTTGCGATTACGAGAATGCTTTAAGAAAAGCATTAATTAGCATTTATCCTATAGTTACAATTTTGGGATGCTGGTTTCACTACTGCCAGGCCATAAAGCGGAACATTTCAACACAATTTAAGCCGTTATTTTATTTCATAAGAAAATCACCAGAAGCATTGACAACATACCACAAATTTATGGCTCTGGCGTTATTACCAGACAGAACCATTCATTGTGTATTTGAACAAATAAAGCAAAATATAATTAATTTTGACAAGGAAAAAATATTTTTTCCTTTTCTTTCTTATTTTAAAAAGCAGTGGCTAAACAAAGTAAAATTTAACAAATATATTACACAAATATTTTTTTTTAATTTTTTTAAATTTTAGGTTGGTCCTACAAATTTTTCTGTGTTTGATCAATGCACTCGTACTACTTCTTCAATGGAAGCATACAATGGTGTATTAGGTTGAAAAATTAAAAAAAATGGAAATTACTTTAAGTTTGTGAAAGTTCTTCAAGAAGAAGAATTTTCAAAAACTAAAGAGTTTTTTCAATTAACTGAAAGTGGTGGCATGATGAATGTAAAAAGAAAAAAAAAAGTTTGTAACAAAAGATGACAAAATAGCCGAAGCCAACGAATTATTAAAAAAAGGAAAAATTACGGCTGCAGGGTTCTTAGCAAGGATGGTTTATCAAAATTACAATATTTGCGGTTAAAGAAATTAAAGATATAGAAGATATAGAAGATAGTAACATCGAAGTAACATGTTTCGTAAATCGTCCAAATATGGTGTTACTCCCATGTCGACATTTACGAACATGTAATGAAGCCGAAGCAATATCGAACAATCAAGACGCTTATAAATGTCCAATGTGTAGGGAAAATGTGATAGATAGCATTCAAGTTTTTATTTAAATGTACTAAATTTTGGAATAGTTTAGAATATTTAAAAACATTATATAACTGGAATTTCTATTTTTTCACTTTAAATATTCTAAACTAATCCAAAATTTAATAAATTTCGTAAATTTAAATAAAAACTTGAATGCTGTCTGTCACTTTTGGACTGGCTCCAAAAAAAAAAGGTATTATTAAAATTATGAATTATTAAACTTTGAATTATTAAACCTCCAAAACTTTTCTTATTATTTTTGAACTTTTCAGATTATTATTAAACTTTTCTGATTATTAAAATAGTTTTACTCTGTGATTATGAATTTTATAACTGGATTTTAGTATTTATAAAAAAAACACTTTATTTATTTTTACAGTTATTTTATTTTGAAAATTCCACTAAACACTTATTATGATGTTACTATGTTAGGGCTTCGATAGCCAGACTGGAACTCTGTTTTACAATAATTCTTAGTTTCTATTTATACTAAGATCTTATCAACTAATTTTGCATAAGTCAGCTTTTATTAATATAATTCTTACTTACTAACATGAATTCTTAATAAATATAACTATTCTTAATAATTGATTACATAACATTATTGGTTCAATATAGGCTTGTAAAATCATGTTCGATCAATTTACCTTGAAAGTGTTGCTGACTTAATATATATTAGTAATTTACTTATTAATATGTTAATGACCTTATGGGTGTAATGTAACTTTCGTTTATAGCGGAAATCATTTAGACATGAATATAAATGTTATTATTTCCGAGAATTGTTTATTAAAAACAATTATTGGAAATTATGCAAGTGCAATAAAAGGGTTATTTAAGTTCAAGGTTTTTATATTATATCTATATTATATTTATATTACTTATAACAGCACCCCCCTTAGTCTGAGGCTCCGACGAATGTATTAAAAATTTTACGCGTTTATTTGAAATGTGATTGTAAACAGTAATCACTAGTAGCAAAGTTATAATTATTATTATGCCCGAAAATAAGCTAATATTTAATAAGTTTCTTAAGTTATTTGTTTCCATGATTTCCTCTATATTTTGCCTATTATTAAGAATTTTTTCTAAGTGTAATTTCTTAAAAATTATTCCAGTATTATTTTTATTTTCTTTTACCGGTGTATAATAATTAGGTAATATGAGAAGGTTTTTAATTTTTATTGCATTATTTGTATTTGTGATATTGTCAATTTTAATTTCGCAGTTTGCAAATTTAATTAGTTTAGTACCTATTACCGTAATATTTAATTTGTTACAATTATGATTAATATTGGTTTCTTTAATATTTTTTGTAATAACTAATCCATCTTTTATTTCGTTTATAACGTTATCGGTAAAATCTTTCATATTACAATATACATTTTGTGATTTAAATATGCTTCTAATACATTCATCTCTTATTTCTATTAAATTATTCTTATAGTTATCTTTTACGTTACCCATGTATACATTATTATTTTCATCTACAATTATTTCTTTTGTTATATCATTATTTAGTGTTTTATTGTATTTGTTTGGTAAAGAATCTACATAAGTTGTAAAATATTTTTTATTTGAAAAGTTTGGTACTAATAGGATTACTACAATTTCATTGTTAAGACTGGCTAATGTTATTTTCATATTGGCGAGAGCTTCTATGCTTGGAATTTTATGTAATTCATCATCCGTTAATATATTTCTCGAAAGGATTCCTAATTTACTGGATAGTATTAGTTGTTCTATTTCGTCGATGTGATTTCGTAAGAGGTCTATGTTTGTTAAGTTAATTTGGTAAATATATTCAAATCTGTTCCTAAACCGTTAAAGAGACCGCGACGTTTCCTATGGTAGGGAAGCAATTTATTTAATTTATTCTGTAATTTGTATGTTCTCTAGTTTTATATTAATGTACCCGTTATTATTAGTGAGGTCTTGAATTTCAATAGTTTGTATGTGTGTAGTGATTATGTAGGTGAGTAACATAATTGTTGGGATAAGCATTTTTTGTAATTATGAAAAGAAATATGCAAGTAAGTATATTTTTTTTTGTCTTGGGGTAAGGATGGTGGAAATCGTCGAAAGATACTGAGCGCAACCACAGTTATGTGTGACTTTAACACACTAAAAAGACCCGCCCTGTTTTAAAATATTAAAACTAGTCTTAAAGACTAACCATTAATTTTGCGCTAACTTTTTATGATCTACTGGAATTACAGACCTCCGTTAAGGTGATCTGAATTTATCGCTAGTTGGAGGGGCCTAGTTCTTTTAAGCCTTCTATTGACATTTGAAAATAGTAGAAGTTTTGACGCTTCTATGTTTATGTGACCTTCTAAGTGGGTCTTATGTTTAATGGCATATTTTTTTATTTCATCACTAACAATAGGAATTCCTAGATCCCTATGTAAGTCGGAATTTCGTGCGTACCAGGGAGCACTCACCATGTTACGTAGCACTTTGCTTTGAAATGTTTGAATTCTCTGAATATGTGTTCGTTTGGCACACCCCCAAAGTTGTACGCCGTACAACCAGATAGGCTTAATTATTTGGTTATATAACAAAATTTTGTACTCTATAGGCAATTTAGATTTTCGACCTAGGAGCCAATACATTTCTCTATATTTTTGTTCTAATTCTATTTTTTTCTTTTTGACATGTTCTTTCCATTTTAGCTTGACATCTAATGTCATTCCTAGGTATTTTGCCTTGTTTTCATGAGGAATATCTACCCCATTTAATTGTACGGCTGGGGGATTTTGAATAGGTTTATTTGTAAAATTTACTTGCACTGATTTCAGTTCATTTAGTTTAATTTTCCATCTTTTGGTCCAAAGATATAATGTATCACTTGCTTTTTGTAGTTTATTTGTAGCCTCGCCGACATTTGATCCTACTGCCATTATTGCAGTATCGTCAGCAAAAGTCGCTACAGTTATTTCTTGAAATTGGGGCAAGTCACTAGTATACAGCAAGTATACTATTGGACTCAAGATACTTCCTTGAGGCACACCCACTTTAATTTCTCTCATTGTAGAGTACTCTTCATCCTGTTTAATTCCAAACAGTCTATCAGTTAAGTATGATGAGAGTATATCTACATATTTTTTAAGTAATAGTTGCCGCAACTTATAAATTAAGCCTTCGTGCCAAACTTTATCAAATGCTTGTGCTACGTCTAGAAATATTGTAGAGCATATTTGTTTTTCTTCTAGAGCTTTCTCAATTATATCAGTAATTCTATGTACTTGGTCAACAGTAGAGTGTTTTTCTCTAAAACCAAATTGATAGTTTGGAATTAGTTTTCTATTTTCTATTATAGGTTTCAACCTTTTTAATAACAGTTTCTCAAAGAGTTTTGACATAATTGGTAACAGAGAGATAGGTCTATAAGACTTTGTTTGTTGAAGGCTTTCCTGGCTTAAATATCATAATTATTTCTGCCACCTTCCAAACGTTAGGTACATAATTTAACCTTAACATAGCATTCATTATATATGTTAACATTGTTATCCCTTTTTTCGGGAGTTGTTTTAGAATGTCTGCAGTAATTAGATCGAAACCTGGTGCTTTTTTTGACTTCAGAGCTTTGATTTCTTCAATCATTTCTATATGAGTAATTAGTTCAATGCCATTTTCTTCTCTTCTGAAATCATTTTCAATGTAGAATGTCTGATTCTATTTCATTGGGCCGAAAAATTTCTTCCAGGTGATCTGCGAATGTTTCGGCTTTTTCTTTATTATTTTTTGCCCATTTACCATCCATTTTCCGAATTGGTGGGACTGGTTCTACAGGTTTTTTCAAACTCTTTGTTGCTTTCCACAAAGAGTAATTTCTTTCTTTTTTAGCTGATAAATTCTCAACATATTTTTCATATGATTTGTTTTTTATTTCAAGAATTCTTCTTTTAAGATTCTGCGTTATTCTATTCAACACAGCTTTATCAGCTGGGTCACGTGTTTCATGCCATCTTCGTCTAGCTCTTCTCTTTAGTTTAATCGCAATTAAGCCCCAATGTTTAAATCCTGTTTAAAGGACTTAAAACGTATTACTAAAAGTTGAAATTCATCAGTTTCTATTATACACTCTTCGTTTTTCACCAAAATTGCACTACCTCCTCGCGGTTTATTACTAGGGTGTGTCGCATTATAACATATGAAACCTATTATTTTTAGTTTTGACTGTCTTGTCATATAAGTTTCTGATAGGAGACACACATCAATGTTTTTAGTTTTTAGAAATAGCTCTAATGCTAGTTTTTTATTTAGTACGCCGTTTGCGTTCCATGTAGCAATACTAATTTTATTTTGGGCCATTATTTAAAAATTTTCTCGGAGTACCACTATAGGTCTTGCTAGAATTGTTTTCTAAATTAGTTATTCTTTTAGAGATATCATTCATTGAATTTAACAAATTTTGCATCATCTGCATTAAAATGTTATTATCAGCTTTAGTATTAGCAAAGATCATATTAACTATAAAGATGTCCCACGTAGAACAAAAAAAAAATCATGAAATTTGAAAGTTTATCAATTTTATTTTTCATAACAAAAAAAAAATGAAAGCTATAATAAAAGCGAGATCATTTTTGGAGAGAGCTTTTATTGATGTTTTTTTTCTCAGTTTTCTTTTCACTTCACTATTTTAGTAGGTATAGTTCTTTTCTTACTTTATAAGTACTTTTAGTAAAATAGTATGCATGTGTATACATAAAATAATACAAATTACAATAACAATATTATGTTCTTACTCATGATACATATAACATAAATCAAAAGTTCACACACATCCATATAAATCTAAACAAGATAAGAATGCAATCTCAGAAAGTTTGAAATTTGTTTGAAATTTGAATAGGTATATAAATTGTTTTAATACTGCGTAAGAATTTTGAATGAATGATAAATAAAAATAAGAAAATAAATTCATTAACAAAAAATTGACGATATTTTTTTATCGCATTTACCTAGATAGATATGTTGATCAACTTAAATATTGTTCTTTTGAAATTTGATTTTGAAAAATAAGTCTCCAGGAAAAAATGATTTTCAACATATTTTCGTTAGGTACCTACTTATATAATTTTTTAATATGATATAGCCATAATTTTTTGATACCTACTATAATAATTTAGAAATTTTTTAATATTAATTAATTACCTAATCATAAATTGAATTTATTTGAATATTTATTAGGTACATTATAAGAACTTTATTGTTTAAAATTTTTTAATTTTATTATTTTTAATTTAAAATAAAAAACAGGTAGGTAGGTAGTTTGTAATTATTCTTTCCTTAATATTAATCAAATGTTTAAATATTCTTGGACTCGAATTTCCAAGATATTATTAAATATACCTCTTTCTTCCTTTGGCGTTTCATTCACGCAGCGTATCCTGGCTTAATTACGTTTTGGTATTACTTCTTTTATTAGGCTATTGATCAAGAATTGTGAGAAACCATTAATTGTGGGCAGCTATTAATTTTAGGAATCCAACAAAATTTAAAAAAAATCTATTAATATTAAGAAAAACAAGAACAGGAAAATGCACACTACCTGTTTCTATTATAAGCCGTCAAAAAACGTTATGTAATATTTCAAATAAAAAACATAATAAAAATTAAAAAATTTATTTATTATAATGTAATAAATATCAATCAAGTTTAATTTAAGATTTGATAATTATATTTGTAAAAAATTATTTTTAAAAATAGTATTTAAACTTGAAACATTAAAAAAGATAAATCATTGTCATTATACAATCTTTCAAAAGCGGTTTAAAACTAATTATATATAAAGTCCTTGCATTAAATCCTTAAATTTAAGTAAAAAGTGATATTGATTATAAATATTTGTGATATATTATATATAAATAAGTATTTGTGGAAATAAATAAAAGTTATATTAATTATAAATATTTGTTATATAGTGACATAAAATATATAAAGTAATAAAAATATATAGTGAAAATAAATTTGTGTTTAGTGAATAGTGAATTTACTTAGTTGATACGACAATTAATAAAAGAAAAACAATTATAAACTTGTGAAGAACATAATATAAAAATTAAAAAAAAAATACTAAAATGAGTAAAAGATCTCTAAAAGCCGGGAATAAATGCAGTTTGCCCCATTGCCGAAAATCTAAAAAGGATATTGCAAGCTTAAAATTGTTTAAATTTCCAGCTTATGATTCCCCTCTATTTAGTTTGTGGGTGCAAACATGCAAATTTAGTGAAGAGTTTGTTGCAGATTCTCCCTTATTATTTTTATGTGAAAAACATTTTTCACCTGATTTAATAGGGGTAAGAAAATTAAAAAATGGTGCAATTCCAAATTTATTTTTGGATAATACTGCAAACAGAATAAATACACCAAATAATGATCCAGAAAATGAAGATATGGATAACTTCAGATCACCAGTTCGAAAAAGAAAACGCTCTGAGTATGATTGTGCTTCTGAATCTCCAACATCATTTTGCAAACATTGCAAAAAAACTATAAAAAATTCAACATTTTATCAAAAAAAAATTATTAATTTGTCTAAGAAATGTAAGAAAAATAAAATTCAAATAAAGAATTTAAAAGACGAAGTAAAAAAATTAAAAAAAAAATACTTAGAACAAAATCTAACGAGGAGGTACATCTTAAATCAATGGAAGTAGAAATCGAAAAACTGCAGCATGTAACAGAAAATGAAAAAATTCTTTCCAAAATGTTACTAACAAAAAAAAGATGCAAAAGTACTTCTTGGAAAGAAGATGAAAAACTATTTTCCCAAAGGATATATTACAGGTGTGTATAGTTATTAAACTTATAATATGTTATATATTATACATAAATATGTATATTAATTAGTCTAATTTACGTATTTATCTTTATTTACAGATCTACATCAACATATTTATTTTTACGTGACACATTAAAATTAAATTTGCCTAGTACTTCATCTTTATACAGATGGAATGATATTAAAAATCTCCAACCAGGAAATAATGTATGTATTTATAAGGCTCTGGAAGATGCTATGAAAGGCATGAACGATAATGAAAAAGAATGTGTTTTAATTTTTGATGAAGTATCCATAAGAAAGAATTTAACTTACAATATTTCTGCAGATGTCGTAGATGGAGTTGTTGACTTGGGATATAAGCGATCAAATCAAGTAGGAAGTCAAATATGTGTTTTTATGTTGAGAGGATTACTAAAAAACTGGAAATTTATTTTAAATTATTTTGTAACAAGCTCTATAAAAGGTGAAGATTTGTCAACAATAATAAAAGCAAACCTAGATATACATAATATCTAAAATAGGGTTCAACGTGAGAGCTATAACTTGTGATCAAGGTCCCAACAACCGAAAGTGTTTTAATTCGGTTTTCAAGGCATCAATTGATAAACCATACTTCCACCATAATGAAAAAAAAATTTATTTATTGTATGATGTTCCTCATTTGATTAAATTTATACGAAATGCATTGTTAAAAGCTAACTTTGAAACACCTGATGGAATAGTAAAATTTGATGTTATCAGAGAAATTTTTGAGTTGGAATATGGAAAAGTTACAAAAATGACTAAATTAACCACATCGCATATTGAGCCAACAAATTTTGAAAAAATGCGTGTAAGCTTGGCAGTACAAACATTAAGTCATACTGTTGCAGCTGCTATTTCATCTGCAAGCGAAAATAAACAATTTCAAAAAAATACATGTGATGACGCAAATTCTACAGCAAAATTTTTAAAAAGGATTGATACGTACTTCGATTGCCTAAATAGCAAAGTTTTAAAGGATCCTAATCCTTTTAAACGTGGACTACAAATCAATAATCACATTTGGGAAAAATTACAAGATTTAATAGTATATTTAAAGGAAATTAAATATAAAGGTAATAATATATTTTGTATAAATGGACTAATTCAAACAACCAATGGAATCCTATCTTTAACACAAGAAATGTCAAACAAAAATCCAAATATTTCATTTATACTTACTAGTCGTTTTAATCAAGATCCTTTGGAAAATTGTTTTTCTTATATTAGAGCTAAAGGAGGTCATTGCAAAAATCCATCAGTTCACGAGTTTAACATAATAGTGGCCAAATTACTTTCATTAAAAATTAGTCAACTTAATTTCAATAGAAAATCCAATTGTCAAGAAGATGATGATGTTATGTTACCAGTTGATTTTTGTTCTATTTTGGAAGATACTCAACAAAATATTGCTATTACTAATAATGAAATTAATTATAATTCAGAAACAACATTATATGAGGACATTGTAAAGGAAAATGAAGACTATTTTGACGAAAACATAGATTCTTTTAATTCTGATTATATACCAATAGAGTTAACATCTACTAGATATTTTATAGGTTACATTGCACGACGAATTACATGTAAGAAATGTAAAAATGAAATTGTAAAGCCAAGTGAAATTATAACTTATCCTTCAGAAATGTTTATTCACAAAAAAAATTATCGCAATGAATCTGATTTTGGTAGTTTATATGCACCGTCTGATAAATTTTTTGATGTTTGCAAAATTCATATAAAAGTTTTTGAAAAAATTTTCATAGAAAATAAGGATGTTAAAAATATAAAAAAATTCATTATTGATAATTGTATTAAATGTACCAAAGAATCGCCTTACAAATTTTGGTTTGAAGAGAACGATTCGTGTTATTCACATAAGCTACAGATTTTAAATTTATTGATTACCATATTGTTACGGAAGCATTGTTCTTGGATTACATTCAAAGATAAAACTACGAGAAGATCAAAAACACAGATTTTACTAAACCAATAATATTATTAATAGGATATGTATATAAAAAATATTAAACATGACAACATTTTAAATGTAAAAATATGTAATATTAAATAATTAAAATTAATTCATCTTAAGATAAATTATTATAAAACATAAGAAACTAACTGATAATTAAAAAATTTGTTTTTATAAAAATAATAAAATTTCCTAAATAAAGAATAATAAAAAATATTAGATTTTTTTTTTATCTTTAGGTACCTATACAAAGTTGTTCTTCAAAAGATCAAAAATTAATTTGCTTTACAGAAAATCAAAAACAATTCTTTCCTTTTAATCAAAATGCATACTATTTCGTATTCTAATAGTAGATATTAATATTCAATATAAAAAATCAAATCCAAATTCAATTTCAAAAATCAAATCCAAATTTTTATTTATAAAATCCAGTTCTCACACTGACTTATTACAGAGAGAAAATGTTTTTATTTCCTTTTCAAAAAATCAAATCCAAAATCCAAATTCAACTTCAAAAATCAAATCCAAATTTTTATTTATAAAATCCAGTTCTCACACTGACTTATCACAGAGAGAAAATGTTTTTAATTCGTTTATTTTTTCATTCTTACTTAATAGATAATCAATGAATGAGTTAATACTTACTACTATCATGTACAACACATTACACAACTACTTCTACATACAATTCAAGTAACATAACAAAACGTAATAAGAAAAAAATAAAAACATAATTTTTTAAAATCCTCGCGAACAATCATCCAAACGTAAAGAAATTATCTATACTCTTTCTTTTTTTTTCCTGTCATAAAAATTTAACGAGAGAGAAATATGTATACTAACTTATTTACAATGATTTACTTTAAAATTACTCTCAGTGTCTCTCAGCAAAGCTCTCAGTTAAAAGAGCTTTGTGGATTTTTTAAAAATCCACTTCAAATTTTTACTGAACCATTTTTATATATGGCGTGTGATATCTTTATAGTTAATATGATCTTTGGTATTAGGTTTATGAATGCTATTTGTACTATGAGTTATATTCCTAACGTTAGTGCGTTTTATTATTTTTTCAGCTGATTTTTCTAATGCTACATTGTTCTGTTTTCTTGCACTAACAGGTTCTTTTGCTCTATTTCGTGATACTTGGGCAAACCGTCAATGACCCTGCTAGGATTTGAGCTTCTAGATTTAGGGTTAGGTGAATTCGACGCACCTTCTTTGGTATTTTTTGGATTACTTTTTTTTTTCTCTTTTGTAATTCTTTTGCAACTACGCACCCCCTATAGTTTGCAGGGTGTGCCTCAAGGCAGTTAGCACACTTCGGCGTAACCTTTTTTTCTTTGTCACAATTCGTTGATAGATGTGATCCTGCACATTTTACACATTTAGCTAGACGCTGGCAAAATTTTTGTGTGTGACCATATCTCTGACATTTTTTACACTGAGGAATCAGATTTGTTTTTTCAGAGCTTCAATTTTCACTTTCATATACTGAATAAACTCTATTTTATAAATCTTATCGATGTCCTCAGTATTTTCAAATGTTAACATAAAAAAGGTAGTTTAACTATAGTTTCTTCCTCATTCTTTTTAATTTTTTTTCTTTTGTTTACAACTTCAATGATTTTAAAACCCTTACATTTAAGCTCTTGCTTTATATCTTCAGGATCGCATGAAGGATGCAAGTTCCTAGCCATCACTTTAATTGGCCTGGTCAACTTGTTTTCATAAGTATGCCATTCTAAATTAGCTTCATTTATAATCTTTGTTAGTTGTCTGTATTCCCCTTCTTTTTCAACATTAATCTTCATTTGATGGTTATTCATCATATTTATTATACCCTACACCTAT
Organism: Dolichopus griseipennis; assembly: GCA_963082915.1. Classification (NCBI taxonomy): domain Eukaryota; kingdom Metazoa; phylum Arthropoda; class Insecta; order Diptera; family Dolichopodidae; genus Dolichopus; species Dolichopus griseipennis. Next base: position 104,969,421 of record OY720441.1, on the reverse strand, counting down.
AGAATATGTAAAGGGGTATATTAACTTTGGTATGGTGTTTGTAATCACCTAAAGGAAGCGAGCTAGATATGGAAAAGTATATATATTTGTGATCAGCGTGACCGCCTGAGTCGATATAGCCATGTCCGTCCGTCCGTCTGTCCGTCCGTCCGTCCGTAGGCACGATAACTCAAAAAATAATGGAGCTATCTTGATGAAATTTTAACTGTAGATTACTAGGACTGAAAGTACGGCGGGGATTGCATATGGGCGAAATCGGCCCATGGGTTCGGATTCTGGACCCTTTAATCGATCGAAGGGCTAACGAACATATATAAAAAATCACGATAACTCAACAACTAATGACGCTATCTTCATCAAATTTGTGCTGTAGGTTACTAGTAATGAAACTACTTCGGGGATTTCGTAAGGTCGGGATTGGACCATGGGTTCGGAACCTAGAACTTTTTGATCGAATTTAGGCTAAACGAGCATAATTCCGAAACCAATGAAGATAGAACCTCCAAATTTGGTATCATGGTGTCCCTTCCTATTTCCTAAGTTTCTTGGGAATTTGGGTCCCATTGGAGTACTGGGTCGGGGACCAGCCACACATTTCCGAAGACCTTAAAGCATATCTTTAAAATTAATAAAGATAACAACTTGAAAAAATGTAGAAGCTTCCAATTTGCCACAAGGGTGTTCTTTACTATCTCTTGCGTGTTGCTCTAATTTGGGATCAATTGGAGAGGTGGTTCAGTACCCCTCTCAGACCTCCCAAGTTTTAAAAGCTTATAATCGAAATTACTAAAAATAGTTACTTAAAATTAAGATAGACCGTTCAAATTGTGTACAAGGGTTAACTAGTACTATAAGTAAAGCGCGGGCTGTATAAGGGCGAAATCAGCCCATGGGTTCGGATTCTGGACCTTTTAGTCGGTGTCAGGGATAACGAACATATATTAAAAATCACGATAACTCAACAACTAATGAGGCTATCTTCATGAAATTTGTGCTGTAGGTTATTGGTAATGAAACTACGGCGGTGATTACGTACGGTGAGGATTGGACAATGGGTTCGGAACTGAGAACTTTTTGATCGAATTTAGGCCAAACTAGCGTAATTCCGAAACCAATGAAGATATAACCTCCAAATTTGGTATCAGGGTGTCCCTTCCTATTGCGTAAGTGTCTTTGAAATTTGGGTCCCATTGGACTAGTGGGTCGGAGACCAGCCACTCAGTTCCGAGGACCTTAAAGCATATTTTCGAAATTAATAAAAAAAGTAACTTGAAACAAATGTAGAAGCTTCAAATTTGGCCCAGGGTGTTCTTTACTTTTTCTTCCGTGCCCCCTAATTTGGGATCATTTGGACTGGTGGTTCAGGACCTCTCTTAGACCCCCCAAATGTGTAAAAGCTTATCATCGAAATTAATAAAACAAGTAACTTAAAATTAATATAGAACGTTCCAATTGTATACAAGGGTTAACTAGTATTGAAAGTATGACGGGACTGCATATGGGCGAAATCGTACCATGGTTTTGGGTTCTGGAACCCTGGACAAGTTCAAGGACTAAAAAAAATATATCTTAAAAACACCATAACTCAAAAAATAATGCCGGTATTTTGATGAAATTTAAACTCTAGGTTACTAGTAATGAAAGTACCATGGGAATTGGTTCTGGTCGAGTTTAATTTCAAAGCCAAAGAATATATTTCCTATGTCCTATGTGTCTCCGAAATCTAGACTTAATTGTAGTGGTTCAGCTATGTTCAAAGGTACTTGCTGCATTTATGTAAAATTTATTTGAATATTTAAATGAATTATATGAAAAGGTCTAAATTTGTAATTGTATTTTAGAAATACATTTATTGCATATTTTGCGTTTATAAGCTTTTCTATTAGGTATATAAACTAACCATTTAAAATAATTGCTTATTAATAATTAATTTTGAAAAATTTGGATTATTAAATACATTATGCTTTGATTATCTTCGTATCACAAAATTTAATAATTAGAATTTTTTCATTTTGTAATTGAATTGGAATAAATATATTTTCATTTATTTCAAGTTTGTTTGTTTTTTAATATTTTTAAATAGATAGATTAGTAAGAATTTGTAATATTTTTTAATAGATAGTGTTATTAGAAAATGTTTTTAGTATTATAAAGTTAATTTGGTTAGCTATGTCTTACGATCAAATTAATAACAGCTTTTATGGTGTTAAAATGACTTATGGATATTTCCTTAAATTTGAACCAAATAGGTGTAGGGTATTTCTAAGTCGGTTGCACCGACTGACTGTTTCTTTACTTATTTTATAGTTAATTTGTACATCTTTCAGAATTTTATTAACTTTGGGGTATTCTACAACATTACTTAAGATAACCGGAGGAGGTTTGTTTTTCCTTGTAATGATGGGTTTATCAATTGAAATTTTTGGTTTAATCACCTTTAATTTTTCTACACTATTTTCTTTGTGTATTTCTGATGAGTGCTCCGCACGTTTTACAATCCACTCGGTTTCCCGAGTTAGTTCTTCTTCATCTGTACAGTATTCTACTGCACTTTTAGTTAATTGCTTTTCCTTTAGCATTTTATTTTCTTCGGTTAGAGTGTGAATCTGACTCATTAAGTCGCTACACATCTTCTCTAGTTCACTTATTCTTAAATGAAACTGTTTCTCTACTGTAATACCCACGTCTACGGGTTTATTCTGACCGTCATCGTTAGACATAATTTTTATTAATTTCGAACCAGTAATATTTCTAGTGACATTAGCCTGGATTCCCGCTTTGTCACTGGTTTTATTTCCAACTGCGGGTGGTGATCTTCCCACTAAACCGCCGTTTTTAAAAGGGTCGGTTGCGTTGAACGTAGATACATTTTTAACCACTGGCGACTTAACTAATCCCTTTGTGGAATTAGCCAAGCCCTCGCCGGCAGCCGTGGTCTCTGCCGACATTTTGGTAGATATCCCTACCATATTTTTATCTTTATTTATGTTCATTATTTTATATTATATTTTCTATTTTATACCTACTACCAGATATTTTAACTGCCGCCCCTTTGGGGAACCGACGCAGACCAGAGAGCCGTCCATTCTGGATCAGTCGCTTCTGGGTTTTCGTTGGATTTTAGAGGACTCGTACCCCAAGCTTTCCTTACTGCGGATGTTTCTAAGCCCCAATCCGCCGGGGAAGTGCAAGTAAGTATATATTATTTTTTTTTGTGTTTTTAGTAATTTTAGATTTTAATTTGAAAAAAAAAAATTTTATTTAAATAGTCTACTATAATTTAATAAATTTAGCGTGTGTTTCGCTAGAGATTTTTTGTTTTTATAGGGTATGGATTGGTTTGTATTGAGAACATTTTTGTGGTGTCGTTTCATTTGGCTCGTGCCTTTGATTATATAGTTGCAAAGATTTATTTTTCTCTTTTTTTTCATATTTTTAGTGCTGTGGGGAAGTGAATATACTGAAAATCGTAATGTAGTTTCTAATAAAAAAAAATTATGAAATCGTTCATTAAGAATTAATTTATATTTTTTTTTTTTTTTTTAATTATTTTCTTTTCTTTATATGGGTTTTGTAGTATTTTAAATTTCTTTTGTTATCAATAATGTGGTCGTCATCTAATTTTTAGCAGTAATTTTCCGATATTTTGAGTGGTTTTTTCCACCTCTGATTTCTTTAATGTAATTTTTTCCTTCTCTAATTTCAAAGTCTTTCCTGTTTTCATTTAGTTTATCAATTGTTTCAAGTTTTTTATTGACGATTAAATTATGGATTTTTGAGTAATCTATTTCTGAAATTTTGCCATTAATAAAGTCGATTGGTCTTTCGTTAGTCGTACCATGAATTGTATTATTATAGAAATGTATTATTTTTAAGATTTTCTCTTCGACCGTTCCTGAAATATTGGTACTATCGTGCTTTAATAAGCGAATGTGTTCGTTAATAGTGTTGTATAGTCTTTCTATGTCGGCGTTTGAACAATGGTTACTATTAGAAGTATAATGAATTTCTATGTTTTGTTCTCTAAGGAACTCTTGGATTGGTAGTGCTTTAAATCCGAGTTCGTTGTCAACTATAATTTTTTTCATTTTACCGTGTGTACTTATATATTTTAAAAGTTTTGTTCTAAATTCTGTCCATGTTCGTCCTAGTATTTTATAGGCTTGAGCGTATTTGGAGAACTTGTCGATAGTTGTCATAAATAGATTTTTTTCTAATGTGTAAAATACGTCAATGTGTACAAGTTCGTTAGGTTTTATTGGCGTTTCAGTGATTTTGAATGGTATTTTTGGTGGATTTCTATCATATTTTTCTAACATACATATCTCGCAGTTATTTATATATTGAGTAATTCTTAATTTTAAATTTGGGTGATAGATGATATTTTTTAACTCCTTATAGACTACGTCAATTCCCCTGTGGTTGTTATTTTTGTGTTCTTTTTCAATAAGTTCTACTAATTTATTTTCATTTTCTATATCATGTAATTTTTTATAGCATCTTCTTAAGTATGGTAATTGCAGTTTCTCTATCTAAATTTTTTAAGTATATTATTTTCCTTTTATTCTTAAATATTTTTATGTTTTTTATCCTCATGGCTCCCGATAATGATTTTTCGATAATGGTTTGGTTTCTAAATATATTTATAGGCGACTCTGTGCTTTCAATGGTATTTAAATTAATCTCTAAATTGTGCGTTTCTAAGCGAGGTACTCTAGATAATGCATCGGCGTTTCCGTTCTTTACTCCCTTTTTATATTTAATTGTGTAGTCAAATTCTGATAGTCTTATTCTCCATCGAACTAATTTAGAATTTGGTTCTTTAATTGAAAATAACCAGGTTAGAGGTTTATGGTCGGTTTAGATTAGAAATTTTCTTCCGAATAAATATGGTCTGAAGTATTGTACTATATTTTATTTCGTGGTTGTTGAGTGTACGGCTTGCATAGCAAATAGGATGGTTATTTTGAGATAATATTGCTCCTAGAGCGAAGTTACTAGCGTCTGTTGTCAGAGTGAATTCTTTTGTAAAATTTGGATATATAAATATTGGGTTAGAAGTCAGTACTTGGTTTTGGGTGTTGAAACTTTTTAAATATTCGGGGTCTAAAACGTTTATTTTGGTGTCTTTCTTTAAATATTTGGTCATTGGTTTTGCTATAGCCGAATAGTCTTTAATGATGTAAGATCAAGAAATTGTTTTATTTCTTTCGGGGTCTTTGGTATTGGGAATTTAGTAACGCATTCTACCTTTTTAGCACATTTTCAAAAAATTTTGTAAAAATGTGCCTATATAGCTTCACTCTGTCCGTCCGTCCGTCCGTCCCTTTTTACCTACGATTGACAAAAAAATATCAGGAATGGGTAGGTATTGCAATAAAAATAATTTAATGTTAAAAATTTTTTTTGTAGCCCCCCCCGTTACGGAGCTACAGCCCCACAAAGTTGAAAAAAGCCCCATATTTAAAAAGTTATAATTAGAGTTCTATAAGGTATATCTCCAACCTAAAAACGGTAACAGACAGCTGTTTTTATAAGCTTTACAATTTTTTAAAAGCCAATTGTATAGGGTTACAATACGGTACTAAAATTTACCGTTATTCAAAACTAAGTTTTACAAAATTTTTGGTCCCTCATAATTTCGGAACGGCTAAGTCTAGAAACTTGAAATTTTGGAAGAAGTTAGATCCCTAGAAATAAGTAAGAGTCAGTTAACAAAATTTTTTTGTCCCGCCCCCTCTTTAGGAGCTGTAACGGGTCGAAAATTGAAATTTTGCTAAAAATTTAGCTTTTAAACACCTATAACTTGAATACCTGACAAAATTTTTTTTTATTTGTATACAAAATTGAAAGCTCCAAAACGAAAGTTTCAATAAGTGTCAAAGGTTTTTCTTAATTTTGACTTTGTCCGTCCGTCCGTATGTTTACAAAAACTTTTACACCGTTTGAAATAGAGTAAAGAAATTTTAACCACGGGTAGATATTACAAAAAAATTAATTTCGTAGAAGAATCTTTTTCTGTAGCCCCATCCGTTACGGAGCTACAGCCCTTCAAAGTTGGAAAAAGCCCTATTTTTAAATTATTATAACAAGAGTTTTGTTAAGTGTATTTTCAATTTGAAAACGGCAAAAGATAGCTGGTTTTATAAGCTTCACAAAAATATAAAGCTAAAATGTATAGGGTTACCATACGGTACTAAAATTTACCATTAAGCTAAACTCAACTTTTGCAAAATTTTTGGCCCCATATATCTTCTAAACGGTTCAACCTAGGCTCTTGATATTTTGGGAGAAGTTAGGTCCTCCAAAATTAATAGGAGTCGGTTAACAAAATTTTTTTGTCACGCCCCCTGTTTAGGAGCTATAAGGGCTCGAAAATTGAAATTTTGCTATTTTCAACCACCTGTAACTTTAACACCTGTTCAAATTTTTTTTTACAAATATGCAAAATTTACAGCTGCAGCATTATATTTTAACATACGTTAAAGGTTTTTCTTAAATTTGAAAGGGTCTCTTTAAATTGAAGAAATTGTTTCTAAGTCTTAACCATTTTTGGTTAGATAATAATATTCTAGGTAAAATTCCAAATTTTGTTGGAGTTCCAAATTGATTTCCTAGAACCGGAAAAAAATGGAAGGGTGAACACAGGAAGGGGGTGAACAGATCTATCATAAGTTTGCTAAGCAAAAATTTGGTAATCTTCCCCATTGAAGGGCTACTAGGTCTTCAAAATTAAAACTTTTATGTTCTTATAAAACAGTAACTTATTCACCAGTGTAAGTTTTTCCAAAATTAAACGTTAACATTGAAGCTCCAACATTATATTTTGCACTTATTAACAGGTTTTCTTGAATGCATTGGGGTTGTATTCTAAGTATTTCACTATTAGTCATATATAATTAATTATTAATGAAATAACAAAATTATAATATTATCATAATATATATTTTTATAAAAATAAATGATAAAATACTCAGTAAGAAACCGTATATAATTTTGAAAATGTGCTTTTTAAAAACCCTTGGTTTTTTTCCCTCACTTGTTTTTGTTTGGTTTTATACCTTCTTCACTAACTATATGTCCAAGAAATTCTGTTTCCTTTTTTAGAAATTCGGATTTGTCCGTTTGAATTTTGAGGTTTACTTCTCTGAGTCTTTGTAAAATTTTTGTTATAGAGTCTAAGTGTTCTTGTAGAGATGTTGAAAAAATTATTATATCATCAAGATACACTAGGCAAATTTTATTTATGTTATCTTTTAAAACATTGTTCATTAGTCGTTGGACAGTTGCGGATGCCGTTTTCAAATCAAAGGCATTCGTAAAAACTCGTAGTGTCCATCTTCAACACTAAAAGCAGTTTTATGAATGTCGCTTTCTTCGATTTCAATCTGATGAAATCCTTTTGCTAAGTCCAAAGTGGTAAAGTAGTGACATTTACCAAGTTTGTCCAAAACTTCGTCGATGTTTGGAATTGGGAATTTATCGTCTACTGTAATCTCATTCAGTTTTCGATAATCAATTACCAATCTCATTTTTTGTTTTCCACTGGCATCTACTTTCTTGGGTACTATCCAGACTGAAGCAGAATAAGGTGAGTTGCTATGACGAATAATTCCATTGTTTAGCATCTCTTGAATTTGTTTTTTGACTTCTATTTTATGTATATATGGATATCTATAATTTTTCGCTTGAATTGGGATATTATTAGTTTTTTTTTTTTTTTTTTTTTTCTTTATTTAATTTAATTCCTACTTAAATATTTAACTTAAATCTAGACAATTTTTTGAAATAATATATTGACATAAATAAATTTCATAAATATATATAGGTAATTTTGGGACCTTAGCTTTTAGCCATCTGGCCCTATAGAATTCATAATTAATTTTGATTTATTTAAATGTTATTTTTTTTTTTTTTTTTTTTTTATATAGAATTTATAATTACAATTTTAAGTTATTTATATATTTCCTTTTTTTTTTTCTTTTTTTCCTTTGATTTGATTGTTTTGATTTTGTTTGGTTTTCATTTTTTTTATTTTTATTTTTTACTATTACTATTTTAGCTTTCACTTACACTAATAATATTTGGTCTAAATAATTTTTTAATGCTTTTGAAGATAACTTTAAAATGTTGGTTTCTCTTGAGTGTTACTGATATTTAGAACACTTAAAGTTAGTGGGACTACAATTGTATAAGTTCCTTGATTTTCTTTTTAAAAAAACAGATATTGTTGATTTGTTTTAACTCAGTGGGTAAATCATTAAATAGTTTTAGACAGTTATACAGGCAATTTTTTTTTTGGTTGTCTGTTCTGAATAAAGTTAAGTAAAAATTTGATCTATTTCTCGTATTATGGTTGTGAATATCGAATAATCTATTGAGGATAAAGTTATGTTTAATAAGATTGTTGATTATTTTAAAGGCAAGAATATATAGTTCACGTTTGCAAATATTATCAAAACTAAAATAAAGCGATGTATAAATTCGACTTGTTGGATACATGATTGGATAGTAGTTTATTATTTTGATGCTTTTTTTATTTAAAATATCTAGTTTATTTAAATAACACCTTGACGAATTACTCCATAATGGATTCAAATATGTTATATTTGAAAGAATGTATGATGAATATAATATATACAGTATGTTACTATTGAGCACCTTTCGTATTCTGTATAAAATGAATATATACGGTGAAATTTTTTTTATGACATGTTCAATATGATTATGCCAATTTAATTTGCTGTCAATTACTAAACCTAGATAGTTAAAAGATTTTACTACTTCGATGGAATTGTTATTGTAATAAAAGTTTATTGCTGAAATTTTCTTGTTTTCAAACAACAAAATTTTTGTTTTTTTTACATTTAACAAGAGGCGATGTTTTACAAGCCACTCTTCTATAATGCTTAGGTCAGTTTCAATAGAATTTTTCAAACTCGATTCGGATGTCTCACCATATATAATTACGGCGTCATCGGCATACAGTTGAATGTTTCCATTTAGATCCAGTTTAACTATATCGTCAATATATAGTTTGAAAAGGTCTGGTCCTAAAATAGATCCTTGTGGAACACCGTTTACAATTGTTCTTTCATCGCTTAAAAATTCTGTTATTCTGACTTGTTGTTTTCTGTTCGATATGTAAGATTGAAAATATAAAATTTGATTATTTGTAAAGTTTAGTTTTTTTAGCTTAAAAAGTAAAATTTCATGATCAACACAATCAAAAGCCCTTTAAAGATCAAGAAAAAGACAAGCCACATATTTTTTTTCATCTATTCTTTTTGTAATGAAATCATTAAGGGAAAGACAGGCCGCAGTTGTGTTCGACTTTTTTTCGAATCCAAATTGATTGTCACTTAATATTTTATTTTGTAACATGAAGGAATGTAGTCGATTCTTGATAACTAGTTCGAAAATCTTCGAGAAAGCATTTAAAATTGATATTGGTCTATAGTTTGTTTTACAAGCTGAGCTACCATTCTTAAATATGGGTGTTACAATGGCTTTTTTCAATGAATCCGGGAAACTGTTAGTTTCAAAAGATAGGTTTATAAATTTGACTAGTATTGGAATTAACTGCTCAGAAAATTTTTTTATAAATTTTGTGGATATATTATCATGTCCAGTGGCTGCACCAGTTTTTAACTGTTTTATAACATTGTCAACTTCCCTATAATTAGTTGGATAGAGTTCAAAACAAGTAAAAATATTTCTGGAAAATTGATTTAAATAGGATTCGTCAATAGAATTGTTACCAGTATTAAGTTCCTTTGTAATATTCACAAAATACTCATTCATAATTTGTGCAATATGTGCTTTTGAAGTTATTGTGTTGTTGTTATGCTCTAATATTTTTATACCGTCTTCAGAATCATTTGAGTTTTTATTAAACATTACTTTCTTGTAAACATTCCATACTCTTTTACTATTACCGGGGTCTATTGATATTTGATGAGAATAAAACTGAATTTTAGCTTCAGCAACTAGTTTTTTTACTTTTTTTTTGTATTCATCATAAAGTTTTTTTACCTTGGAGTCTTCAGGATATTTTTTTTTAAAATTAAAAAATGAATCACGGATTTTAATTGTTTTTAATATATTGTCATTCATCCACTCTTGTTTTTTTTTTATAATTTTTAATGATAGTTTGACTGTATTAGTTTTAATTAAAGAAGTTAAATCTTCAGTTAGCCTATTAAAAGAATTGTATGAGTTTATGTTAGACCATATTCCATTACTTGTTATATTATCATAATTTAATACAGTTTTAAATTGTTTCAGACTATCTATTACTGGTTTTCTATCTAGGCTGAGTAATAACATTTGGTGGTCCGAAAGAGAATTGTCAAGAGTAAAAAATAAATACTTGATTTTAATTAAATCAGTAATGAAATGATCTATAATTGATTTTTTATCCATTCCAATTCTTGTTGCAAATGTATTCGATATTTTATTATATATAACATATCCATTTGTTAAAAGCATGCTTGTATAATTTCTAACTTCAGTATTGTTAACTAACAAATCTAAATTAAAATCACCGATTATAATAGTGTTTTTATATTTGGTAGTTAATAAGTCTAATTTGTTTAAAAATTCATTCATACTGGTATAATGAGACCTGTAAATTGATAGTATACTAAAATCTTGCTTTAATAATTTTACCATTAGAAAATGCGAATTTTGAAACTCTTCCTCGAAAACTAGACAACTCGAAATTTTTTTATCTACATAAATTGCACACTCTCCATAAGGTTCTTTCCTATTAGAAAAATAAGCATTAAAATTTGGCAAATTGTAGAAATTATTTTCTGATTCTCTTAACCAAATTTCAGTTATAATAATTATATGAATATTAAATTTGTAATTGTTGATTTGGTATTCTAAATCGTATAATTTATTTCTTAGACTTCTAATATTTAAATATACAATGTTCAAATTATTTACCATTTGAAATTTTATTGCACTGTCTGGCAATTCTGTGTAAAAGTCTACTTTCAAATTATTTTTTATATTACAATCAACTGATTCCATTTTTTTTTTTATTAAATACCAGCAACAAAAAATAAGATAACAACATCATATTCATAACTTGAAAAAATATAAAAAAATAAAAAATATAAAAACAAGAGAACAATATCAAAATTTGAAAGCATGTGGTCAAAAAGAAGATTCTTGATAATATTGCATTTACATATGATTTAAGAATTGATACCGATTTTTTTGTTTGTTTTTTATTTACATTTTTGCATCTCAATGCATCGAAATATAAAAATGAGAAAATTTGTTTGTTAGTTGTCTTAACGTCGTGATTTGAAAGCGTCATAAATTTCAATATTCGAGACAATAGTAAAGCAAATAAAAAAGTGAAATCGAAAATACTAGCATCAAAAAAAAAAAAAGAAATATTAAAGTAATTATAGTGTAAATAATTCAATATATAATATGTTTGAAAAAATGTATAAAATAATTTTAAAAATGTTTTAATTAAAAATTTAATAAAAAATGTAATAAAAAATGTAAAAAATAAAAAAATGTTCAATTTTAAAATATTCCGAAAAAATAAAAAAGTTAAAAAGAAGAAATATAAAAAACGTGTTTTAGTTTTTAACAATATTAATTTAGAGTACAAGAATAAGACAAAAAATACGTGAGATAGAGAATGTTTTTTGTTTTTAACTTTCATTATTATTATTAAGAAATTGTAAAATATTATTGATATCATTAAAATTTTTAATATTGAAAATTTTACTTTTATCTTTTTCACGCATTTTAATTGTATTATCCTTGTACCATAGATATTGAAATTTAAAAGTGTTTTTAATTTTTTTTGCTTCAAAATACAATTTTTTTTCCATTTTTGAAAAATGATTTTGAAAAAATATTTCACTGTTACCTTCATCTTCCAGATCAAATTGAGTTGTAAATAGGTGAACATTTTTCTTAGCATTGAAAAACTTATTTCTTTTACCTTCATCATGAAATTGTATGATATATTGCTTGTGTTTATTACTTGTATGAGACGAATTTTCAAGTGGAGAAATTTTGGCAATATCATTTTGATTGAATTCAATTTCAATTTCTTTGCAAATTTTTTCCAATAGAACCATGACATTGATCTCTTTATTTGGTAAACCATTGATAATTATATTTTTCCTATATGCATTTCGTTCCTTTCCATCCAGCATGGATTCTAAGTAGTTAACTTTTTTTTCCAATACAGAGGTGTCTTGTGCCTTTTTCTGCTTTAGTTTAGCAATGTCATTTGCATTTTGTTTTACTTTTTTTTGGAGTTGCTCATTCTCTATTTTCAGAGCTGAATTTTCTTCAACTAAGTTATTAATAACTTCAGTCAAATTATTTAACTTGCAAGTTACCTCCAAAAAATTATTTGATAGGATTGTTATCTTGGAAAGTATTTCATCTATTTTATTAGCATCATTTGAGTTTATTGTAGTTGAATTTAAGGATTCTGACACGTTTGGCACTGTCGGTGTTGAAGGAATATTCAATAAAGATCTTCTTTCTTTTCGTTCTTTCTTACATTTTCCACTGAACCAATAACTTTCTTCTGAATCAATAAACCTTTTATAATCTTCATTAGTCAGCCCTACACAAGATATATGGAACCAATATCTACAGCTACCATCGCATTGTACTTTCTTAACTTGTCCTTTAAAGTTGGTTTTGCAAGAACCGCAGATTTTTTTATTATTATTTAGTGTTGACATGTTTATTTATATAAAGTTATGTTTTTGATAAATTTGAATAGAACAATTTTTTTTTTTTTTTTGAATAATAGTAAAAAAAATGAAAAATTAGTTTCAAAAAAGTAAAAAAAAAGAAATAAAAACTTTTTTATTGTTTTTTTTTTTTTTTGTTTTAAAGCACTAATAACCTGTTTAAAACACTAATATTTATTTTGATAATTTTTAATTATTAGGTCAAATTTTTATAAATGATTAGAAATATAAAGTTTTTCAGAATTATTTTAAGATAATTTTTAATGTTTAATAAATGTTAAAATTTTTTTAAAATTTTATTTAAATTAAAGCGCAAAAAAAAAAACACGTCTTCACCATTTGACAGTTTCGAAAATTTGTTCTAGTTGTTCTGATTTGGTGTTTAAATCGCAATCTTCTTGGTAAAGTACATCTTTGTATTTTTTTAATACATTTAATAAATTATTCTTTTCTTCTGAATTTAAATGTTGGATACGTACTTTATCTATAATGGGCTTATAATTAATTTTTTGCTCAATGTTATAATTCTGTTTATCTATTTTTATTTGATTTAATACTTGTTTAGAGTTAAATATATTAGGTGTTAATTTTAGTTTACTTTTTGATGAAGAGTTATTTATAATTTTGTTATCTGAAAACTTCTGCTCTTCAGGATAAGTTGAAGTATTTTCATGATCTCTATTAGATAAGTGTAATTTGATTTGTTTTCCCTTAGTTATAAGAATATTATTTTTTAAATCGATTATGGCTTCTAAAGGTATTAAAATATCGTTTCCGATTAGTCCGTCGTAGTTTTCATGGAAATGATAGACAAACATTTCTATTTTCGTTTTAGTTTCGCCAAATTCTTCGAAAAGTGGGAATTTAGCTTTTTGTTTAATATTAGCAACATTTGTAACTGTTTTTAATTGTACACATTTGTAACTTCTTTTAACGTTTCTATTAATCTAGGATGACATATATTAGGGTTTATTATGGAGTGAGTTGCTCCTGAATCTATTAAAAATTTTAAAGGTCGTGAATGGGGTTTGATTAAGATATAGGGTAATGAAAGTTCGAGGCTTCTGATGGAAAATTTTCAATTTGATTTGCTGGGTTTTTACTATTTGTATTTATGTCAACATCCATTGGTTCTGGGTGTTGAGGGTTTGTAGAATTGTTATAATAATTATTATGATTGTAGTTGTTATTAAAGTTGTATGGGTTAGGTTGGTAGTAGTTATTATTTTGGTAATGGCGTTGATTAAGGTTGCCTTGTGATTTATAAAAGTTTTGATTTGGGTTACTCTGTGGTTTATTTTGGTTAAAATTTTGATTAGCAAGTTTATAATTGCTACTATAATTGTGATTACGATTATAATTGTTATTGGGATTACCACGATTGATATTTGTGTTATTACGACTAAAATTGTTATTCGGGTTACTATGATTATTATTTATGTTTTTACGATTAAAATTGTTATTAAGGTTACCACGGTAGTTATTTATATTACAATTAAAATTTTTGTTAGGCTTACCACGGTTATTATTTATGTTGTTACGATTATTGAAATTTAAAGAGGCATGGCCACTTGTGAAAAGGATATCTATTGCGTTTTCTAAAGTATCGGGGTTCCGACAGGCTAAGATGGTTTTCATAGGATCATTCGTTTGCAGCGGCTCCTTGGCCTAGTACAATTACTGTTTTATTGTTTAAGGATCTAAGTTTATTTTTAATTTCGTTGTAAAATTCTATACTACTATTTTTAAATGTTATAGCTCTAAGTTCGTCAAATAATTCATCCATGCTTTTCTTTTCTCCAAAATTGTTTTGTAATATTGTTTTCATGTCAGGCCATGAAGTGGCTTGACAATTGATTTCTATTATTTCCCTAGCTCTACCTAATAGTTTGCTTTTAATAATATCTGAAAAAATGGTTTGTGCTAATGCGTCGTAAGTTATTAACATTGGATGTATTCTATCTACTAAATTGACAAAAGTCTGTAAGTCCCTACTGTCACCATTAAATGTAGGTAATCTATCTAAATATTTGAACGGATCAAAAGTTAAATTGTTGACGCGATTGTTATTATTAGCCATTTTTAACAAAGAATTTGCTTACAAATGTATTAAGAAAAGTCTACTTAAAATACTTTCTTAGAATTAATTATTTATAATTAAGCTTACGTTTGATAGTGGTATTGTTGATGTTGCTATTACTGTTGTTGTGTTGACGTTGACGTTGGTGTTGTTATTTTCGTTATTGTTATGTTGACGTTGGTGTTGTTGTTGTTATTGTTGTTAATTATTAAACAGCGCACTGGGCCCCTGTTTAATTTTAGTATTTAGAAAAAAAACCTTATTTTCTTCTATGTATACAATTTGTTGAGTGGTTGGCCTAACAATTTTTTTTATTTGCGGCCTGTGTATCCTCTTCAATTGTACTGTTTTATTAAGTTGTTGGCCTAACAATTTTTATATTTGCGGCCTGGAAACTTATTTTTAATTGTATCAGCTGTTTTTTGATACTTTTATGGTGTAAGATGAAGGTCCACTTTTTATACCTTTAGGTATCAGTAGTTCAACAAGCACCTTTTTTTATTTATATATTACTGTGCCTTAAGCAGACTCACTTAAGGATAACGAAGAAAAAAGTCTTGTTTCACAGTATATATTTTTAGTTCAAAACTTACAAACTTCTGCTTCGTAAGTTAGACGTTTAATAGAACAGCTCCTTAGCTGAGACTATGTAATGCAGAGATACACTATTAAGTATTAATATGCAAGTGATTTGATACCGTTTACCCAGACTCAAGTAAACTTTTATGCAATTGGTGTCTTGTGCAGTATCAAATGTTATTCACTTAGTGTATCCTACCGACTGCGCCAATTTTATAACTGGATTTTAGTATTTATAAAAAAAACACATTATTTATTTTTACAGTTATTTTATTTTGAAAATTCCACTAAACACTTATTATGATGATACTATGTTAGGGCTTCGATAGCCAGACTGGAACTCTGTTTTACAATAATTCTTAGCTTCTATTTATACTAAGATCTTATCAACTAATTTTGCATAAGTCAGCTTTTATTAATATAATTCTTACTTACTAACATGAATTCTTAATAAATATAATTATTCTTAATAATTGATTACATAACATTATTGGTTTAATATAGGCTTGTAAAATCATGTTCGATCAATTTACCTTGAAAGTGTTGCTGACTTAATATATATTAGTAATTTACTTATTAATATGTTAATGGCCTTATGGGTGTAATGTAACTTTCGTTTATAGCGGAAATCATTTAGACATGAATATAAATGTTATTATTTCCGAGAATTGTTTATTCAAAACAATTATTGGAAATTATGCAAGTGCAATAAAAGGGTTATTTAAGTTCAAGGTTTTTATATTATATCTATATTATATTTATACTACTTATAACAATTATGCTCTACAAAATATTATTTTTGTGGTCAAAATTCATTTTATTTTTTAAAAAATAAAATTAAATTGGGGTCAAAATTCATTTTTTTTTTTGGCCTAAATTCATATGAATTTTCTCCCCACGTTTTGGGGCCTTGTTTCATTTTTTTTTTTGGGGTCAAAATTCTGGGGGCGTAGATTCGGGTAGCCTTTGTAAATATTTAAATCCTTTGTTAATGTTTTTGGTTTTTCTTGTTTTTTTTTTGATTTTACTTTTTTTTAAACTTAAATTTTTTTTTTCACTTTATTTTTTCTTCAGATAACAGTACACTATTAACTTGTTGAAAACTAGATATTAATCTGTTCAACTGGCGCCCGTGTTAAACTATCGACTTGTCAATAGTTATAAAAAATTAATATAAATAATAATAAAATAAAAATATATAAGCCGCTAAAAATATTATATAAAATTTTTTTTTTTTTTTTTTAAAAGTTATTTTAAATTTTGAGCTCTTTCTTTATTGAACGTTGAAATCAAAGTGAACAAAAATTATACAAATTATTTTTATTCCCAAAAGCTTCACCTGTTGCTGCCACGTCAGCCCACATTAAATACCTGATCTTTGCTAAATAAAACATTTTAAATTAAATTGCGACAATGAAATTTAATGCTTTTAATCAAATATTTTTATGAATTGGATTGCGTGTATTAACTTCTTAAAAGAAAAAAAATTTGTTTGTTTGTTTGTCTAGGATTCACGTGAAAACCACTGGTCCAAATGTCACAAAATTTTAGAGGAATAATTCTGTGAGCCAGGGGAGTGGCATAGGCTATGTCACATTATTATTAGGCGACAGGTTAGGGGCCCACAGCCGTTAAAAACTTTTTCGTTTTATTGATGTCGAGGAAAAACAGTTTGACCGATTGACTTGAAATTTTGCGCAAATGTTCCTCTTAGTAACCGGAATTAGTTGTATAAAGTTTTTAGATTAACGCGGTAAGGCACGAGGGTGCAATGAAGCTTATTCAATACTTAAAATTTCGAGCCAAAACGGTTTGTTCGATTGACTTGCAATTTTGTACGAATGTTCCTGTTAGCTAACGGAATTAGTTGTATAAAGTTGGTGGGAATATCTTAATCCATTTTGGCCCGGCGGGATTCCAAAAAAATTTTTGATTTGGTTTTGACCTGCTTACGTGTTTTGCAAAAAGATTCAATGAAATTTTAAAATTTTTGGTATCAACGGAAGTTAACCTTTATTCCGAAAGCCCACTTATTTAATAAGAATAATTTTTTTGCTCTCCTAAAATGCAAATGCTTAATGTGATAATGTTAATAATAAAAATAAACCTAATAAAGAACCCGAATAATAATATCCTTATTATTTAAATAACATAATATTTTCCTTCTCTACATTTTTTCGTAAGTCTTTGTTTTATATCTACTATGCAGTTTTTGTTCTTTAAAAATAGATTTCAGTGTAAAATTGTAGTTTCTCTTCTAATAAAATTTAAAAATCAAAATATTCAATTTCGTATATATTATGATTAAATATATAGTATTTTAAAAAAAAATTTCCAAAAACGAAGCTTTCATTTCTCTCATAAAATCTTAAGAAAACGAAGAAGAGCGTAATAGAACTTT
Organism: Dolichopus griseipennis; assembly: GCA_963082915.1. Taxonomy (NCBI): domain Eukaryota; kingdom Metazoa; phylum Arthropoda; class Insecta; order Diptera; family Dolichopodidae; genus Dolichopus; species Dolichopus griseipennis. The sequence goes on along the minus strand of OY720441.1, from coordinate 104,951,612 downwards.
CAGATAAGTACAAAACAAAATATAAGTTGAAAAGCAGATTTTTAAACCTCTCCTAAACCATCGACTATATTTTATTCAAACGTTGGCAATTCAATTAAACTACTATTGACAAAGTATAAAGACATAATGGAAAATGTAGTATACCCCTGACCTATAGTCAAACGGGTATAATAATACTTATATGTAAACTAGCTATTAGCAGATGCACGTCGCTCCGCCCCTTAATTGAGTTTTAATTTAAGTTGATGTTATGAAAAAAGTTAACACAAAAATCGCAAATGGTGTACATAATTTTTTGAAACGTTTTTTTTAGGATGATGTAGCAGTTTTTCAACAAATTTATCAAATTTCACTTGAAACTTTTCATAATTATTAAATAATAATAAAAAAAAAAATTTTAATTCAGTTAACATTATTCGCCGGAAACCCACCATCCTCAACTCTATCGTCAAGGAGCACCAAATTGCCAAGAAGCACCACGTATAGAAAAATTAGAGATAATCGTTAAAACGGTTTTGCAAACAATTTTTTAAAGTTTTTGTTTTGCAATCGGTTAAAAGAACTCGACAAAACATTTTTATAAACATTCCCGTAATTCAAAGAAGTTTACTTTTGTAATTTACTTACAAAATTTTTTTTTGACCAATCTTAGGAACAAGTAAATACGTGTATGCATACCAAAATTAAAGTCAATTGGTCAAACCGTTTCTGCTTAAGAGTAAAGTAACGAAAAAATCTGTAAACAGGTGCTGTGTAGCAATGGGTTAACGGAACTCAACAAACCTGTTTTCGAGACTGTGACCAAGCAATAATTTGCAAAATTGGACGTAATATCCTTCCAAAATTTTTTTTTGGAAAATTGTCGAGCGACAAGGGTTAACAAATTGCAATTGTTAAAAAAGTGAACTTCATTCTCAAAGAGGAACACATATACAAAATTTGAAGTCAGTCAGTTAAACCATTTCTAATTTATAGCAAAATAACGAAAAAACCTATTAAAAGCTGTTGAGCCGCAATGGGTTAACGGAACTCCACAAATATATTTTTGAGCCTTTCTTTTTAACCAAAGCAGAATCTCGACAAATTGGCCGAAACTGGCTTATTTACAATTTGCACGCTCCCGGGAAACGCCGGGTAAATCTGCTAGTAAGATATAACTGCCAAATGAAAAACATAACGCCTTTTTAAATTTTAAAAATATTTTTAAATTTATTTCTAATTTATATTTATAAAATTCAATGGAATTAATAGAAGTTATTTTTTTTTTGTTGGAACAAAGTTTTATATATTATTAATACGTTTTAAAAATTAATTTTATATAAAATTTTATAATAATATTTTTTGTGGGAAAAAAATGGGAAACATTTTAACATAAAAGCTTTTATTAGTTTGGTCGTAAGACATAGCTAACGAAATTAGCTTTATAGTACTAAAAACATTTTCCAATTATGTTATCCCTTCAAAAATATTAAAAATTCTTTCTAATTTATCAATTTAGAAATATTAAACAATAACTACACTTGAAAAAAATGGATTCGTAGAATGCATATTTAAAACTTTTTATCCAATTTAATAAAATTTTACACACATGCAGCAATTACTTCTTTTCAGGATTTTTAGCTGTACTGTATTTACTGTTGAATGATGTAGTACTTTTGATTATTTATTTGAATTTTAAATAATTTTTTAATTTATTCTCTTAATTTACTTATTTTTTAATGTTTTATATAATTAAAAACAAAGTTATTCAAAAGAAATATTAATTTGTAATAATATAAATATAAAAGTTTAAATAACTTAATCGTTTTTAATGTTATTTAAAACCATTAATGCTTTCATTAGATTGTTATCACAAAATTTAATAATCAAAATATGCAATAAATGTATTTCTTAAATACAATGACAAATTTAGAACTTTTTATATAATTCATTTAAATATAAAAATAAGTTTTACAACTTAAGTATCGTACACTATTTCTTAATTATATATATATATGGTAATATTTCAATAAATATAGATATGATATAATAAAAATTAAAAACAAAAAAAATGTCGTCGCTTATTATAAAAATATTCTGTTTTTAATTTATAAAATATAATACAAATACATAATATGTTTTATAGTAAAACTCTTAGCCTTTTAGAAATATAAAAGTGTTAAATAAGAACAGAAATAGGAAATAGTGTACCAAATTTAAAGTTTCAATTTTTTTATAATTTCGAATATATTATGTTTTAATGTATTGGGAGCAGTGGGGGTGGTAAGCAAACTGCTATTCCGTTTCATCCAAAATTATTCTCTTAATTAAAACAAATATATTTATAATCATTGAATAATTATTTACAAATTTTCTGAAATAATTAGCCAATCCCAAAAAATTTTCTAACTTTTTAATTGTTTCAATTCTTGGGAAATTTTTTACTGTTTCTGTTTTTGTTTGCGATGGTCTAATTTCCCCGTTAAATATAATATTCCCAAGTATTCTATCCGCTGACTAATCAATATACTTTTTTTTCCAATTAATTTGTAAATTATACTGAGCAGCTCTGATTAATGTTTTTTCAAAATTATTTATTATGTTTTTTCTCTTCTGTAATACCTGGAATAATTATGTCGTCCATATAAGTGAAACACAACTTCAATTCAATTAATTATTTAAATACATATTGAGCATAGCTTAAAAATATTGCAGGGGATGTTACTAATATACACTCATACTGTCCATTATGTGTTATAAAAGCCGTATAATGCCTACTTGATTTTTCCAAAGGAAAGTGGAAAAAATCGTTTTTTAAATCTATTGTTGAAAACCATTTATACTTGTCTGATGCATCTAACTCATCTTCTATCAAAGGCATTGGCTCTCTGTCTCTAATAATCTTAAGCCTCTTACCTCCCTCTTTTTTGATAACTAAAACTAAAGGGCTAGCGTAGCTTGAATAAGATCCTGTTATGATTCCTTCTTTTAACAATAATTTGATCCTCCAAAATTTGTTTGTCCATTAGTGATATTCTTTGAGCAGCCTGGTATATTGGTTTGTAATCAGTTAACAACAAATTTAATTTAATTGGTGATTCTTTTTCTATTCTTGAACTTCTTTTATATTCTTATCTTTATCTTTGATATAATTTATTAATTTTTTTTATACTATTTTGATTGACTGTTCACTGTTTGTATATTTGATTCTTCATTTTCTTGTATAGTTAAAAAAAAAATAACTTTTTATTTGATGGAGTTATTTTCATTTCGGATTTGTGCAATAATATTGAAACACTATTGATGAAGTCGATACCCAGGATAACTTTATATGGTATTGCATTTTCAGGAACTGTATAAAATACTGCATTGTAGCTGTTATTATCGAGATTAAATTTTAATTCTGTTTTATATTCTGTTTTCATTTCTGAATTAGCTAAACCACTTAATTTCAGCCGGCACATCAATTCAGGCTGTGCTATTAAATTTAGATGACAACCTGTATCTATCAACGCTGTTGGAGTGACATTATTTTCAAAAATAATTTGTTTTTTATATATGTTGGAGTTTCTGGTAAAATTGGCTTCTCTAGTTACTTTTTGACTTACAGTACAGTCTCTGGCAAAATGACCATATTTTTTACAATTATGACATCGATTTTCAGTTTTGTAATTGGTTTTGAACCAACAATTATTTGCCAAATCGCCTCTTTTTTTGCAAATATTACATACCTGTGTTTTTGATATAGCATCATCTTTCCTTACTACTTGATAATTAAATTTTTTACCAATATGCTTAGTGTATTTTTCCGTTGCCGGCGAAAGATACTTTCTATGCCTAGAATTGAAATTACCAAAACATTTAACAGCAGTTAAAAGTTCATTAATAGATTTAAAAGTACTAATCTTTAAGAGATTCTGTAAATTATCATCAGCCATTACATTTATAATATAAAATATGATTATGGCTCTATCTGAGAAATGTGCATTTTTCCAATCCTGCTCATTATCATTATGTAATTTTCTATAGATTCATTAAAATTTTGCTTTCTACTTTGCATCATATGATGAGTATCAGCTTCATTTTTTTCACTTTGGAAGAACTTTGGAATTGTTAACTGAATTCGCTCCATTCAGTATGGATTTTATCCAATGAATCGAACCATAATTTCGCCTGACCTTTTAACTTGAACACTACACTTATTATAATTAACTCTTCCGACCAACCATAACCCATTTTTAATAAATTAACCCTCTCAATCTACTGCGTTACGCCCAAAGTGTTCTCATTCCCTTGATCAAAATTAGGTAAAATTTCAATTATTTCTCTTAGTCCTAACTGATAATTAAAACGCGGTTCAATTCTAATTGGTTGATTCAACCTATTTTCCTTTTCTATTAAAATTCGTTCCGCTTTTCTAACTGCTTTTCCTTTTCTGCAATTTATTTTCTTCTACTTTCTAAAACCATTTCCTCATTTCCTACTTTGGCCGCTTTCATTAGTTATTGTATCATTATTATCATTATCTAGACTATTATTAATTTCATTTTCTAATATTCTACATATTAAATCACGTTTTGATCAACTTGTCGCTGATGATTCATTTTTCAAAATAGTTTTTAATTGTTTAACATTAAATTTGATAAAATTTTCCATTATGATTAAATTTTATTTTTAATTTAAATTTCTTTTTTTAAAACAAGTAAATAAAGTACTACTATCCAATAACTTATTAAAACAATAACGAAAATTTTTAGCAATACATAATTTAAAACGCAATGCTATTTTTTTTTTTTGTAAAACCTTTATAATTGAAAAATTGTTTTGTTTTCTTTGTCTCTGTTTCACTTTTTGAATGAAACCGTTCTTTTTTCTTTAACGTTTTTTTTTTAGATCACTAAATTTACAGTAGGTACTAGATCAAAAAAGAAACTTAGTATGTATGTATTTGTTTTGTTGTTGTTTTTTTTATGGTCATTTATTTTTTTATTTACTTTTATACACTCCTTTGTGTTTGCCTGGCGGTTCTAGATAATTCTATAATCATGTCTATATTACATATTACATTTGCCATTTTGAATTCTTCTTCTTCCTTTTATATATGCACTAGTCAATATGTTTTCTTAAGATTTCAAATATGTAGTCAACTTAATGTCTTAATTTCATTCACTTATTTTATTGAAATCAGTTTTAAGTTAAATCACAAACTATTATTATATTATTGCGCTGTGGCTTAATTTATGTTTTTAAGTTTAATTCATGTTTAAAGTTTAAATTTTAACTCCAAAGAGAGCATAATATTGACGTTACAAATATAGTAGTATAAAAAATAAGAAAAAACAATTTTAGTTGACTGATTTACTCTAGGTCTCTAATTAGACTAAATTTTACAATTTAAATTACAGTTATGATTTACATAATTTTGATTACGTTGCAATTTTGGTTGTTTTGGTTGGGAAATACATTTCGACAAGGTTCTCACGGTTAGTAGAAATATGATCGGTGATAACTCCTTCTTCTTCAAAGATCTGCGTCACGTAGATTGAAATTTAACTTGACGGGTTCTAACTGATGATTTCTTGGTGCTGGTTAAATATCTTGATTTATTTCGGTTTTCTTTTTCCAATTTAACCTGACTGGTTCCAACTGATGATCTGTTGTTGTTGGTGGAATTTCTTGATTTTCTTCGGATTTCTTTTGACAAATTTTGTTTATTGTGATTGTAGTGAGAAGAGCAAATAGGACGATTACAATGACAATGTCAGATATGATTGATGTCTCGTCGTTCTTTTGAAGCTTGTTCATTTTTTGTATATTGCTTTGATGCAAATTATTAAGGTAGTTTAAATTAAGTTTAATTTTGTTTTCGGTTGCATTCGCTTGAAATATGGCTGGTAGGGTTTCCGGTATTCCGGGAGTTTTGTGTAGTGACATTTCCATTGAAATTTGTAAGAAAGATGGTGTTTTCATCAACAGATTCAATGATTTCTTCGGTTTGGGTTTGAAACTCGCATTCGGAATGTACTCCTTTGATAAGTTGGCTAATATAATGGTTTTCGTGTAATTTTTCTAATTCGTATTTTTTGCAAATCTTGACTTGGTTTAATTGCCTACATTTGGATTTTATTCCATATATAGCATCCTTGATGAACAGTTCGTTGAATGATAAGTACACTTGAGTGTTATTTTTATTGTACTTTTAATTATCGTATAGTCATATTTTTCAGGACTCGTTTTTGGAATGGATAAAACATATAAAATTTGGTCTCCATTACTTATAACGTGTGGTCTTGCATATTCTACGGCCTCGATCTCGTTTGCATATGGTAGTGCTTCAACTTCTTCCAATGTTTGGCGTATTTTTGCTTTGCTAAGAAGATTTGTGTTGACAATACCTGCTTTTGCGAGTTCTGTTGCCAGTACAATTTCGCTTATTGTTTCTTTTATAAATCCTAATTTATTGAACAGTATTTGCTCAAAGTTTTCATCTATTTTGTATCTCACTTCATTCAAAATGTGGTTGTATCTTGCAATAAGTTGATTAGTAACTTCCATTATATTCTGGTTGATTTTATATTGCTTGTTGGAATTGTCGGTTAAATCATTTTGGTTCTTTAGAAGGTTGTCCCAGTCTGTACCGTCAGGGGATCCAGCGAGCCATTTCCATGCTGAACCGATCCATTTAATTGCTCTTGGTTTTCTTTTGGGTTGGTCTCTTAGTTTTCTTAGATCTGACATTATCTGGTTCAGTTTGTGATCTAGTTGAAGTTTTAACGAGTTTGATCCATTTACCTTTTCAATCAGTGGAATGATTTTTTGGAGGATTTCGTCGTAGTTGTGTAAATCTATTATGTGGATCATGTTAAAATTCCCTTCAATAATTTTTCCTTGACCTTGTCTAATTGTTGCTATTGTTTGGCCTGTTAGGTGATGCCATTGTTTGGCCTAAAAGTAACCTAAAATGAAAAATCTGTTTATTAGTCTGTTTTCTTAATATGTGATTTGTGAATTCGTTTCCCAGATGCTGTATTAACTGTTACTCTATTGTTCTTTAAAACTACGTCTTTTTTGTATAATGGCTTATGCTTTGCCTTAATTTGTTTGTCTAAAACGAATATTTCTTGACCCGGTACATAAAATTTTGGTTTTTCCCTTTTCATATTAGCTCTATTTAATTTCATTTTCTGATTCTTTTTTATTTGTATCGTTAAATCATTGTTAATTTTAGCTCTAGCACTTATCATGTTCTCATAACTCATCTTTTGTACTCTTCCATTAAAAATGTCTACAGGTTTCTTCTTTGTGACAGAGTGTATGCTGTTATTGTATCTGTCAATAGCTATGTTTGTAATCTCTTTTTGCGTGAGGTTAGGATATTCCTTCCATATACAGCGTACTAGTTCTAAAATTGTTGAGTGATTAATATTTTTAAATAAATAAATTAGTAAGAATCTGTAATATTTTTTAAGAGAAATTTAGAAAATAGAAAATGTTTTTAGTATTATAAAGTTAATTTGGTGAGCTATGTCTTACGATCAAATTAATAACAGCTTTATGGTGTTAAAATGACTTATGGATATGTCCTTAAATTTGAACCAAATAGGTGTAGGGTATTTCTAAGTCGGTTGCACCGACGGACTGTTTCTTCACTTGTTTTATATTAAAATTAAAAATCTAATTTCTTGACTTTATTTTATTTAAATGTAAAAAACAAAAATCAATTTTTGTACAGTAATCTTAATTTTTTGTTGATTTATAAGTGCAAATTTAATATTTATATTTAATATTTGAATTTTATTTTTTATCTTAGTTAATAATTAAAAGTGTAATATATCATTTTATATTAAATTTTATTTAATTCGTTTTTGAACTCTTTTGTCCTTTAGGAAGCTAAATGTCTTTTTATTATTTAGCGGTTTATCTTTTTAGTTATTTACAGTTTAATTTATGAAATTTTTGAAATTATTTTAAAATTGAATTTTAATAAATTTTAATTTAATTTTTTAGTTTTAATTTAAATGATACCGGATACTATTTTATATTTTAATTTTTTGGATTGCTAATTTTTGTTTTAATTATAGCCAGTTACAAATAAGGTATTTAACATGCAAATATTTTTCCTTATAGTAATTTAGTTGCACGTTTAATTTTAGTTTGGGATTGTTTTTTTTTTTTTTTTTGAATTTACTTTAAATAGTTTAATTCCACAATTTAATTTTTCCTTTAATTATGATTTTAATATTTAGTTAATTTAGTTTTTATTTAAATTTAGATTTTCAATTTTTTTTTAATTTATTTATTTTAAATAGCTTATCATTTTTGTTAAATTATAATTTTTAATTTATGTGAGATACTTTAGTTAGTTAATTTTGTATTAAGTTCCATTGTTTAATATTATATGAAATTACTAACACTTTTCAGTTTAATTATTATTCGTTTATTTTTTGCACCTTTCGTTTTAAAATCCAGACAAGAACTGACTCATTTTGTATTAGTTTCACATATTAATTTTGGTAAGTATATTGTGGACTACAATAAGTAGTGTTGCCAATACCACATACATATTCCATTTCATACTCAAATTTTACAGTTTGCAGATTTTTTGTTTTTGGTGAGATCAAATATTTACATGTTTGTATGTATTTATAACAAAATATAAAAGTATATACGTATGTTTATACATAATATTAATTATATTGTTTTGTTAGTATTAAATTTACACAAGAATAATTTTTTTGGCAGTTATATAAATATTTTTACACAAGAGATTACAATTACAATTCTATTATCTTTAATTTTTTAATTAAATTTCTAGATTTTTTTATGATTCTAGCATTTTTCCGTTTTTTGAATTCAGCATTGCATAATTTGTCTTTCAGCCATGTTGCATGTTTCCGTAGTAAAACTGAAATAAGGTAGTCAAGAATACTTCTACGGTGGTAAAAACATTCTTTTTTCTCAAACCAGTTTGAAAATTTATCTAACTTATTCGTTTCTTGCAAACACATATTAACTATATTTTGTTTAATATTGGAACTACAAGTACTCAATTCGAAAAATATTCACATTAAATTTGCATATCTGGAAAGAAAAGGGTAGGTAATGCTAGAGATAGATATATTAATCTTTTAATTTGTATTAAATTCTTTACTTACTTACTTACTGTATCCTAGAACCCCTGGTAAGGCATAGGGCGTCAACAAATCCTCTCCACCTTCACGATCCTTAGCAATTCCTTTTAGCTGTAACCGCGTTTTGCGTTGCGCTTCTGTCTCTTTCAAAACAGTACTTCTAAATGTTTTCCTTGGTCTACCCACTCGTCGTCTGCCTTGTGGATTCCACTCAAAACTTTGCCTTGCAATGTTTTCTTCTGGTTTCCTCAAGGACATACAATCCATCGCCATTTTCTCTCTCGGACCTCGACTTCAATCATCTTTTGGTTCGTTTTTTGCCACAGGTGTGTGTTGGTAATGATTTTCGGCCAACGAACCCTTAAGATGCGGCATAGACAACGGTTTATATACGTCTGCATCTTTTTGGTGATAATGGCGGATACCTTCCACAGCCGTATAGAAGTACTGATTTGATGTTTGTTTCAAATATTTTTAGCTTTGTACGCAGGGCTATATTATTTGACTGCCATATGTTTGATAGAGTTCCAAAAGCAGCTCTAGCTTTATTTATTCTACTGTCAGCATCAACTTCTGTTCCCCCATTTGATGTCACCATGCTTCCTAAATAATTGAACTGCTCTACTTCTTCAATTTGGCTTTCTTCTAGTAGAACTTGCTTAGGTGTGGAGTGCTCTGTACGCATATTTTTGGTATTAGCTGAATTTATTTTTAGACCAGCTCGTTTGCCATATTTGTTCAAATTTTGGCACATTTCGTTCAGACCACTTCTCGTGTGTGCCATGAAAACTACATCATCAGCATAATCTAAGTGGCTTAAATGTTTTCCTAGTCGCCACTGAATGCCATACCTCTTAATTACGCCTACGGTTGCGGTCAAAATTTCGTCCATCACAACCAAAAATAATATAGGCGACAATATACAGCCTAACCTTACACCCTGCTGCACCTCAAACGAATCAGTCAACTGTCCATTGTGTAAGACTCGGCACCTCGCATTTTCGTAGGATTCCTTAATAATGGCAATAATTTTCTCCGGGATACCCCACCTACTAAGAGCTCTCCATATATACTCGCGGTTTACACGATCAAAAGCTTTCTCGAAGTCTACAAACATGAGATGTGGCGGCGACCCGAACTCTATTGATTGCTCGAGTATTATGCGCTGATATGGTCAACACAGGAGTGACCACTGCGAAAGCCAGCTTGATGTCTTTTCAATGTATTTTCAATCCTGCTTTTGATCCTTTCGAGTATAATATTTGCCATTATTTTCGAGAAGACAGATAACAGCGTAATACCGCGCCAGTTATTGCAATGCTTCAGGTTACTTTTTTTTGCCAGCTTAACAATAACTCCTTCTTTCCACTCACTCGGGTACTTTTCTTTTTCCCATATGGCCTGAATTAATGGAGAAGTATATCTGCCATTGCGGGGATGTCTGCTTTTAGAAGTTCGGCAGGTATTTGGTCAATTCCTGCAGCTTTGTTATCTTTCAAGAGCAAAATGGCACTTTTGATTTCAGGTTTCATGGGTGGTTCATGGGTGATCGACGAAACTCAGGTTCTTCAGAGATTTCTGATGCAGATTGCTGTATAAAATGTTCGTTTAGCAAATGGAAAAAGTAGTCTTTCCACCTCCGTAATTGATCATCCATCGACAACAGAAGCCTTCTATCTTCGTCCAAGATAATATTTTGCTGCTTTGTTGAATGGCCTGAAAGAATTTTTGTTATCTTATATAAGGATTTGCCATCACCTCTTCCTGCTGCTATATCTGCTTCCGTAGCAAGGTTGTCTATTTGTTTCCTTCTGTCTCGTCTTACACTTCTATGTGCGATTTTATGTGCTCTATTATACTCGCTGCGAAGCTCACCCAATAGCCGCGGGTCCTGTTCAGAGTTTATTTTGTTTTCAGCTCTCTGCGTCTGGCTTTGTTGTCCCACGAAACTCGTGAGATCCATGGGGCTTTTTGCTGCGATCTTGGTTGCCAAGGAATAACATTGCGTCTCGCTTCAGCATTTAGTATAATTCCTACTCCACCAAGCCTTATTCCTGTTTCTGCTTCATCATCTCCTGAGTACAGCATGTGTGTTAAATTACTGTCTGAAATAATTTAACCACAACCTCTCCATTTAGTTTCACTGACGCCAAGTATGTTAATATTGAATCGTAACATTTCACGCTCGGCTTGCTAGTATCGCGCAACACCATAGAGTGTTCTCACGTTCCATGCTCCGATTAGCATCCGCTTCTTGTAGCCAAAAGTTTTTACTATTTTACGTGACCGGTTTCTTGAACTTGTGTTCGATTCTCTTATCCTGTTTGTATTTAAACATGAATTTATCTGCACCCCCAAATCCGATGTGCAGTTTACATTGACTGGAGAAGTCAAAGGAGGATTCACCATATGATTACCCCTTGGGGAAATATATCCATTCGCATTTTTGTTCATGTTTGCATATTTTATACAGTTAGTGTTTTATGAGATATGGTTAATAACCCCAGAAGCTCATGTCTGTAGGCACACTTGTCTTTTGGATGAACAGACACATCTCACACACGTTTATATAGCGAGCCGTTTGTTTCAAGACAGACGCCCGCTTAGAGCCGCCAATTCTTGGTGCAGACGCTCCTAAATCAAGTCTATGTTTTGAATACATAAGACTCGACCCGCCAAAATCTCGTTTTGCCTATTCTACTTACTCCACCTGGATTAGATACCAGATCTTCCGGTAGGATTACTCGACGTAACAGGGGGGACCAACGTGAAGGTGAGATTTGAAGGTGAGTGTAGTAGAGGCTAGGCCAACGTACCTGGATACCCGTCAGCTTTAATCGCATAATGCATCCATTGATCCTATAGAGCTACCCAAAAGAGACACTCCAGAGAACCCTAGATCTTATTACTGAAAATAAATTTTCTATAGGATCTTGAATTAATCTTAAAATTAGTATAAAAAAATTATCTCCCTTTGCAACGTCTTCTAACAATTAGAGTATGCCTCTTAAAGTTTGTACCATTCCATTAAAGCAGTAAATACTTTTATGCAAATTTTCAGCAATTTCCTGAAATTGGAATGAGAAAAACTTATAGTTGGAGAAACAAAACATTACTTAAGGCTTTTAGATAATCATGAATATTATTATGCAGTTGTAATACATTAACATTTGCATTATGACTAAAAAGTGTTTTTCTGTTCAGAGCATCAAAGAGCTTATCAATTTTTTGTAAAAACTTAGCAGTAGCTTCCGCATCATCTTCATTACCTTGAAATTTTCAAACTTCTGCCATAGTTCTTATAGCAGCTGAGCAGGTCCGGGTAAATATCTGCGTCACATAATTTCCTTTCATTTTGTCAAATGTATTTGGGTACATTTGTTTAATAGTCAATTTTGAAACCATTCTAGTGGTGTTTGAAGAATCGATATTAAACATTTGTTTAATAATATTCAAAGAAACATTGCCATCGGGAGTCTTGATATCATTTTTGATTGACCTCTTATTTGGAAAACACAAACGTATTTAGCCAATTTATTTTCGCGTTTGACGCCAGTATCTTCAAACCCCTGTATTTCATCGTAATGAATATTATATTTTACATCTTTTCTCATCATAATTTCATGAAATAGAAATACAGCTGCTTTGGACTTGGCATCCATTTGCTCAATGGCGTTTTTCAAAATTTGAAATATGCATTCATTTTTACCGGGTCTTAAGAATTTAATAGGAGTCCAGTTATTTAAAGAAGTTTTTGATGGTAATTTGAAGTGGAGTACGTTTTTTAAATTATTTATATGTTCTAGCTGATCTTAAATTAATACATTGCGCCAACGATTTTTCTTCCAAAGAATATTAGTTGTGTTTCTTCTGAACAGCATTTTGCAAAAAGTTTTACTGCTAGAAGGAACATATTTAAGAGAATCGATTTTGTTTTCAATATTCGGTTAGTTTTTCAACAATATTTGTTTTATTATATGAAATTGGTTTCTATATTGTCCTATATTTTTTATACCCTACACCTATAGAATAGGTAAAGGGGTATATTAACTTTGGTATGGTGTTTGTAACCACCTAAAGGAAGCTAGCTAGATATGGAAAAGTATATATATTTGTGATCAGCGTGACCTCCTAAGTCGATATAGCCATGTCCGTCCGTCCGTTGGCACAATAATTCAAAAAATAATGGAGCTATCTTGATGAAATTTTAACTGTAGATTACTAGGACTGAAAGTACGTCGAGGATTGCCAATGGGCGAAATCGGCCATGGGTTCGGATTCTGAACCTTTTAATAGGTCCAAGGGCTAACGAACATATATAAAAAATCATGATAACTCAACAACTAATGACTCTATCTTCATCAAATTTGTGCTGTAGGTTACTAGTAATGAGACTAAAGCGTGGATTGCGTACGATCGAGATTGGACCATGGGTTCGGAACCTAGAACTTTTTGATCGAATTTAGGCCAAACTGGCATAATTCCGAAACCAATAAAGATAGAACCTCCAAATTTGGTATCAAGGTGTCCCTTCCTATTTCCTAAGTGTCTTGGAAATTCGAGCCCCATTGGAGTAGTGGGTCGGAGACCAGCTACACATTTCCGAAGACATTAAAGCATATCTTTAAAATTAATAAAGATGGCAACTTGAAAAAATGTAGAAGCTCCAAATTTGCCACAAGCGTGTTCTTTACTATCTCTTGTGTGTTCCCTTAATTTGGAATCAATTGGAGTGGTGGTTCAGTACCTCTCTTAGACCCCCCGATGTGTAAAAGCTTATCATCGAAATTAATAAAACTAGTAACTTAAAATTAAGATAGAACGTTGCAATTGTGTACAAGGGTTAACTAGTATTTAAAGTATGACGGGGACTGCATATGGGCAAAATCGTACCATGGTTTCGGGTTCTGGAACCTTCGAAAAGTTCAAGGGCTAACAATGATATATGTTAAAAAACCATAACTCAAAAAATTATGCCGCTATTTTGATGAAATTTAAACTCTAGGTTACTAGTAATGAAAGTACCATTGGAATTGGTTCTGGTCGAGTTTAATTTCGAACAATATTGTTGTTTGTTGTTTTGATTTTACAAAACAATTACTGTTGTATGTGTCAATATTTGTATTGATTATTTATCGAACCTTAAAAAAATAAAAATTTATTGGTGGTATTTTCTTTTTAGAGAATTAATAGAAATATTCGAAGATTATAAAAATTCAAATGAAAAATTGTAAGTATAAGGTTACTAAATATGTGGAAGAGTTCCTTAATACATCCTGAGGCGAAATGAAATGATTTGTTATTATTGATTAAAACAATTACAAATTATTTTATTTTAAGATTTTTTACATCTTTTTCTTAAAAAATTAAAACAAACAATCAAATTATAAATTTCTAAATTTGTACTTTTGTACAATTGGACTTTTAGAAGTTAATTTAACTAAATTTTTTGATAAATTAAATTGGTTCTTCGCTTGTTTTTAGCTTCTGTAAACTGAGATATCTTGTTCATTATGATTTTACGCAGCTTTTATTGGAAAAACTTTGAAATTTTACAAAATACAAAATTGCATTTCCTTGCAAATTGTACAAAAAATGTTATCTTGTTAAATTTATGGTGTCATACGGTAGTTTACTGTATTAGTATTTTTTTTAATCATAATTTTAAATTCTGTGTATTACTGAAATTTTTAGGGATGAAGATAGTTATAATATATTTGATACTGAACTTTTTTATTATTAGCGGGTACTAACCAGTCCACATCAAAAATTTTTATTACAAGCGTAAATTAAGCATATATATTTTGACTGGTACGGTACTCTTATAAAACCAAATAAAGATAAGATAACCTATTGCGCCATCTGGAATGAAACTTGCTGCGGTAGATCTAGAAAAGTAATAGTTAGTGCCCTAATTAAAATATTAAACAAAATTGTAATAGATTACCAAGAAATTCGAAAGTTTTTATAATATAGCGACTCTTTCGTACCGTAAAATAAAAATAAAATTACTTCTACAGCGTTATTTCAGTTTTTATATAATAATACATCAATTGAAAAAATCGTACAAAAATTTTGCGATCCTGGTCATTCGTCTATTGAGGAAGTTGATTTAGTGCATAGCGCAATCGAAAGATATTTACAAAATGTGGAAATCCTCAGTCAAGTTACTTTAAAAAGGTTATTAATAAATATGAAATTGGAAAATACTACTTTAAAAATTTTGCAAATCAATAAAAATGATTTTAAAAATTACTCCAAAAAAGCGGATACGTTTTGTTATCAACAGATACCATTTACAAAAATTAAGTCCTTGCAATATAGAAAAAAATAATTTGTTTCAAATTTGCTATAAGACCTTATTTGAGCAAACTATGTACTGTGAAATTAATCTTAAAGCTCAAAAACGACATAATTTTTACAAGAATAGAATATTTGAACAAAATTTATACACTATACCAAAAATAGTAGTAGATCCAAATAAGAAAAAATATGTACTTACTAAGATCTATCTATATGCTATCTTCCCCCATAAGGAAGTTTACAAGAATACGTGGACCTCATTGAATGGGGAAATACATAACCAAATAGACCACATATGTATTAGCAGTAGATGGGGAATTTCAATGCTAGATATGCCGAGAGAGCTAGAGTGCCGACATAGATAGCGTTCACGAACTAATCATAAGCGACATCAGATTGAAATTGAAGTGCATAAAAAGAGCAATGACAGTAAAATACAGTTAAATCTCCGAAACCTCCAACATCCACACACCAAATGCGTATGATAGCCACAATTCGGGAAAGATGCCTAAACAACGTGCAAGACTGGAATCAAGTTAACAAAGCCGTCTATGTGATTGCGAAAAGCAAACTAGGTACAAAGAATAGAGAACAAACGTCGTGGATATCAGAGAGCACATGGGAACTCATATCACAGAGGCAAGAGGCAAAGAAAAGCTAGAAAGCAAAGTTTCCACCAAGGAGGAGACAAAGCGCCAGCAAAGAAAGTAAAACTAGCCTCCAGAAGAGACAAGAGAAGATTCCTTGAGAAGCTAGCCTCAGATGCAGAAACAGCTGCTGGACAAAATGATGCACGGGAAGTCCATCAAATTGTGAACAAGTTTTCCAGCAAAACGAGCACGAATTTCCATTAAAGATAAAAATGGCACAGAAATTACTAACAGCCGAGAACAAACGAAAAGATGGAGAGAACATTTCCAAGAAATAAGCAACAGCGAAATAAACGAAACAGAAGATATATCAGTTGCGGAAAACAATACAAACAATCTGCGTATTAGCATTTCCACACCAACTATGACTGAGATCAAAGAAGCCATCACCAAGTTGAAAAGAAACAAAGCGGCTGGGTCTGATGGTATTCCGGCAGAAATTCTACAAGCCTGCTAAAATACCTCAGCTGAACTTCTGAGACCTCACATCATAAAGGATTGGGACCCCATATCATAAAGGCAAGCTGCGAGGTTAAAATTAAAATGGGGCAGGTAAAGTAATAGGGCAAGTTACTTGACATCACTCGAACCAACTTTTAGAGTTGGGGCGAATTTCTTTTTTTTTATGGTTTTATTTATTTTTTTTTTTTGAAGCAAAAAGTATGGGTAGGATGAGCTAAATTTTTTTTAACTATTTTACTTTTTTATATTGGTTTTGTTATATATGTTATAGCATAAGGGAAATAAATAACGGTTAATTTTATTTTATATAACAAAATGTTTTACTATTTATATAAAATTTCCAGAAAATGTACTACGAGTTTTAAAAACTAAAATGAACTAATTCATAAATATAATTAAAAATATTAATATAATTATTTTTCTCTTTATTTAAAATAAATAAATAATTTTTTGGCCTGCTTATGAAAATAAATTACACATTTAATTGTAATGTGTTTGTTACACCCCATTTTCTGGACAAATATATTAATAATAAGCAAAGAAATAGTACGTCTTTGCAACCGACTTAGAAATACCCTATCTATTTAGTTCAAATTTGATGAGAAGTTCATAAGTCATTTTAAAACCTTTATAGCTTTTATTAGTTTGATCGTAAGACATAGCTAACCAAATTAATTTGATAATACTAAAAACATTTTCTAATTATTAGAAAAAATAAATTCTTATTATATGTACCTTTTAGAATAGCTTATAAATGCAAAATATGCAATAAATGTAAAATACAATGACATACTTAGAACTTTTCATATAATACATTTAAATATCAATATATATTTTATGAAATACCTTTGAACACAACTTAAGTATCGTACACAATTTCTTAATAATATATTACCTATTGTAATAATTAAATAAAATATATGATATAATAAATATTAAAAAAAATTTCATCGTTTATTAAAAAAATATTTTGTTTTTGATTTATAAAATATAATACATGTTGGGTATTAAATAAATGAAACATGTTTTATATTCTGATCTAAACCTATTTATTTGTTCTAACAATGTTGAGTGAAAACTAAAAATTAATTTGAATATTATACAATTAACTTAACATAGCTTACGATTACAACACTCTATAAATGTGAGATAAAGGTTTTGAGAAAGTACTGTAAATTCTGTGTCATTAGTAATGCGTATCAGTGACGATACGCATTATCAATATCGGTTGCCTACAATACTCCCCCTTTATTGAAAGAATTTATATTGTTTGAATTCATGATGAACGGTATAAATTCATATTGATTAGTTTAAAAAATAAACTTTTATACGATAATTACATTTAAAACAAATAAAATTAAAAAATGAATAATATAAATTTTTATGAAATTATTTACATCTAAGAAAAATTTTGATTTAAAAATGCCATGTTGTCTATTAATATCTTAAAAAACTTTTCCGATTTCGAAAGTATTTCATATGGTCCGTTATACGGATGATTTAACTGGCCTTTATTTCTTGTCGAAAGAATACGTGTGAACATTTTTTTAAATCTTTGTGTACGAAAATATTTGTTTGTTTTCTCGCTTTTTCGGCTTGTGGTTTAATAATACTGATAGCTTGTTTGAGCTTATTGCCGACGGTGTTCATAAGAGTTGGGATATTTTTGGTACCTGGAACAACTAATTCACCTGGGAGTCGAAAAGTTTGACCGCAGAGTAAATGAGCGGGTGAAACATTTATGTGATCTATAACAGCTGTTTTAATGCCTAAAAGAATCCATGGAAGATTTTCGTACCAATTTTTTGGGTTTTGCGAAGTTTTGATTGAAGTTTTAAGTTGGTGATGAAATATTTCGACGGAACCGTTTGCTTGTGGATGATATGTGATAGTATGGATTCTATGAGTACCTAATATTTGAGTTAATTCCGTAAAGAGAGAGGATTCGAATCTTGAGACCTAATGACAAATAAAATTTTTAGTCACGTTTTCGAGCCACAAAAGGCCGGTTTACTTCCGTTGATGTTTCGCACCAGACCTTTAAATTTTCAACTGGTACTAATATTTTGGTTAAAGTTATCTTAATGTTTTTGTGTTTTTCTTTAAATTCTTGAATAAATTGTTGTAATTCCTTATCGTTCTCTTGTTCTTTTGCCAAATTCGTGATAGTTATATTTTCGAGTGTATCTATGAAAGATCTAGAAAGTGTATCCGCTACTGTATTGTAGATACCTTTGGTATACCGTATATTATTGGGAAACTGAGCGACAAAATCTAGATACGTGTCTGTCTCGGTTTTTTTTCGGATTTCCACTCTAACACGTTTGTTAATGGTTTATGATCTGTATAGATAATAAGATCTTTACTCTCTACCAGGTATCTAAAATGTTTAATCGACGCGTAGATTGCTAAGAGTTATCCATCGAACGTGGAATATTTCTTTTCTGCATCATTCAGTCTCCGAGAGAAGAAACTAAGAGGTTGGTGTTTGTCAGAAATCTTTTGTTGTAAATTTGCACCCACCGCGTCACTGAATGCATCCACGAATAAACTAATTTGTGCTTTTGGGTCGAGATGTTTCGGCAATAAGTGGTTCTCGAAACGCTTTTTAATGTTGCAAAAGGCATTTTCTTGTGCTTCAGACCAGACAACAGTTTTTTTAACTTCTTTCCAGGCATTGCACCCTTTCAACACGCCATACAAAGGAATTGCTAAACGGGTTATATCAGAGATGAACTTGTGCTAAAAATTTACGACGCCTAGGAAACGTTGTAATTTTTTGAAAAAATCTGGGGTAGGAAAATTTCGTATATTCTCGGTTTTTTCGTCAGCAGGAGCTATACCTTCAGGTGTAATGACCTAAAAAATTTATGGCAGATTCCTAATCCTAATCTGGTCATTAGTTCGAATTGGGATTTAGCTATTTTTAACTTTTGGGGATCCACACGGCCCGGACGGGCTGAAGCAAGACTTCTTTCTGTGTAAATATGATGCACGATTGTGTGTTTTAATTTGTTATTAAAGTCGGGTACGGTTCTAAGAGATGCAAAATCTCATAGAATCGAGTAAAACTCATTAGTATAGTTAATAGGTCATAATTTCGGTGTTCAACAAATAATTTGATTCTTGATATATTTCACGTGAAGAGATGTAGAGTGGTCAGTTAATGTTTTGTTCCGCATGTCTATAACGAGCTTGAATTTATACAAAAAATCAGCCCGTAATATTGCATGGTCGACTACTGCGATTGCAAACAAATGATGGTAGGCACGACGTAAATTTAGGTTGAGCGAAAGCGCTTTAAAATCGTAAGTAAGTATTGGTGCATCATTGGCTGCTATTAACGAGAGATCAGGGTTCTGCCTATTGTGTGAGTCTTTTTGGTACTATCGACATTTCGGCACCGGTGTCTATAAAAAAATTAATTTTTGTACTGGGGTCGAAAATAAATAAGCATTTACTTGTTTTTTGGAATCTTGTTTCGCAGTGTTTTATTACACGGCGGTTTATATTTGGTTGCGTTATCTGCAAACTTTTTGTGATACCAGCAAAATTTATCATTTGAACAAAACTGACCTGCCGCTGTATCGTATTCTGCTTTGACTTCGGGTCAGATACGTGAGTTTAATTCAATTTTTTTAATCCTTTGCTCCAGTTATATAATAAATTCTATGGACGAATTTTCTTCCTGAGCAATAAACGAGATTTTTGGACCCGATTGAGTAGAAGCATCTGAAATTTGTCTGCAATCGAAAATAAATCCTCTTGCGTATGGATTTTTTCGATCGCAATTAAACATGTCTGTAGGGCAATTTATTGAGCCATAACTTTTGTAAAAGAGGGGTGTTTATTAAGCTATTGCTTTTGACGAGTGCCTCCATTCTTCTGAACAATTCAGAGGGCTCAGAGTCGCTTAATTCAAACTTGAGAAGAGAGTATCGAGACGACGATCTTCCGAATCTGTGTTTCTATTTACTAGTAGCTTCTTAAGCTATATCTATTCTCTTTAGGTTGTTTTAAAATTACTCTGCCACCACTTCCATAGTGTCAGGTGGTAATGATAACAATAAATAGTCATATTTCGTGTTAGAGGACGTTTTGCCTTTCGCGCAAAATTGTGCTTCTACTTGAGCAAACCAAAGGTCGTGTCTATTGTTCCAGAATGGTGGAATCTTAACCGTTAAAACATTAGATAAACTGGGGGACACGCCGCAGTTTGCCATCAACCGGTGAAGTGTCTTCAGGTTTATCGTCATGTCCCATAATATATGAAGAAAGTTAATGCATTAAAAAAAAAAAAGTTTTACTGAATAATTTAGTGAAGGTTAAACGATAACGACTAATTAACGACTTAATAACGAAAAATATATTTTATTAAGTTAAGAAGATTGAAAAACCGATTCGAAAACTAATAAAAATTTTAATATAAAAATAATCCAAAATTTTATGATTAATAAAAAGCGTTATTAATATGATAAGTAATATTAATGTTATATTATCTTTGTGTATTATTTTTATTAGGGTTGTATTGAAAACTGCACTAATTGTTATAGATTGAGAAAGAAAAAAAAAGATTAAATTTAAAATGTATTTACCGAAAAATTGAGAACACGCTTAAATACACTTTGAGAACATGCTTAAGAGAACATGCTTAAATACACAAAACTGAAATAAATTTAAATTTTGTAATACCGTTTTTAAATAGGTAGGTAAGCTTTTTATACACAATGTTATTATAATGCTAAATATTCAAAAAAACTTTTATTTTTTAAGCATATCTTAGTTTTTTTTATGTGTTTTTGATTTTTAATAAGTTTTTAATTGAATTTTAAATAATCATATTGTATCTTAACTTAAATAAATGATTTTTTTTTTATTTCATAAATTGGTTGTTGTTCTTCATCTTCTTAAATTATTTATTAATTAATTTTTTTTTTATATATAATTATGATTTTTAATTATCATTTTATTTTTTTAACTTATCAATTTTTGAGATTTATAAACAAAAAAAAAAGGAAAAATATAGGTATTTAATTGTTGTATTTTGATTTTCAAAATAGAAAATTTTATTCAAAAATCTTCTATCAAAAGACAAAACATAAGAATGCTCAATTATGAATTTTTTTTTAATCTAATTTCATTTTTATACCCTACACCTATAGAATAGGTAAAGGGGTATATTAACTTTGGTATGGTGTTTGTAACCACCTAAAGGAAGCGAGCTAGATATGGAAAAGTATATATATTTGTGATCAGCGTAACCGCCTTAGTCGATATAGCCATGTCCGTCCGTCCGTCCGTCCGTCCGTCCGTCCGTCCGTAGGCACGATAACTCAAAAAATAATGGAGCTATCTTGATGAAATTTTAACTGTAGGTTACTAGGACTGAAAGTACGGCGGGGATTGCATATGGGCGAAATCGGCCCATGGGTTCGGATTCTGGACCTTTTAATCGAATTTAGGCCAAACGAGCATAATTCCGAAACCAATGAAGATAGAACCTCCAAATTTAGTATCAGGATGTCCCTTCCTATTTCCTAAGTGTCTTGTGAATTTGGGTCCCATTGGAGTAGTGGGTCGGGGACCAGCCACACATTTCCGAAGACCTTAAAGCATATCTTTAAAATTAAGAAAGATAACAACTTGAAAAAAGGTAGAAGCTTCCAATTTGCCACAAGGGTGTTCTTTACTATCTCTTGCGTGCTCCCCTAATTTGGGATCAATTGGAGTGGTGGTTCTGTACCCCTCTCTGACCTACCAAGTTTTAAAGGCTTATAATCGAAATGCCTAAAAATAATTACTTAAAATTAGGATAGACCGTTCAAATTGTGTACAAGGGTTAACTAGTACTATAAGTACAGCGCGGACTATATAAGGGCGAAATCAGCCCAACGGTTCGGATTCCGGACCTTTTAATCGGTGTCAGGGCTAACGAACATATATAAAAAAAGTCACGATAACTCAACAACTAATGAGGCTATCTTCATGAAATTTGTGCTGTAGGTTATTGGTAATGAAACTACGGCGGTGATCACGTACGGTGAGGATTGGACAATGGGTTCGGAACATAGAACTTTATGATCGAATTTAGGCCAAACGAGCATAATTCCGAAACCAATGAAGATAGAACCTCCAAATTTGGTATCAGGGTGTCCCTTCCTATTTCGTAAGTGTCTTTGAAATTTGGGTCCCATTGGAGTAGTGGGTCGGGGACCAGCCACTCAGTTCCGAGGACCTTAAAGCATATTTTCGAAATTAATAAAGATAGTCATTTGAAACAAGTGTAGAAATTGCAAGTTTCGCATATGGGTGTTATTTACTATTTCCTGCTCGTCCCCATAATTTGGGATCAATTGAGGTGGTGGTTCAGTACTTCTCTTAAACCCCTTCAAGTTTTAAAAGCTTATCATCGAAATTAATAAAAATTATAACTTAAAATTAAGATAGAACCTCCAATTGTGTTGGATTAACTAGTATTGAAAGTACGTCGGGGACTACATATGGGTGAAATCGGAACATGGGTTCGGGTTCTGGAACTTTTGATCGTTTGTGTAAATAAAAATTTAATAGTGAGGTAAGTAATAATTTCCAAATAAAAAAATATATAATAGTATATAATATAATAATTCATATTATTACTAATTCGGTAATTATATAAATTCTTTTTTATGTTATTTTATGATATGTATATATATATATATATATATATATATATATAATATATTTTATATTTATCAAAATAAAAATAATAAAATAGATTTTCAATTTAATAAAAAAAAATTTATTATTTTATAAAACTTTGCGAATGTACCTACCTAAATATTATACACCTCTATGCATTTATTAACTTATAATTATATATTTTGTATGTATTTAATTAATGAGAAGATGTATATATTACATTTACTTATAAAACAAAATTATTTAAAAAATTTTTTAAGTAAAATGTTTTTCTAAATTACAGTTATTATATTATATTTAATTTTTTTTATGTTTGAATTTGCTTTAAATTAAAGATCTAGCACATTTTATATAAATGAGGGTCTAGAACGGAGTGATAGTGTTCCTTTTATCAAATTTTAAACATTAGTCTCAGGTTCAAATCCTGATGGTTGTGAAAGACACATTTTAATTTTTTAATTTGTTTTTTTTTTCATTTTAAATTATTTTTTATACCCTACACCTATAGAATAGGTAAAGGGGTATATTAACTTTGGTATGGTGTTTGTAACCACCTAAAGGAAGCGAGCTAGATATGGAAAAGTATATATATTTGTGATCAGCGTGACCGCCTTAGTCGATATAGCCATGTCCGTCCGTCCGTCCGTCCGTCCGTAGGCACGATAACTCAAAAAATAATGGAGCTATCTTGATGAAATTTTAACTGTAGGTTACTAGGACTGAAAGTACGGCGGGGATTGCATATGGGCGAAATCGGCCCATGGGTTCGGATTCTGGACCTTTTAATCGGTTTCAGGGCTAACGAACAAATATAAAAAATCACGATAACTCAACAACTAATGACGCTATCTTCATCAAATTTGTGCTGTAGGTTACTAGTAATGAAACTACTTCGGGAATTGCGTAAGGTCGGGATTGGACCATGGGTTCGGAACCTAGAACTTTTTGATCGAATTTAGGCCAAACGAGCATAATTCCGAAACCAATGAAGATAGAACCTCCAAATTTAGTATCAGGGTGTCCCTTCCTATTTCCTAAGTGTCTTGTGAATTTGGGTCCCATTGGAGTAGTGGGTCGGGGACCAGCCACACATTTCCGAAGACCTTAAAGCATATCTTTAAAATTAATAAAGATAACAACTTGAAAAAATGTAGAAGCTTCCAATTTGCCACAAGGGTGTTCTTTACTATCTCTTGCGTGTTCCCTTAATTTGGGATCAATTGGAGAGGTGGTTCAGTACCCCTCTCAGACCTCCCAAGTTTTAAAAGCTTATAATCGAAATTACTAAAAATAGTTACTTAAAATTAAGATAGACCGTTCAAATTGTGTACAAGGGTTAACTAGTACTATAAGTAAAGCGCGGGCTGTATAAAGGCGAAATCAGCTCATGGGTTCGGATTCTGGACCTTTTAGTCGGTGTCAGGGATAACGGACATATATTAAAAATCACGATAACTCAACAACTAATGAAGCTATCTTCATGAAATTTTTGCTGTAGGTTATTGGTAATGAAACTACGGCGGTGATTACGTACGGTGAGGATTGGACAATGGGTTCGGAACTGAGAACTTTTTGATTGAATTTAGGCCAAACTAGCGTAATTCCGAAACCAATGAAGATATAACCTCCAACTTTGGTATCAGGGTGTCCCTTCCTATTGCGTAAGTGTCCTTGAAATTTGGGCCCCATAGGACTAGTGGGTCGGGGACCAGCCACTCAGTTCCGAGGACCTTAAAGCATATTTTCGAAATTAATAAAAATAGTAACTTGAAACAAATGTAGAAGCTTCAAATTTGGCCTAGGGTGTTCTTTACTATTTCTTCCGTGCCCCCCTAATTTGGTATCATTTGGAGTGGTGGTTCAGAACCTCTCTTAGACCCCCAAATATGTAAAAGCTTATCATCGAAATTAATAAAACTAGTAACTTAAAATTAAGATAGAACGTTCCAATTGTATACAAGGGTTAACTATTATTGAAAGTATGACGGGACTGCATATGGGCGAAATCGTACCATGGTTTCGGGTTCTGGAACCCTTGACAAGTTCAAGGACTAAAAAACATATATCTTAAAAACACCATAACTCAAAAAATAATGCCGGTATTTTGATGAAATTTAAACTCTAGGTTACTAGTAATGAAAGTACCATGCGAATTGGTTCTGGTCGAGTTTAATTTCAAAGCCAAAGAATATATTTCCTATGTCCTATGTGTCTCCGAAATCTAGACTAAATTGTAGTGGTTCAGCTATGTTCAAAGGTACTTGCTGCATTTATGTAAAATTTATTTGAATATTTAAATGAATTATATGAAAAGTTCTAAATTTGTAATTGTATTTTAGAAATACATTTATTGCATATTTTGCGTTTATTAGCTTTTCTATTAGGTATATAAACTAACCATTTAAAATAATTGCAATTTTTAAAAATTTGGATTATTAAATATATTATGCTTTGATTATCTTTTTATCACAAAATTTAATAATTAGAATTTTTTCATTTTGTAATTGAATTGGAATAAATATATTTTCATTTATTTCAAGTTTGTTTGTTTTTTAATATTTTCAAATAGATAAATTAGTAAGAATTAGTAGGAATTAAGTCCCACTGATTGTAAATATTAATAATTTCTGATTTTTTTGTAATAAATAATTATAAAATATAATTTCGGTGAACGATATAATTTATTTACATAAACATTTTTTTTTAATAATATTTATGAATATATTTTTTATTATGTCATGAATTGCCAAAGAACTAAGCAAAAAGAAAACAAAAACTTGTTTGTTATATATAAGTATTTTACATGTATAATAATATATTTTAATAAATTTTCTGTTTACTAATTTATTTCTTTTTTTACTCTGATTAGTTGTTTAAACCTAGAATCAATTGTTTTGTTTTTTGTTTTAAAATATTTTTTTTTTTTAGCTTAAATGTGTTAAAGATGGCAGCATCCGATGCGTGTACATTTTATTAGAAAAAAAAGGAATTTTTTTGCAAAGAAGAATGTATGCAAATGTAAAATTATATGCAAAAATATATTCGGAACAGGATGCAGCGGCTGATTCTATGTTAAATTTTGCAAAAGTGTTATGTTGATGATGATCCAAATTTATCCAGGGATATTCCATCCATCATTCATGAATTGGTGTTTTTTTCTCTTTGTTTCCTTTTTAGAACTTATTTACTTTATAATTTGATTTGTATTATTATAAATGTTCATTTAAAACATGTTTTTTAGAATTTACACATGTTGTAAATTATTTTATATTTTTATTTAACTTCTTATTAATTTAAATGTTAATCTAGAACATGTGCTTTTTTTTTAGAATATATACATTTTGTAAATGACTTTAATTTTTATTTAAATTTTTATTTAAATAAATGTTTATTTATTTTTTGGAATTTATAAATTTTATAAATTACTTTAATTTAATTTTTTATTTAAACAAACGTAGGAGTCATCAATTTGTTGGGTATTAAATAAATGAAACATGGTTTATATTCTGATCTTAACCTATTTATTTGTTCCAACAATGTTGATTGGAAACTAAAAACTAAATTTAATATTGTATAATTAATAATTAACTTAACATAGCTTACTATTACATCTCTCTATAAATATGAGATAAAGCTTTTGAGAGAGTACTGTAAATTATGTGACATTAGTAACGCGTATGAGTGACGATACGCATTATCAATGTTGGTTGAATACAATACATAATATATTTTATAGTAAATTTTTAGCCTGCTCAAAATATAAAAGTGTTAAATAAGAACGGAAATAGGAAATAGTGTATTTAATTTGAATTTTTTATCTTTATTAATTAATAAAAAAAGTTCACCTTTTTAATTTTGGGATTTCTTAGGAGGCACCTGAACCACTAATACAATTAATTAACATTAAAAATCATCAAATTATATAAACATTTATATATATTATCACAAATTAATATTTGTTTTGAATAACTTTGAATTTAATGAAAATTAGAGACATGGATAACAGCATTGTTATGATTGTAACACTTATTTATAACAGAAGTGCTCAAAATTCCTTATCATAGATATAAAAAACGAGAATTAACCAATTGTAATCGCACTATTTCAATCTGAAATTAATCTTTTCCATACCCGTAACCTGGATCACATCATATTTCAAGAAAAACTAAATAGGATTCCTATAAATCTATAAATTAAATATAACCACAATTTTTCAACCGGTGGCACTGACTGACTGTTTCTTTACTTGTTTACATTTAATATGGTTTTTCTTTTGTCACTGACTGGTTGTTATGCTATTCAATTGCTTTACTCATTTTATCGATAACATTTGGGTCTTTATTAACAAAACCTAATACTTTAAATTTTTCACTAATAGCATTGTGAAAGCGTTCAATGCGTAAACTTCCAGTGTAATTATTAGATTTTCCTAAATGAAGTTCAATTTGTTCGTCTTTAAGGAAATTTTTTATATTAATACTCTTATGCACTCTGTTTGATTTGAATTCTTTAAGTTTTTCTATTATAGTTTCATAATTTTTTTCCTTTTTGTTAAAACAGCTTTGTTTTGAATTAGGTAGTATATAATATGTCCATATGTATATATACGTAAAAAGTCTTGTTTTGAATTAGGTAGTATAGATGTCCATATGTATAATTTCTTTAATGTCGTAAGTTGTTTCTGCCCAATTGAATTTCTTGTTTAAAATTTTACTGTCATTTTTAACTCGACTTATATCACAATTATTAATATATTTTCGAATATAGTTTTTTAATTTTGGAAAACACAAAACTTTTTTTAGACCTTCGTAATTTTCATTTATACCGGTATGTCCCGTTTCATTTTTATGATATCATAATATTTAATCGGCTTATTTTTTCCCATACAAATATAAACATCCTTTTTCCGGGTAAACTATAAGACCAATTTTAAATGAAACAACAACCAAAAGAAAGGTTTTTGTTTTCATAGGACAATGATATTTTTTTTAAGAATATTGCGTTTTTTTAGGTGAAAACCTGTCTTTAATTTAACGTAATATTGAATTTAACGGTCACGCGGTTAAAAGTTGAGGCTTATGACTGTAATATTATGCGCCGACTTTCTGTGTAAATGTAATTCATTTCTGGTTGTAACTCGCAGCTAAATCAAAATCAAAAGATTATAGGCGCCATATTATGTATATCTCTGTATATTTCTTTTTTTTTAGTTCCAATTTTTAATGAACAAGGAGATTTACATTTTTTTTAAATTTTTTTTTTTGTTTTTGTTTTTTCTTTATCATAAAAAGCGAAACTAAAAATTAGTTCTGTTCGAAATGAAAGCAATACATTTGGTTTATACAGTAGTTTTCATTTATAACGAACTCGGTTCAATTTTAATTATAATAAACTTTACACTTTTTGCCAAAGAATTAAATTTTACCTAAAAATGGAAGTGTTTTATTACATTGATATTTCTTTTATTTAAAATTATTATATCTAATTATGTTGCTTGGCGATAAATTAAGTGTTTTTTATTTACTTTTGAATATAAAAAAAAACCATAATAACGCATCAAAAATACAAAAAAAAATTTCAATAGAAGAAAAAGCACTATACATAGGCTGACACATCAAATAAAATTCTAGCAAATGAGTTCAAAGTGTCCATTCTAGAATCACCACATTCTACAGTGTTCAAGTCTTATACTAATTTTTCACAATTCACAGCATTCTTTTAAACCGACATTCGTTTATTACGACGAATATTTTCCGTGTCCCATCATGGTCGTTATAACCGAAAAGTACTGTATTTTGTTTTTGTTTGCAAGTTATTATAATACAGTTATAAAAAAAAAAATTTTTTGTAAATAGTAAATTGTTGTTGCTTTTTGTAAAATTAAAAACCGACTTCTGAAATATGCAGAAACTTAAAAAAAAAAACAAGTAAAGAAACAGTCAGTCGGTGTAACCGACTTAGAAATACCCTACACCTATTTGGTTCAAATTTAAGGACATATCCATAAGTCATTTTAACACCATAAAAGCTGTTATTAATTTGATCGTAAGACATAGCTAACCAAATTAACTTTATAATACTAAAAACATTTTCTAATTACACTATCTATTAAAAAATATTACAAAATCATACTAATTTATCTAATATATAAAGAAGAAAATTGGTTTTTTTTTTGTTTGTTTGTTTGTTTGTCTAGGATTCACGTGAAAACCACTGGTCCGATTGACACCAAATTTTAGAGGAATAATTTTGGGATTCCGGGGGGTGACATAGGCTATGTCGCATTTTTATAAGTCAGCAGGTTGCGGCTCCAGAGCCGTTTTAAGCTTTTTCGTTTTTTTGATGTCGAGTCGAAACGGTTTGACCGATTCACTTGAAACTTTGCACGAATGTTCTTCTTATTACACGAAATTAATGGTATAAAACTTGTTGGAATAAATTAACCCTTTTCGGCCCGGCGGGCTTCCAAAAAATTTTGTGTTTCCGATTTGTGTCCAATTTTACAGGGTGGTTTTGCAGTCAAAAAGAGAGGCTGGCACAAATTTTTGTTGGGTTCGGTTAACCCGTTTGGGCACGAGGGCGCAATGAAGCTTTTTCAATGTTTTTGATGTCGAGCCGAAACGGTTTGACCGATTGACTTGAAATTTTGCACAAATGTTCCTCTTAGCAACCGCAATTAGTTGCATAAATTTGGTTGGAATAATTTAACCCATTTCGGCCTGGTGGGCTTCCAAAAAACTTTGTGTTTCCGATTTGTGTCCAATTTTACAAGGTGGTTTCGCAGTCGAAAATAAAGTCTGGCACAAATTTTTGTTGAGATCGGTTAACTCTTTTGGGCACGAGGGTGCAAAGAAGCTTTTTCAATGTTTTTGATGTCGAGTCAAAACTGTTTGCCCGATTGACTTGAAATTTTGCACAAATGTTCCACTTAGCAACCGCATTTAGTTGTATAAATTTGGTTGGAATAAATTAACCCATTTCGGCCTGGCGGACTTTCAAAAAATTTTGTGTTTTCGATTTGTGTCCAATTTTACAGGTTGATTTTGTAGTCTAAAAGAGAGGCTGCAAAAAGTTTAAGTTAAGTTCGATTAACCCATTTTACACGTTGATGCTATGAAGTTTTCTATATATTTTATTTTCTTATACGATTAAAAGTATTTTATTGAAAATTTTGTACCAACATTTTAATTAAAACCCACATGGTTAATTTGGTTTTGACCTGTTTGTGCGTTTTGAACAAAGATTCAATGAAATTTTCAGTTTTCTTCAAATGAAATCTGAAAATCAAAAAATTCAATTTCTTATATATAATGCTTAAAAACATAGTATTTTAAAACAGTTTTTCCAAAAAATAAGCCTACATTTCTCTCATCAAATCATAAAAAAACGAGGAAAAGCTTATTACAACTTTCAGGTGAGTACTTAACAAAATATAAATTGAAAAGCAAATTTTTAAATCTTTTCTAAACCATCGACTATATTTTATTCAAACGTTGGCAATTCAAGAAAACTTCTATTGACATAGTATAATGACATAATGGCAAACTTAGTATCCCCATTTGACCAATAGTCATTTTAATTCAGTTAACATTATTCGCCGGGAACCTAACATCCTCAACTCTATCGTCAAAGAGCACCAAATTCTCAAGAAGCACCATGTATAGAAAAATTAGAGATAATCGTTCAAACTGTTTTTTAAAGTTTTTGTTTCGCAATCGGTTAAAAGAACTCGACAAAACATTTTTTTAAGCATTCCATTATAGTTGTACCTACTTTCAGAAATTGGACGTAATTTACTTACAAATTTTTTTTTGAACAATCGTCGGGTCGGGAGGGGTTAACAACTTTCAAGTCTGTTAGTAAATTGAACTTCATTTTCAAAGAAGAACACATATACGAAATTTGAAGTTAATCTGTTAAATCATTTCTAGTATATAGCAAAGCAACGAAAAAACCTGTAAAAAGCTGTTGGGCCACGATGGGTTCACGGAACTCCACAAATATTTTTTTGTGGCATTTATAGGCAAAGTATTATCTCAAAAAATTGGCTGAAACTTGCTTTTTTACAATTTTCAAGCTTCCGGGCAACGCCGGGAAAATCTGCTAGTCTATTTATAAATATTAAAAAACAAACAAACTTGAAATAAATGAAAATATATTTATTCCAATTCAATTACTAAATGAAAAAATTCTAATTATTAAATTTTGTGATAAAAAGATAATCAAAGCATGATATATTTAATAATCCAAATTTTTAAAAATTGCAATTATTTTAAATGGTTTTATATACCTAATAGAAAAGCTAATAAACGCAAAATATGCAATAAATGTACTACTAAAATACAATTACAAATTTTGAATTTTTCATATAATTCATTTAAAAATTCAAATAAATTTTACATAAATGCAGCAAGTACCTTTGAACATAGCTGAACCACTACAATTTAGTCTAGATTTCGGAGACACATAGGACATAGGAAATATATTCTTTGGCTTTGAAATTAAACTCGACCAGAACCAATTCGCATGGTACTTTCATTACTAGTAACCTAGAGTTTAAATTTCATCAAAATACCGGCATTATTTTTTGAGTTATGGTGTTTTTAAGATATATGTTTTTTAGTCCTTGAACTTGTCAAGGGTTCCAGAACCCGAAACCATGGTACGATTTCGCCCATATGCAGTCCCGTCATACTTTCAATACTAGTTGACCCTTGTATACAATTGGAACGTTCTATCTTAATTTTAAGTTACTAGTTTTATTAATTTCGATGATAAGCTTTTACACATTTGGGGGTCTAAGAGAGATCCTGAACCACCACTCCAAATTATCCCAAATTAGGGGGGCACGGAAGAAATAGTAAAGAACACCCTGGGCCAAATTTGAAGCTCCTACATTTGTTTCAAGTTACTATTTTTATTAATTTCGAAAATATGCTTTAAGGTCTTCGGAACTGAGTGGCTGGTCCCCAACCCACTAGTCCAATGGGGCCCAAATTTCAAAAACACTTACGCAATAGGAAGGGACACCCTGATACCAAATTTGAAGGTTCTATCTTCATTGGTTTCGGAATTACGCTAGTTCGGCCTAAATTCGATCAAAAAGTTCTCAGTTCCGAACCCATTGTCCAATCCTCACCGTACGTAATCACCGCCGTAGTTTCATTACCAATAACCTACAGCACAAATTTCATGAAGATAAACTCATTAGTTGTTGAGTTATCGTGATTTTTAATATATGTTCGTTATCCCTGACACCGACTAAAAGGTCCAGAATCCGAACCCATGGGCTGATTTCGCCCTTATACAGCCCGCGCTTTACTTATAGTACTAGTTAACCCTTGTACTCAATTTGAACGGTCTATCTTAATTTTAAGTAACTATTTTTAGTAATTTCGGTTATAAGCTTTTAAAACTTGGGAGGTCTGAGAGGGGTACTGAACCACCTCTCCAATTGATCCCAAATTAAGGGAACACGCAAGACATAGTAAAGAACACCCTTGTGGCAAATTGGAAGCTTCTACATTTTTTCAAGTTGTTATCTTTATTAATTTTAAAGATATGCTTTAAGGTCTTCGGAAATGTGTGGCTGGTCCCCGACCCACTACTCCAATGAGGCCCAAATTCCCAGGACACTTAGGAAATAGGAAGGGACACCCTGATACCAAATTTGGAGGTTCCATCTTCATTGGTTTCGGAATTATGCTCGTTTGGCCTAAATTCGATCAAAAAGTTCTAGGTTCCGAACCCATGGTCCAATCCCCACCTTACGCAATCCCCGAAGTAGCTTCATTACTAGTAATATACACCACAAATTTGATGAAGATAGCGTCATTAGTTGTTGAGTTATCGTGATTTTTTATATATGTTCGTTAGCCCTTCGATCGATTAAAAGGTCCAAAATCCGAACGCATGGGCCGATTTCGCCCATATGCAATCCCCGCCGTACTTTCAGTCCTAGTAACCTACAGTTAAAATTTCATCAAGATAGCTCCATTATTTTTTGAGTTATCGTGCCTACGGACGGACGGGCATGGCTATATCGACTAAGGCGGTCACGCTGATCACAAATATATATACTTTTCCATATCTAGCTCGCTTCCTTTAGGTGGTTACAAACACCATACCAAAGTTAATATACCCCTTTACCTATTTTATAGGTGTAGGGTATAATAATATTTCTTAATTAAAATGATTTGTTTCTTATGGATCAGCCAAAATCAGCATGTACGGCATTCAGTTTCTGTCAAAAAATTTTAAAATAATTTGTTATGTAAAAAAATTTACATGAAAGTATACGCGACGTACTGTACCTCGGAGTTTTAAAATTTAAAAATTGACAAAGTCTATAAAAATATTGTAATTGTTATAAATAAAATAATTGAAAATACCAACAATATGTTTGCAAAACTAAAAAAATGATCTTTCTTAAAAAAAATTATTTGTTCCTTACGTCCCAACCTAAATAAAAGCGTACGGCATATAATTTCTGTCAAAAAATTGAGAAATAAATAGGTACAAAATTTACATGAGAGCAGCCAAAATACGCGTAACGCGATGTACTGTATCTCGGATTTTTAAAATTTACAAATATTGACAAAATTTATAAAAATATTATTATTGGTTTCTAATATTATGTTTTAAAAAATAATATTTATATAAAATAATTTTTATTAAAAAATATCTTATATTCAAAATAAAATTTATATTCAAATTATGAAATTAAAAATATTTTTTGTAGGTACTAAATTAAATCATTCAAATAAATATTTTTTGATAAATTAAATACTTTACTCGCGTATCGATTTACCGATAATGCATATGGAAACATACGTATTGACGTACTGCCGTATAAAAATTGCACGTCGTATGTTTTGATTTCATTCTAATAATTAAAAAGTTTATTTCACATTTTCAACATCGAATAATGTTTTTTTATAATAAAAAAACTGTTTTTAGTTTTACATTGACAAAACGAATGAATTTTATATAGCAAAAAGTGTACATGAAGATTAGATAGGCGTAGTCCGTAAATGGAAAGCTAATTTTTGTTTCAGGAGTACATAATTGTCAGATTAATTGTCATATATATATATATTTGACATTTTAAAACTACCTGTCATTTGAGACGTTAATTATATTTAATAGTATTTAAATATTAATAAAGTGAAAAAATTAAGGTTTTTATTTTTATATTTTTTACTTGATAACCAATAAGCACTTACCAAATTTTTTTTTTAAAATGAAAGGGGGTAAGTGCTTATTGGTTATCAAGTAAAAAATATGATTTAACATAACCTATTCAAGAGATTTTTAATTAAAGCCATTTGCCGGAAAATATTTATCTACTCTGTCATATACTCTTTTACAAGAGCGGGAGTAGCTGGCAATAGTTGAGAGTAGAAAAGAGTTTCTTCCTCATATTTATTTGTTGTAAGAAACTTATGAGTAATTGCTCATGACCATATATATAAATATATTTTTGTCAATAAAAAACTTAGGAAAAATTAAATAAATAAACTAAACAAAAAGTTATAAAGTAAACTAAAGAATTCAGAATCATTTTTCGCATGCTTTTCAGAATTTTAGATAGGCATACATTTGTAGTAAAAATTTACCTATATAGCTATTAAATTTAAAAATGGAATAAGGGTAGGAAAAATTTATTCTTTGATTTATTGAAAAACTTTTTTTTTATGCCATAAATCTTAAAATTAAAATTTAAAGAAAGAGTTTGGTCAACTTGAGTATTGTTATGTACTTCTGGCAGCTTCAATATAATATAATACTAAATACTAAACTTATAAATTATGATATGTTAAATTTTGTTGTACATATTATGTATTCATAGAGTTTTTTAATTAGGATACAGAATACGTACAACATAGTTCAAATCGTACTAAAATGTTTAAAAAACAGCACAATTTGCTATATCAAGGACAGCATTAACTCGAATTTTGGGTTCTTGACTTCAATAAATATATGTATATGTTTAGAAACATGTATTTCATAGAATAATATTTATATGTATTTAGAATCTCTCTATTTAAAGCGACTTTAGCTATAGAAATAAAACTAAAAAATCGGTACTTACAACGTTTTAATAATTAAGAAAAATTATAAATTTTTTTCTAAGCAAATTTCAAGCTCAAGAATTGTTGACAACACTGTTGGCATAATTTTTATTATGTATAGTCTAATATAATTTACACAAAACGAATTTTATATGTTAACTTAAAAGAAAAAATAGCTCGAATTTCGAGCACAGGGCGATACTAGTTTATGTTTATATTGTTACATCCTCACAGGATTGTCCCTCACCACAAGATCGCCCTTCAACAACGAATAATCGTTGTTTACCATTCCAGTAACATTTTTGAACATCTTTTTGCGTCCATATGTACTTGAGGTTTTATTAACTTTTTTTTTATTTTTAACCTGTTTTTTGTTCTTTTCCTATTTCAAAATCTCTTGAAATTTAATACCCAAATTGTTAAGTAAGAAGTACAAAGATAATTTTTCATTCAAAATCGTACAAAGTGTCAATTTAACAATTTTCATAAAAAAGAAATGAAATAAATTATAATTAGTTTAAGTAAAATAAAATTGTTACGAAATCAATAAATTTTTTATTTTTTTTTGAAAAACTGCTTATTCTAAAAAAACCTTAATAAATTATTATGCACATGTGTAATTACCAAAAAAGTACAATACTCTGCAAAAAAAATTTAATTTAAAAATAATAATAAAAAAGTTAGTTCATTTTGGATGACCATGAAATCAAGATCAACAAATAAAGGAAAATTTATTTAAGAATAAAAACCGTGTTTTATTTTATTTTATCTTTTCTGAAAATTCATATTCGCTTGGGTTCGAAGTATATTTCTGGCGCAGTCGGTAACGGTTCCAAATGAAGGAATTAGTGATAAAGAACGGTACATAATAAAAGAACAAGGAA
The DNA here is from genome assembly GCA_963082915.1 of Dolichopus griseipennis. Taxonomy (NCBI): domain Eukaryota; kingdom Metazoa; phylum Arthropoda; class Insecta; order Diptera; family Dolichopodidae; genus Dolichopus; species Dolichopus griseipennis. Next base: position 104,915,448 of record OY720441.1, on the reverse strand, counting down.
GATTATAGTTGTTCTTTTAGATACCCGGGTAACTTCTAGATACCCGTGCATACCAACTATGATCTGTAATATAAATTTATATTATAGATCATATTTTTTTTGGACCGATTGGGCCCATATGCAATCCCTGCCGTACTTTCAGTCCTAGTAACTCACAGCTAAAATTTCATCAAGATAACTCTATTATTTTTTGAGTTATCGTGCCTACGAACGGACGGACGGACGGAGCTGGCTATATCAACTCAGGAGGTCACGCTGATCACAAAAATGTATAATTTTCCATATCTATCCTTTAGGTGGTTACAAACACCATACCAAAGTTAATATACCCCTTTACCTATAGGTGTAGGGTATAAAAATAGGGAACCTAGAAATTGTTTGAAAAATATTTTGTGAAAATTTCAAAACTGTAGCTCCTTTAGTTTTTAAGTTATCGTGCTACCACACGGACGGACAGACACACATAGCTAGATCGATATATTTTTCGATGCTGATCCGATACCTACTCTTGACACTATATCTAGCTCGTCTCGATCGACAACAAACGGAGAAATAATTTTATTATACCCTATGTCATATATGTATGCGCGGGTATAAAAAATAAAATGATAAAAAAATGAATTTAAAATTTTTAAAGAGTGTAAATCTTTAAAACAAATATTTTTAAGAAAGAAAAGTGCATTTTAATAAAAAATTAATACTTAAAACCAAACATTGTTTAAATTCTAATAAGTACTTAAATTAAATAATCAAAAGTAATAATAATAACTATAAATAAAGTTAAATAAAATTGAAGAAAATAAAAATTAAGACTCCCATTAATAATTTTGACTCCCATTAAGAATTAATAATTTTACCAAATTTAAACATAAAAAAAAATAAAAGATAAAACTTAAATAAAATAGTGTTATAAAAGCAATGGCAAATTCAGCACCACCACAACCACTCTTGTTACGTCCACCAGTACTTGGAATTCATCAGGAAGAGCTGACTTTAACCATTGACCCTTTGAGATACATTTTGAGACTTCCAGAACTCAGTGGTAATGGTAATGAATTGTATTCTTTTATAGACTCTGTAGAAAATATTAAAAATTTGATTTTTAGATAAGATATTGATAGTCAGAATATATTTTTAAATAGAGTTAATAATAAATTAAATAATAAAGCTAGGGAAATAATAGAGATTAATAATAATTGCGTAAACGGGTATGAAATTAAAACAGTTTTAATAAATAATTTTGGCGAAAAAAAATCAGCTAATTAAAATTTTGACGAACTGAGATTTGTTTCCTTTAACTCCAATAGTGTCCACTCTACAACCAAATTAAAAATATCTTAAGACGGCTTAACAATAAGATAAAAGCAAAGAACAACACTTTGACTAGTTATCCCAAATATTAAAGAAACTTGAAGAAGCAAATCTAAAAATACAACTCGATAAAAGCGCGATTATAAAACAAGAAACGGAATTCTTGGGTCATATAGTAACAACAGTTGGAATTAAACCCAATCTTATTAAAATCGAAGCCATAAATAAATTTCCCTTACCCAAAACCCCCAAACAAATAAAAAGTTTTTTAGGCTTGGTGGGTTACTATAGAAAATTTATTCGTAACAAATAAAAGAAAATTTATTTAAGGATAAAAACCGTGTTTTACCTTTTTTATAAGGAAACCGAAGAGAGCAATAAAGACAAAATACTGTTTGCTGAAGCCAATATGAAGAAAACACACGAGGGTAATAATAAAATTCAAAGTTCGTTGTTAGAAGAAAGTAATACGGAAGTCAACTCCAGAATTTAAAAAAAAATGAGTTGGAAATCTTGTGTAAAGAATAACGAAAATAAATCTGTCAACTTAAAGCAGAAAATTTAACATTAGCAAATATAAAAAACAGTGTGCCTAATGTATCCACAGATACTAAAATTGTGACATACGAAAATGATGAGGAAGAACTAATCAGAGAAACTGGTTGGATTCTGAATAGAAAAAGAAATCCGAAGAAACAAAAAGCGAATTAAAAGGAAAGAAAAAGGTCATTAAAAAATATAAACCTCCTTCAGTAACTTTGTGTAATTTAAAAAGCTATTCACATATTTTAAAAATTATACAAGAAGAAAATATAAATGTTAAAGACAACATGATGAATACTGACCAAAAAGTTAAAAATTAATGTAGACAACGAAATTGAATATACAGTTTTGACAAAATCTATAAATAAAGCCAAGTTGGAAAGGCATACATATGAAAATAAACTGACTAGACCAAATAAAGTTATGGCAAGACATCTTCACCCATCATGTGAGCAAGAAGATATCAAAAAAGAACTAATTAATTGAGGTTTTAAATGTCTAGATATGACAAACAAAATACAAAAATTAAGATAAAATTATAACCAAGCTTTCACTATTTATGCTATATTTTGATCATTCAGAGGAAATAAATAAAATATACAAAATAGAATCTTTACAGCACATGAGAGTGAAAATTGAGGCTCTCAGAAGTACTAAGTCCATTCCTTAGTGTAAAAGATGTATCCAGAGTTTTGGACATCCAGAAAAATTTTGCCAAAGACAAACAGTGTAAAATGAGCTGGAAATCAAATGACAGCAGAGTGTAGTAAAAAAGAAAGTGTTCAAGCCATATGTGCAAACCGCAACCGGGCACACCCTGCTAGCTATCGTGGTGTTTCGTAGCCAAAGAATTACAGAAAGATTGTCTATGCGCAAACCCAGTAAAGTTTAGAAATGAGTTTTATACTCCCAAACACTAAAAGTAAAAATTGAGAAAACATTGTAACAAAAATAAATTAAGGTTATGAAACCTGAACGTAATGACAATAAAGTGATGCACAATATGCATAACTTAGAAAAAATTACAGAAACTACGAAAAAAGAAACTAAGGTTATGAAACCTAAATGCAATGACAATGAATGATGCACATGATCAAAAATCCATTGCTAAAAGTTGACGAAATCTCCATAAGATTAAATCAAATAGAAAATTGATACATTAATAAATATTAAGAAACACCTAAAAGAAAAATAAAACAAATGTATCTAGATAGAATACCTATTCCAAGTTGGAATCCTAATGGTGTCCTCAACAAAAAACATAAACTAGAAGTGTTCTTAAGATCTAAAACTATTTATATAAGTCTGCTATCAAAGACTCATTTAACTATAAACAAAAAAAATTAAGATTCAAGGTTATGAATGCTATAAGACAGTTCATCCTAGTAATCATTCGAGCGGAGATAGAGCAATTCTAATAAAGCGGACTATAAAACAAAATGAAGAATTCAAAATTGAATCTGACGAAATTGAATTTTCTATCATAAAAATTTCATCTACTAAACAAGATCTTAAGGTTGATGCAGTATATTGTCCACCAAAATGCAATATAAATAAAAATATCTTTAAAGAACTCCTAAATGTCTAATAATACCACAGAATGGTTAATATTAGGTATGGAATCACAAATAATATTAATTTAAACATAAATTTACAATCAAAAGAACAATTAGATTTGGAACTAGAAGGCTATATTAATCTAAATCAAAAAGCTGCTTGGAATAACAAAAAAATAATTGAGTATAGATAGCAGCAAATAAGTATCCTAGAGATATAACTGATTTAATAAAACGAAAAGGAGGGCCAGAAGTAGATGGCAAGAATCATGTAACCGTGATCATAAGAAGATTTTAAACAAATAATAGCAATTTATTAAAATAATAATTCAGATTTTAAAATAAGTATCATATGAAAATTATATAACTAGTAAAGACATTATCTGTCGGTGCAACCGACTTAGAAATACCCTGCACCTATTTAGTTCAAAAATAATGATATATCCATAAGTCATTTTAACACCATAATGTTATTAGTTTGATCGTAAGACATAGCTAACCAAATTAACTTTATAATACTAAAAACATTTTCTAATTACACTATCTATTAAAAAATATTACAAATTCTTACTAATTCATCTACTTAAAAATATTAAAAAACAAAAAAACTTGAAATAAATAAAAATATATTTATTCCAATTCAATTACAAGAGTGAAAAAATTTGAATTGTGATAAAAAGCTAATCAAAGCATAATATATTTAATAATTCAAATTTTTCAAAATTGCTATTATTTTAAATTAGAGATAATAATAAGAAAAGTAAAGCTTATAAACGCAAAATATGCAATAAATGTATTTCTAAAATACAATTACAAATTTAGCACTTTTCATATAATTCATTTAAATATAAAAATAAATTTTACATAAATGCAGCAAGTACCTTTGAACATAGCTTAAGTATCGTACGCAATGTCTTAAATATATATAACCTATGGTAATAATTCAATAAAATATATTATATAATAAAAATTAAAAAAAAGATATGTAATCGTTTATTAAAGAAATATTTTGTTTTTAATTTTTAAAATATTATACATAATATGTTTTATGGTAAAATTCTTAGCCTTTTGAAAATATAAAAAGTGTTAAATAAAAACGGAAATAGGAAAAAACTCTCGTGTATTAAATCTAAAGTTTCTATTTTTATAAATTTCGAAGACAAGCTTTTTAATTTTGGGATTTCTTAGGACGCACCTGAACCACCACTAAAATTAAGTCTAAATTTCGGGGACACATAGGAAATAGGAAATATATTCCTTGGCTTTTTAATAATAAAGTTTGGCCTCAAATCAATCAAAAGCTCCTAGAATCTGAACTCATGTCCGAACTCGACCAGAACTAATTCCCATGGTACTTTCATTACTAGTCCCCTAGAGTTTAAATTTCATCAATTATGATGAATTATTTTTATTATTTGAGATAATTTTTTTATATTTTTTAAGTTATCGTGTTTTTAAGATATTATGTTTGTTAGCCCTTGAATTTTTCAAAGATTCCAGAACCCGAAACCATGGTACGATCTCGCCCATATGCAGTCCCCGTCATACTTTCAATACTAGTCAACCCTTGTACATAATTGGAACATTCTATATTAATTTTAAGTTACTATTTGTATTAATTTCGATGATAAGTTTTTTGAACCTTGGGGGGTCTAAGAGAGTTCCTGAACCACCACTCCAATTGATCCTAAATTAGGGGGACGCGCAAGGAATAGTAAAGAACACCCATGTGCCAAATTTGAAGCTTCTACATTTGTTTCAAGTTACTATCTTTATTAATTTCGAACATATGCTTTAAGGTCTTCGGAACTGAGTGGCTGGTCTCCGACAATCTACTCCTATTGGGCCAAAATTTCAAGGACACTAAGAAAATCGAGAGCGACGCCCTGATACCAAATTTGGAGGTTCTATCTTCATTGGTTTCAGAATTATGTTAGTTTGGCCTAAATTCGATCAAAAATCTCGATCGTACGCTATCGCCGCCGTAGTTTCATTACCAATAACCTACAGCACAGGTTTCATGAAGATAACGTCATTAGTTGTTGAGTTATAGTGATTTTTTATATATGTTCGTCAGCCCCGAGACAGATTAAAAGGTCCAGAATCTGAACTAATCTGGCTGATTTGGCCCATATGCAGTCCGCGCTTTATTGTACTTTAAATACTAGTCGACCTTTGTACATAATTAGAACGTTCTATCTTAATTTTAAGCTTCTATTTTTTGTAATTTTGTTTATAAGCTTTTAAAACTTGGGAGGTCTACGACGGGTACTGAACCACCGCTCCAGTTAATCCCAAATTAGGAGGACACGAAAGAGTAAAGACCACCCTAGTAGATAAGCTATGTCACTCCGAGCGTAAAAATCCCATGTATTTTAAAGGGGCAAATTCAGATATTTTCCAGTGTGGCCGTTGCAGCTAAACTTTGCGGTACATGCTAATGAACTAAACTGCAAAGCTTTTTCCATTGTAAATTATTCTACCATGAAATGAAAAAGCTTTTTCTAGAAAGATTACGTATCCATACTCACACTATATCATAAGAGCAGCACGGAGAAAAAAATGCTAAAGAAAAACTCCATATAAACTAAATAACAACAAAAAGGAAAAAAAAAAAATTTAAAAATATAAATTAAAACTATGCAGATTTTTTTACAGCTTTTTCTTGAACGATTTAGTGTAAACTAGATTTATTACATTTCGCATGTAGAGTAGATTTACTACATTAAAAATATTATTTGTAGCTTAAAAATGAATTGAAGTTTTACCAGAAATTATATATAAATCCTAGTTTTACTAATTAGGAACATTTATGAATTATGAAAAGAAAATATATTGATGTGTAATAATTGTGTAGATATACATACATAGTTATATTAACTCAATATAGTGCTATTATAAGTTTTTGATTTATGCTAATAAAGTTTTTGTTATAAGAAAATGTAATTATATTAGTTACAAAAACAAAAAAAAAAAAAAAAAAAAAAATAATATCATCACTATGTAATATAAATTTAGGTTTTAATATTATCAATTATGAAGTTATACAATGAAACAAAAAAAAAATGTTTTTTTATTTTTTGAAAACTTCAGAAAGTTCATATAAGTTTTCATATGAATATAATTTTATAAAAATGTTGTGAAATATAAATTAATTTGATGAGATCATCAGAATGCAAAAAAGTAATCAAGGGTTAAGTTACGTAATATATCAACAACAAAAAATTTTTTTATAAAGGTAATTTTTAATGACATCAAATGTCTGTTTTCAAGAAAGTTGTAATATGTAGAATATTAAAAGATCTAAATCATCTTTTCTAAATATAAGTTGGCACTGTATTGTGAATAATGCAAATAGTTAGTTTTTTTTTTGGGTATAAGGTATTGCATGGAAACATTGATTTTATTGTCTAGATCTCAAGAGATTTTAAATTTATTTGAATTAAGCAAATTGCTAACCTTGTTTACATTGTTTTTTAAAGTTGAAAAATAAAAGTATGAAATGATGTCAGAGGGTTCCTATAAATTCATATAATTTTTTCTATTATTTTCTATTATCATTTAAAGTTTTATCATACATCATACCTAAAAATATATAACAATATTATCCACTGACTGATGTAAGGTCACTTTGTAAACGTTTATTATTGAAAAGAAAATGCCAATAAGAGTTATGTAATATAAAATGCATCAAAAATGCAAATTCCTTAAAAGTAAACCAGTTTTCTGTGTTTAAATGAAAAAAAAAAAAAAAGTGGTTTTAAATATACGAATTATAGATAACAAGAAAAAAAAAAACTAATTCTTGGTAAAGAAGATGTGTAGTTTACCTTCACATAAAGAAAGAAAACAAAAGTTCAATGATCATGGAGTAATATGTAGTAACATTACCTGTTTTATGACTATAGTTGAATCTTTGTATTATTTAAAACAATTTTATTATGTGATCTTCAAGACTTATGACGTTCTTTACGGGTTATTATTTTTTATTTCTCTTAAAAATGCTAATATAAGAAGGCTTACCTTTGGTTTACATTCTACCTTGTTTTAATTTTGTTTCGTTGTAACTATACTTAAAACCAAAAAAATATTATTTATAAGAAATTTAATTATAAAAAATTAACAAGTAAAAAAAAAATATATGAATTTATTTATACCTAAGACAAATATTTTAATCGTCATATCAAACTTGACTTACGTCGTTATTTTTATTTTATTTTATTTATTAAACCAAAACAAGGTTTTTACAAAAAATATCTTACAGCTATTGAAAAAAACAAAAAAAAAAATTAAAGCTAACAAAATGCACAAACAAAAAAAAAATACAAATTTGATTACTAAGTTAAAAATTTACAATGAAAAATTAAAAAGTTGTACTATATACTAAATTTTAAAACGAAAAAACGAAAATGCTTACAGGACAAAAACACAGTATGAGATATAAATAATTGGAATGTATGTGATATGTATATGAACTTGAACTTGAAATAATTTTAAATGTTTACAAAGTAATTAGGTAATTTAAGTATTTAGGTCATTTAGGAATTTCTGTTTTAATTTATGTTTAAAAGAGTTTCTTGATATGTCTGATAAAAAAAGATGACTGTGTTTGTTGAATATAGTGCAACATCTGTTTATTGGCTCATTTCTTCCGTATTCTGTTCTGTGTGTATTTTCTAATAAAAATTTAGTGTTTCTTGTATTTCTGACCACATTGTTTAGTCTAATCTTATTTACTAAGAATTGAACGTCAATACTTTTTTTTATGACGTCAAAGGTAAAGCAAGATGAAAGCATTTGCCTACGTGAAGATAAGGTTAACATATTCAATGAATTAAGTCTTACAGCATAGCTTGGAAGAGTAGAATAGTCTGTAGGATTATATTGGTTTCTCAAGGCAAACAAAAGGAATTGTTTCTGAACGGATTCTATTCTGTTGGAATGTAATTGAAACGCTGGATCCCATACGATGTTACCGTATTCTAGAATAGATCGAACTAACGAGCAATAGAGAGCTTTTGTTACTGCTGGGTTATTAAATTCTTTAGCTCTTCTCTTAATAAAACCTAACATTTTGCTTGCTTTGGAAATCATATGATCATAGTGAAGATGGAAGTTAAGCTTATAGTCCAGAAGAATGCCAAGATCGGTTATACTGGACACCCTTTCAAGAACTATGTTATCTATTGCATAGTCGAAAAACATTGTAGATCTTTTACGTGTGAAGCTTATGACCTTGCATTTCGCTATGTTAAGTTCTAATTTATTGTAGAAACACCATTCTTGTAAAGAATGTAAATTTGATTGAAGTAATGCCAAATCAGAACTGTTTTTGATAACGTGGTAAATTTTAAGATCGTCAGCAAATGCTATATGTGATACACCCTCTAATTTTCTAGAAAGGTCTGAAATAAAAATATTAAATAGAAGTGGGCCTAAATGGCTACCTTGCGGCAAGTTCTTGTCGTCTTTCTTCGAAATCTTTTATGTACTCATCTTCGATAGTTTCCATAATTTTTATTTCTCGTTGTGTTTTCATATCGCATCCAGTTAGTAACCTAAACGGCGTTGTTTTGATAGCACGCTGGAAAGTTGAATTAATTATTTGCTGTATGGGTTTCACATAGGTGTACCATTTTTCTTCATCTTCAAGTGATAGTTTTGTAAGGGCTCCTATGACTACAGAGTGCATCCTTTCTACCTGTCCATTGCCACGAGGCAGGCCAACTGTAATGAGATGTAACTTAATATCACGTTCTCTGCAGTAGTCTTGGAATAGGTTTGCCGTGAAAGCCCCTCCTTTATCGGCGATTATTCTTTCGGGATACCCAAAGGTTTCAGCTAATACTTCAAATTTTTGGATAACTTCTTCGCTGTTAAGTGTTTTAGTTGGGAACAACCACACGAATTTCGAAAATCCGTCTACAATTGATAACAAATATTTGTAATTTTTTTTTCGTTGTTGTCATTGGACCTAGGTGATCAGCGTGGAATGTATCGAATGGACGTTCACCTTTTAGGATAGGTTGTAGAAGGCCTTCTGTTTTACCAGTTTTCTTTTCGGATAGGATACATCGCACACAATTATCGATGTGCTTCTTAATCCTTCGTTCCAAATCTGGGATGCAGAATTCTTTCTCGATTGTTTCTTTCATTTTCCTAAAGTGAAAATGTCCTTCTTCGTGAACTTCCTTAATAATTTAATAATAATTATTATAATTATTAATAATTTAATAATTCTTCATAGCATCTGGAACGACAAACAAAATTTTATTATTGAAATTTTTACAAAGTATAACATTATGCATTAAGTAGTCCTTGTAAGATTTTTCTTTTAAGATCTCTATTATTGTCCCCAGGAATTCATCACTGCGTTGTGCCATGGATAAACTTCTTAACAAATCGCTACCCTCTTGAATAGTCATTACTATTGGGTTTCTGCTAAGTGCATCGACATGTCGCATCCTAGTGCCTGATCGGTGTTCGATGACGTAGTCGAAATCCTCTAATAAGAGCGCCCAACTGGCAACTCTTGTCGTTAAATCTTTTTTTTTCATTGTTCCAACAAACGCATTACAGTCCGTGATTAATTTAAATTTCTGCCCAAGGAGGTATATACGGAATTTTTTCAATGCTTCAACAATGGCCAAGACTTCCAATTCATATGAAGTGTAGTTTCGTTCCGCGTCGTTCGTTTCCTACTGTAATAATAAACAGGATACAGACAACCGTCTTCGCTGTTCCTCTGGAGCCAAACCGCACCATATCCATCTCGTGAGGCATCAGTATGTAGTTCGGTGTATGCACCGTATGCAAATATTTTTAGAATAGGCGTGTTTGTTAGAGCATTTTTTAAATCGTTGATCGCTGACAATTCAACACTACCGATTCTGAAGTGGACATTTTTTTTTAGTAAATTGGTAAGTGGCTGAGCTCTAAGTGCGAAATCTGGAATGTATTTTCTGAAATAATTTACCAATCCAATGAAACTTTGAAGTTGCTTAATTGTGGATGGAATCGAAAAATTTTGTACAGCTTTAGTTTTGAGTTGCGAGGGTGAAACTTTTCCGTTGTGAATGCGGTGTCCAAGATATTCGATGTCGTCTTTTAGAAATTGGCACTTTTTCCATTTTATTCTTAGTCCATTATTTGCAGCTACTTCAAGTACCATTTTTAGTCGTTCAATTCCTTCCTCGATTGTATTTGATGGGATAATAATATCGTCCACATAAACCACAACTATTCCGTGTAAAATTAAATCTTTCAGGACAAAGTTTATGTACTTTTGAAAAACGCTTGGTGAGTTACATAACCCAAATGGAACTTTATTACATTCGTACTGACCGCAATGGCATACAAAAGAAGTAAATTTTCTACTCTCGTTTTCGATAGATACATGAAACAAGTAAAGAAACAGTCAGTCGGTGCAACCGACTTAGAAATACCCTACACCTATTTGGTTCAAATTTAAGGACATATCCATAAGTCATTTTAACACCATAGAAGCTGTTATTAATTTGATCGTAAGACATAGCTAACCAAATTAACTGTATAATACTAAAAACATTTTCTAATTACCCTATCTATTAAAAAATACTACAAATTCTTACTAATTTATCTATTTAAAAATATTAAAAAACAAACAAACTTGAAATAAATGAAAATATATTTATTCCAATTCAATTACAAAATGAAAAAATTCTAATTATTAAATTTTGTGATAAAAAGATAATCAAAGCATAATATATTTAATAATCCAAATTTTTAAAAATTGCAATTATTTTAAATGGTTAGTTTATATACCTAATAGAAAAACTTATAAACGCAAAAATATGCTTCAAGGGCCTAAGAACTGAGTGGCTGGTCCCCGATCCACTACTCCAATGGGGCCCAAATTTCAAAGACACTTACGAAATAGGAAGGGACACCCTGATACCAAATTTGGAGGTTCTATCTTCATTGGTTTCGGAATTATGCTCGTTTGGCCTAAATTCGATCAAAAAGTTCTAAGTTCCGAACCCATTGTCCAATCCTCACCGTACGTAATCACCGCCGTAGTTTCGCTGCTAATAACCTACAGCACAAATTTCATGAAGATAGCCTCATTAGTTGTTGAGTTATCGTGATTTTTTATATATGTTCCTTAGCCCTGACATCGATTAAAAGGTCCGGAATCCGAACCGTTGGGCTGATTTCGCCCTTATATAGTCCGCGCTGTACTTATAGTACTAGTTAACCCTTGTACACAATTTGAACGGTCTATCCTAATTTTAAGTAACTATTTTTAGTAATTTCGATTATAAGCCTTTAAAACTTGGGAGGTCTGAGAGGGGTACATAACCACCACTCTAATTGATCCCAAATTAGGGGAACACGCAAGAGATAGTAAAGAACACCAAATTTGAAGCTTCTACATTTTTTCAAGTTGTTATCTTTATTAATTTTAAAGATATGCTTTAAGGTCTTCGGAAATGTGTGGCTGGTCCCCGACCCAGTACTCCAATGGGACCCAAATTCACAAGACACTTAGGAAATAGGAAGGGACACCCTGATACTAAATTTGGAGGTTCTATCTTCATTGGTTTCGGAATTATGCTCGTTTGGCCTAAATTCGATCAAAAAGTTCTAGGTTCCGAACCCATGGTCCAATCCCGACCTTACGCAATTCCCGAAGTATTTTTATTACTAGTAACCTACAGCACAAATTTGATGAAGATAGCGTCATTAGTTGTTGAGTTATCGTGATTTTTTATATTTGTTCGTTAGCCCTGAAACCGATTAAAAGGTCCAGAATCCGAACCCATGGGCCGATTTCACCCATATGCAATCCCCACCGTACTTTCAGTCCTAGTAACCTACAGTTAAAATTTCATCAAGATAGCTCCATTATTTTTTGAGTTATCGTGCCTACGGACGGACGGACGGACTGACGGACGGACATGGCTATATCGACTAAGGCGGTCACGCTGATCACAAATATATATACTTTTCCATATCTAGCTCGCTTCCTTTAGGTAGTTACAAACACCATACCAAAGTTAATATACCCCTTTACCTATTCTATAGGTGTAGGGTATAAAAAACCATTTTCAAGATCTAGCGATGAAAAAAATTTTGATGGTTGTAACTTATCAATTTGTTCCTCGATATTTGGCAGCGGGTATCTGTCTTTGATGATTTTCTTATTTATGCCCCTGTAGTCCACGGACAACCTATAGGAAGCATCCTTTTTCTTGACCAATACTATTTGACTCGCGTAATCAGATGGTTTTTCCCTGATAATGCCATCTTCCAACCACTGTTGAATTTGATCTTCGATTACTTTCATTTCATGCGGGGGAAATCTTCGAGGTGGTCGGTAGACCGGTTCATTGTCAATAGTCACTATTTTCATTTGTATCGGTGACTGGTTTGGAGTTTTTGGAACATAATTTTTGATCATTGTTACTACTGCTGTGAAATCATCCTTTCAATTCCTTCAAACCGAGAATGTCTTCGAACTCCCTCACTTCTTCGTCAGCTTTAATCTGGGCTAAGAAACAGTCTGATCCACTATTGTTGTTCTGTTCGACCCTTTCAATTGTTTGAAATTCAGTTTTCTTTATTTTGATTTCTCCATTAGTTATGGTTATAGTTGCTTGTCTCAACAAGTCCATTCCTATTATCATATCTGGTTTCATGTAACAATCGTTAACGGCATGAACTTCAATATTTTTATAAATATCATCATCGATTGAAATATTTGTTTTACATGAGCCTCTTGTGAGTACATTTGAACCTAATCCAGATATCATCCTTTTAGAGCAGCTCGAATTATGATTCGTATTGATCAATTTAAAATAGCACTCCTTTAAGACACAAATGTCACTGCCGGTATCTACAAGAGAGTCAAAAAGAATATTATTTATTGTAACTTTAATATTCATTTGGGTTTTCGTCGTTTGCATTATGTGTGTAGAGCTTGAAGGTTGAGTTCTGTTAACTAGATTAGTTGTTGTTTTAGGAGTAGGGTTCTCTGTACAATTTGATCTCTTGTGCCCAAATTTATTGTACCCGAAACACTTTGGGCCTTTGTCTTTCTGGGTACAACTATGAAACTCGTGATCGTTTGAACCACAGTTGAAACAAAAACGACGTCTGCTTCCGTTATAGTTTACTTCCGTTTTAAATTTTGAAAACCCTTTTTTATCAGCTGATGATCTTGTATTTTCAATTTTACAAATCTTTTCGTATATTAGCAGATTTTCTTTTAACTACGAAATATTTTTAGAGCTATACAGAACCATTTTATTAGCAGGTGTGTCTTTTATTCCGTCAATTATGTAACTAACGATAGAGTCTTCTTCTATCTCTGCTTGAGAAGCGATGTCAACCATAAAGTACAGATACTCACGAAATGATCTTGAAATCGTCGTTCCTTTTCCTTCTTTCGCGTAATCGTGCATGTACGTCAGCGCTCGTAACCTTAGCTTGAAATTCTTGGATTAAGGATTGCCTTAACCTGTAGTAATTTAATGGTTTCGCTTCATATTCGATATACAACTTCGCTGATCCCGATAAACATCTTTTACAGAATAGGAATTTTTGTAGCTCGTTCCACTGAAATACTTCTGAGTATTGCTCGAATTCCTCTATCCATTTGCCTATGCTGATTGTTTCGTCGCCATTAAATTTGCGTATAACGCTTTCGACATCACTAAAATTAATTTTGGTCTCGTGATTATTAGTGCGCGTATTAATAAAATGTGTTGATGAAAAATCGATGCTTGAATCGCTTTTCTGCAGAGTTCTGCGCCTTGAACCCATTTTGAAAAATAATTTTTTTTTTTAAAATAACCTTAAAACTGTAAAAATTTTAAATATCGGCCTTGGTACCTTAGTTGAAAAGTTAATAAATGCTAATAAATCAAAAATAAAATTTAAATAAAATATATATTTTAATAAAAAGACAACAAATATTTTTATTTTATAATAATTAATCTTCTTCGTTTTTTCTTTACTTCTTTTCTTCTTTTATTTCTTTTCTTCTTTTATTTCTTTTGTTCTTTCTTTTAGAGTACCTATGTACTTGAATCAATTGTAAAAATAAAATAAAATAGGATTATTAAATAAAATAAAAATTTAATTCATATTAAAATTAGTATTAAATTGAAGGTGTATTTCAGCACTGCATTTATTTTTAAAATTTTTTTTTTTATTTTTTGTACTTGCTTTATTTCACCACTGCATTTAATTTTGTTACTTGCCTTATGATTAATTTTTTTTTTTTTTAAACAGGTTTCTTGTTTACTATCTCTTTATCAAATATTTTAAAAAAATAAAACTTTATTACCAAAATAAATATTTCTAGTTGATCATATGAGACAGATGTTTTGTTATATTTAAAATATAATATAAAGTTCTTGAGAAATTAATTTTTTTTTTTTTTAATGTTATAAAACTTTGGATTAGAAAAACAAATTGTTCGTATTAATTTTTAGGTAAATATATTTTTTTTTTTTTTTAATTTAAATTAAGCAATACTTATTGTTTTTATTTTTCATAAATTACACTTTTTATTATTTATGTTGATTTGTAATCTTGTAAATTTTATGATGGCTTATATAGTTTATAGTTTCTTTTAATATTTATAATATTATAATATAAAATTGTAAAAGCGGAAAAATATTATAAATAATGGTTTTGCACACAAAATTGGTGTTATAATTACTTATATAAAAAAAAATTGTATGATTGTAGAAAATTTTTAAAATGTTTTTTTTTTTTTTATATATTTTATTTTTACGAGTTACTACTCGTATTTACTTCGTTTAATCGTTTCTTCCGTACTATTTTTTATTCAATTTAGATTTTTAAAGAATTTTTTTTTTCTTTAAAACACCATTTTAATTCCTTCCACGGTAAATTAGAATTCAATATTTAAAAAATTTAATTTAATTTTTTTTTTAAGTCCACTCAATTCAATTCTTATTATTATTCAATTGTTTGTTAAATAAATAGTTTTTTTTTTAAGAAAAATTAAGTACTATTTTAGAATTAAGAGATGGTTGTATCAATCCCGGTTGAGCCCCCATGTAAAGATGTTTATAATTATAATTGTTTTTATCCTTTGATTCTAAAATAGCTTCGTCCACGTCCACGGTTTCTTCGAGAAGGAGCAAAAGGAAGTTAAAAATTATAAAAATGAAAATGTGTTTAACAGCTGTTTACTCCTATGACAAGTGCGTACCAATAAACTGTTAAGTGTTACCAACGTACTTAAATCTATTGGCAGAATCCATCTCATTTCCACATGTATACATATCGCATTCATATACATGCTTACAAAAAAAAATACAAATAAAAAATTCTTTTTCAAATTATCTTCTTTAAATCTTTATACTATAGTTAATCGAAAGTCACGTGACTTATTTATATTTTTAACTCTCTTAAAAGCTTTTTTAATTTTTAACGTGTATGAATGTATGATGATATCAGACCCATATTAGGGTTTTATTTATTAAAAAATTTTTTATATGAGAGTGCAAATCTAGTTGTGTTCATTATCTTTGCCTATAGTAAACCTAAAAATAAAAAATAAAACAAATGAGTTAATATGTTCAAATAATTTTTATTTAACTGAAAAAGCTTTAACAATTTTGCGATGATCTGATGACTTGAAAGAAAATAGGAGTTATAGCACTCTTGCTTTAACAAACAAAAATTTAAAAAACAGAAAACCTGAAATAAAAAAAATCCTGAAAACAAAAAGAAAAATGTTTGTTTTTAATTTATATTATATTTTACTAGCAGATTTACCCGTTGCCCGGAAGCTTGCAAATTGTAAAAAAGCAAGTTTCAGCCAATTTTTTGAAATACTACTTTGCCTATAAATGCCACAAAAAAATATTTGTGGAGTTCCGTTAACCCATCGTGGCCCAACAGCTTTTAATAGGTTTTTTCGTTGCTTTGCTATATATTAGAAATGATTTAACAGATTAACTTCAAATTTCGTATATGTGTTCTTCTTTGAAAATGAAGTTCAATTTACTGGGGAATACTTAAAAAATAGGTTTATCGAGTTCTTTTAATCGATTGCGAAACAAAAACTTTAAAAAACAGTTTGCAAATTAATTTGAACGATTATTTCTAATTTTTCTATACAAGGTGCTTCTTGACAATTTGGTGCTCCTTGATGATATAGTTGAAGTGGGTAGGTTGCCGGTGAATAATTTTAACTGAATTAAAATGACTATAGGTCAAAAGGGGATTTTCTTGAATTGCCAACGTTTGAATAAAATATAGTCGATGGTTTAGAAAAGGTTTAAAAATTTGCTTTTAACTTATATTTTGTTTAGTCCTGAAAGTTGTAATATGCTCTTCCTCGTTTTTTTATGATTTTATGAGAGAAATGTAGGCTTATTTTTTAGAAAAACTGTTTTAAAATACTATGTATTTAAGCATTATATATAACAAATTGAATTTTTTGATTTTTAGATTTCATTTCAAGAAAACTGAAAATTTTATTGAATATTTGTTCAAAACGCACAAACAGGTCAAAACCAAATTAACCCTGTGGGTTTTATTTAAAATGCTGGTACAAAATTTTCAATAAAATACTTTTAATCGTATAGGAAAATAAAATATATAGAAAACTTCATAGCGTCGTCGTGGAAAATGGGTTAATCGAACTTAACTAAAACTTTTTGCAGCCCCTCTTTTATACTACAAAATCAACCTGTAAAATTGGACACAAATCGAAAACACAAAAGTTTTTGAAAGTCCGCAGGCCGAAATGGGTTAATTTATTCCAACCAAATTTATACAACTAAATGCGGTTGCTAAGAGGAACATTTGTGCAAAATTTCAAGTCAATCGGTCAAACAGTTTTGACTCGACATCAAAAACATTGAAAAAGCTTCTTTGCACCCTCGTGCCCAAACAGGTTAACCGAACTCAACAAAAATTTGTGCCAGACTTTATTTTCGATTGCGAAACCACCTTGTAAAATTGGACACAAATCGGAAACACAAAATTTTTTGGAAGCCCGCCAGGCCGAAATGGTTTAAATTATTCCAACCAAATTTTTGCAACTAATTGCGGTTGCTAAGAGGAACATTTGTGCAAAATTTCAAGTCAATCGTTCAAACCGTTTTGACTCGACATCAAAAACATTGAAAAAGCTTCTTTGCACCCTCGTGCCCAAACGGGTTAACCGAACTCAACAAAAATCTGTGCCAGACTTTATTTTCGACTGCGAAACCACCCTGTAAAATTGGACACAATTCAGAAACACAAAATTTTTTGGAAGCCCGCCGGGCCGAAATGGGTTAATTTATTCGAACCAAATTTATACAACTAATTCCGGTTGCTAAGACGAACATTTGTGCAAAATTTCAAGTCAATCGGTCAAGCTGTTTTGACTCGACATCCAAAAAACGAAAAAGCTTAAAACAGCTCTGGAGCCGCAACCTGTTGACTTATAAAATTGTTTCATAGCCTATGTCACCCCCCGAGCTCCCAGAATTATACCTTTAAAATTTTGTGACAATCGGACCAGTGGTTTTCACGTGAATCCTGGACAAACAAATAAGCAAACAAACAAATTTTCTTCTTTATATATTAGACTAGCAGATTTACCCGGCGTTGCCCGGAAGCTTGAAAATTGTAAAAAAGCAAGTTTCAGCCAATTTTTTGAGATACTACTTTGCCTATAAATGACAGAAAAAAATATTTGTGGAGTTCCGTTAACCCATCGTGGCCCAACAGCTTTTTATAGGTTTTTTCGTTGCTTTGCTATATATTAGAAATGATTTAACAGATTAACTTCAAATTTCGTATATGTGTTCTTCTTTGAAAATGAAGTTCAATTTACTAACAGACTTGAAAGTTGTTAACCCCTGCCGACGATTGTTCAAAAAAAAATTTGTAAGTAAATTACGTCCAATTTTTGAAAGTAGGTACAACTTCTTTGAATTAGGGGAATACTTAAAAAAAAGGTTTGTCGAGTTCTTTTAATCGATTGCGAAACAAAAACTTTAAAAAACAGTTTGCAAAACAATTTGAACGATTATCTCTAATTTTTCTATACATGGTGCTTCTTGACAATTTGGTGCTCCTTGACGATATAGTTGAGGATGGTAGGTTTCCGGTGAACAATGTTAACTGAATTAAAATGACTATAGGTCAAAAGGGGATTTTCTTGAATTGCCAACGCTTGAATAAAATATAGTCGATGGTTTAGAAAAGGTTTAAAAATTCGCTTTTCAACTTATATTTTGTTTAGTACTCACCTAAAAGTTGTAATACGCTCTTCCTCGTTTTTTTATGATTTTATGAGAGAAATATAGGATTATTTTTTGGAAAAACTGTTTTAAAATACTATGTATTTAAGCATTATATATAAGAAATTGAATTTTTTGATTTTTAGATTTCATTTGAAGAAAACTGAAAATTTCATTGAATCTTTGTTCAAAACGCACAAACAGGTCAAAACCAAATTAACCCTGTGGGTTTTAATTAAAATGCTGGTACAAAATTTTCAATAAAATACTTTTAATCGTATAAGAAAATAAAATATATAGAAAACTTCATATCATCGTCGTGGAAAATGGGTTAATCGAACTTAACTAAAACTTTTTGCAGCCTCTCTTTTAGACTACAAAATCAACCTGTAAAATTGGACACAAATCGAAAACCCAAAATTTTTTGAAAGTCCGCCAGGCCGAAATGGGTTAAATTATTCCAACCAAATTTATGCAACTAATTGCGGTTGCTAAGAGGAACATTTGTGCAAAATTTCAAGTCAATCGGTCAAACTGTTTCGGCTCAACATCAAAAACATTGAAAAAGCTTCATTGCGCCCTCGTGCCCAAACGGGTTAACCGAACCCAACAAAAATTTGTGCCAGCCTCTCTTTTTGACTGCAAAACCACCCTGTAAAATTGGACACAAATCGGAAACAGAAAATTTTTTGGAAGCCCGCCGGGCCGAAAGAGGTTAATTTATTCCAACCAGATTTATACCATTAATTCCGTGTAATAAGAAGAACATTCGTGCAAAATTTCAAGTGAATCGGTCAAACCGTTTCGACTCGACATCAAAAAAACGAAAAAGCTTAAAACGGCTCTGGAGCCGCAACCTGCTGACTTATAAAAATGCGACATAGCCTATGTCACCCCCCGGACTCCCAAAATTATTCCTCTAAAATTTGGTGTCAATCGGACCAGTGGTTTTCACGTGAATCCTGGACAGACAAACAAACAAACAAACAAATAAACAAACAAATTTTCTTCTTTATATATTAGACTAGCAGATTTACCCGGCGTTGCCCGGAAGCTTGAAAATTGTAAAAAAGGAAGTTTCAGCCAATTTTTTGAGATACTACTTTGCCTATAAATGCCACAAAAAAATATTTGTGGAGTTCCGTTAACCCATCGTGGCCCAACAGCTTTTTATAGGTTTTTTCGTTGCTTTGCTATATATTAGAAATGATTTAACAGATTAACTTCAAATTTCGTATATGTGTTCTTCTTTGAAAATGAAGTTCAATTTACTAACAGACTTGAAAGTTGTTAACCCCTGCCGACGATTGTTCAAAAAAAAATTTGTAAGTAAATTACGTCCAATTTTTGAAAGTAGGTACAACTTCTTTGAATTAGGGGAATACTTAAAAAAAAGGTTTGTCGAGTTCTTTTAATCGATTGCGAAACAAAAACTTTAAAAAACAGTTTGCAAAACAATTTGAACGATTATCTCTAATTTTTCTATACATGCTGCTTCTTGACAATTTGGTGCGCCTTGACGATATAGTTGAGGATGGTAGGTTTCCGGTGAACAATGTTAACTGAATTAAAATGACTATAGGTCAAAAGGGGATTTTCTTGAATTGCCAACGCTTGAATAAAATATAGTCGATGGTTTAGAAAAAGTTTAAAAATTCGCTTTTCAACTTATATTTTGTTTAGTACTCACCTGAAAGTTGTAATACGCTCTTCCTCGTTTTTTTATGATTTTATGAGAGAAATGTAGGCTTATTTTTTGGAAAAACTGTTTTAAAATACTATGTATTTAAGCATTATATATAACAAATTGAATTTTTTGATTTTTAGATTTCATTTGAAGGAAACTGAAAATTTCATTGAATCTTTGTTCAAAACGCACAAACAGGTCAAAACCAAATTAACCCTGTGGGTTTTAATTAAAATGCTGGTACAAAATTTTCAATAAAATACTTTTAATCGTATAAGAAAATAAAATATATAGAAAACATATATATATGGAAATAAAATATATGTAAAATATATATGGGTTAAGTTCGATTAACCCATTTTCCATCGTCGTGAAAAATGGGTTAATCGAACTTAACTAAAACTTTTTGCAGCCTCTCTTTTAGACTACAAAATCAACCTGTAAAATTGGACACAAATCGGAAACACAAAATTTTTTGGAAGCCCGCCAGGCCGAAATGGGTTAAATTATTCCAACCATATTTATGCAACTAATTGCGGTTGCTAAGAGGAACATTTGTGCAAAATTTCAAGTCAATCGGTCAAACTGTTTCGGCTCGACATCAAAAACATTGAAAAAGCTTCATTGCGCCCTCGTGCCCAAACGGGTTAACCGAACCCAACAAAAATTTGTGCCAGCCTCTCTTTTTGACTGCAAAACCACCCTGTAAAATTGGACACAAATCGGAAACACAAAATTTTTTGGAAGCCCGCCGGGCCGAAAGGGGTTAATTTATTCCAACCAGTTTTATACCATTAATTTCGTGTAATAAGAAGAACATTCGTGCAAAATTTCAAGTGAATCGGTCAAACCGTTTCGACTCGACATCAAAAAAACGAAAAAGCTTAAAACGGCTCTGGAGCCGCAACCTGCTGACTTATAAAAATGCGACATAGCCTATGTCACCCCCCGGACTCCCGGAATTATTCCTCTAAAATTTGGTGTCAATTGGACCAGTGGTTTTCACGTGAATCCTGGACAAACAAACAAACAAACAAACAAACAAACAAACAAATAAACAAACAAATTTTCTTCTTTATACCCGTGCATACATATATGAACATCGGGTATATTAAAATTACTCCTCCGTTTGTAACGCATCGAAATATAAGAGCTAGATATAGTGTCAAGGGTACGTATCGAATCAGCATCGAAAAACGAATCGATCTAGCTATGTGTGTCCGTCCGTCCGTCCGTCCGTCCGTCAGCACGATAACTCAAAAACTATAAGAGCTAGAGTTCTGAAACTTTCACAAAGTAATTTTTAGACAATTTGTAGGTTCCCTATTGTTTTTGGTTAAAATCGGAGAAAGGCTTCGGGTAGCTGCCATACAAATTTTTCGATATTTTATGAGTATTTTTAAAATTAATAACGAAAAATAGAAACCAATTATAAAAACAAACAAATTGTTGATTAATTATTAATTGATTCATGGTGTAGTGGTTAGGACATGTTACTTGTAGCAAAAATGTCCCGGTTCGAATGCGGGCTAAGGAAAATTTTTTTTTTTTTTTTAAATTCATTTTTTTTTATCTATTTTTTTTTAATAAAATATATGTATTTATTTTATGTTTGAAAAAATTTTATTTTATAGAAAATTAGACAGAAGATTCATTTATATTAAAAATTATTAATTTTTTTTAATATTTCTATAAAAAAATTCAAAACTGTTATTTAAAACAAACAATTGATACCATAGTAACTAGAATTATTAAAAAAAAAAAAAATGAGATAAATAAAACCTCGTTTTGTAAACAAATTATTAATTGTTCTATGGTATAGTGTGTAGGACATGGGACTGGTAGTCAAAACGTTTCGGTTCGATTCCTGGCTGGGGCAAAGTTTTTTTTTTTTTAAATTCATCTTAAAATTCTCATTTATAAATTATTAATTTTTTTTAAAACATTTTTAAAAAAATTCAAAACAGTTATTCAAAACAAACAATTGATACCATCGCAACTATAATAATTTAAAAAAAAAATTGAGATGAAAATAAGGTCGATGGCTTAGTGGTTAAGACGTCGACATTTTAATTGGAAAGTGTGGGTTCGAATCTCGTTGAGAGCATATTTTTTTTTTAAATTCATCTTTTTTTTTTAATTCATTTTTTTTTTATTAATTTTTTTTGTAATTAAATATAAAAAAACAAATATTTTGAATTTTCTGTCAAACAGTTCAATTGCAATATAAGAATTTCTTATATAATTAATACACGCACGGGTATCTAAAAGTTGACAAGGGCAACTATAATCTTCCTCGTTATATATTAGATTTAATTAATACTATAGGTATAACAATTATTCATAGTTCATTTTTTCGAATTGATTTCGTTTTTTCTAAAAAATTATTTAATTTTGTATGTACTTGCGTACATACCTATATAGATATGTATGCATATAAAGGTTCAAAAATAATTATTTAAAAATCTAACTTTATAGATCTCATTAACAAATAACCTTTATGAATATTTGAAGGTGACCAAACATTTTATTTTCAATTTCTTATGAGGTTTAAATTGTAACGGGAAACTTTTTGTTTTGATTTTTTCATTTTTGTTTAAATAAATAAATTTTTCTAAAACTCGCAAAGTGCATAGTTGTGAATGGAATCTATGAAATTTTATAAAGTGCTTATGTATATACTTTACCGTTTATTTGATGACGATAGGTGCTGCCGTTTTGGAGATATTGTAGTTCAAAGTTGAAAATTTTTGCAAAAAAAAAATATTAACATCCTTTCTCTAAAACTCATATTTTTAAAAATTTTGCAAAGAAACCCCCAAAATATTTTTACATCGTTGGAAAGCTCTTATTTTTTGCTATAATTTGGGCATACATAAGGTATATATTAAAGCGTTTAGAAGATATAAGCATTTATGAAATAAAAAATTTTTTGTTTTGTAATTTTTTCTGTATAAAAAAAATGTTGATATGTTTTACAATTTTTCCAGCTGTTGATATGTATTACAATTTTTTCAGCCGTACTTTTTAAATTAATTAAATAATTTTATTTTTGAAAAAAAAGATTTTAATATGCTATAAATATGTTTCCCAGGTATAAAAAAATTCCAAAAAAAAAAAAAATCCAAAAAAAATAATTCCAAAAACAAAAATCCAAAAATCAAAATTTAATGACAAACTATTTTTTAAAAACAGTACTTTTTTACATGCATATTTCAACAAATAAAAATTAAAAAATAGTGGGGGCTGCCGCCCCCAAACCCTCGCTAAACAAATTATTGAAACCCTGATTTTGAATCCAACTCTAAAATCCCTCCTAATTCAGAATCTCAATTACACAAATATATAAATATTCTGGAAAAAGCGTATAATCCTGTAATTGTAGCTAACTATAAAATCTATCCTTATTATTTTTTACATGCATATTTCAACAAATAAAAATTTAAAAATAGTAGGGGCTGCCGCCCCCAAACCCCCGCTAAACAAATTATTGAAACCCTGATTTTGAATCCAACTCTAAAATCCCTCCTAATTCAGAATCTCACGTATACATATGTATAAATATTCTGGAAAAAGCGTATAATCCTGATTTTGTAACAAACTCTAAAATTCTTGCTCGCTAAAGCTATGGAAATATTTTTTGGCAAAATAAATTTATGATAAAAAAAGTATGAAAATGTATTTTTTAATAAAATTATTGTGTCAGTTTTTCATTCATGTTTTCTGGTGGGGCTATTTGTCAACATATACCATACTTATTATATACCGTTTGAAAAAGTGTCAAAAGACCTTTCTAACAGTATAATAAAAAATACAGAGTGCTTTTGAAAATTTCATAGTTATAGTGGTTTTTTTGAAAGTTCAAAATTTTTTTTTTTTTGTTTTAAATTTCCACTTGAAATTGCAATATCTCCAAAACGGCAACACCTATCGTCATCAAATAAACGTTTAAATATTTTCCAGACCGTCATCTTAATTAATAGCTTTGATTGAATATATATATATTGAACAGATCGCTAGATATACCGTTTTTTGTAAAATAGACTAGAATAACAAGGATACTTTTAAATGTCCTTTTCGTCCTTAAAGGATAATATGCGCCATTAAAGCTATATATTTTTTGAAAGCTGGCAACACCAGCTATCTTTTATATTTAGTCATTTGGTCCTACGCGGATACTAGTTAAACCTTAGAATAGCCAAAAATGAACTATGAATTTATGAATGAAAAAATCATTGTTTATACAAGTATGACTATTTGTCAAAAGGGTATACTAAATTTTCCATTACGTTTATGACGCAGAGAAGTAGGGGGGTAGATATAGATTCAAGTGTATGGATCGGATCAGAATTGAAAAATAAATCGATTTAGCTATGTATGTCCGTGCGTCTGTCCATCCGTAATTACGATAACTCAAAAATTAAAGGAGCTAGGATTCTGGAACTTTCAACAAATCGGATTTTTAAAAAAAACCGTCATCACCATTGAAATTCAGCCAGTTTGCATAACGGGCTCGGGTAGCTGCCATATAACTTCTTGTTTTATATGAGCATTACTCTGTACTTATTAAAGCTGGGTATCTGAAATTTTGCCAAAAGTAGTTAAGTGTAATGGCCAAAGTTACTGGAAAAGTTGGTTGGTCTACTGCAGAGGGTTCGAGTAAGTGCCATACAACTCCTTCTTTTATATGAGCATTACACTACACCTAATAAAGCTGTGTGTTTGAAATTTTGCCAAAAGTAATTAATCGGATGATATTATAATGTTTATACTACGGTCATACGGGTATCCCAGAGTTGACACAATCTACAATCTGTAGTAACACACTTCCTCGTTTTTTTTCTTATTCGATTTTTTTCTTTTCTTTAGTGTCATTGTATTCATATTTTTGAATCATGTTACATGTACTATGATTGTAGAGAATAAAAATAAAGGGTATACTATAAAATAGAAATAGTTACAATACATTTATCTCGTGCCAACGATTTTCAGAGAATTTTAAAAAAGATGCGAAAAAAGTTTCATACAAATTTTTAACATGAAAATGTTTATCTATATATAATTCTTAATCAATGGTTATACCTACCATTTTGGTGGGTCCTAAGGCCAAAAAATGTCCCACCAATTTAAAAACATTATGACTCATTGATAGTGACATATTACCGCCAAATTGAATTTGGGTAATATATCTCATCCCTGGCGGGACATATTGTCCAAGGGCATAATTGCAAGGGGCCAAATGATACGTAGCCTTTATAATTTGGCGTTAGAGCATAGGAACAAGGTACCAAAACACCATTTTTGTGACAGAGAAAAAAATTGGACCAATAAATTATAAAATTAAGCAAGCGTTCAGAAAAATTGAAGTATTTAAATGACGAATTCCAAATTATTTAACCTATAATTTGGTATAATTTGGTTTCTAGCGTTATTAATTGGGAAGATATTCTTGCTAAATAGTTGTAAGAGTGTGGGAGGCACCTGAAAACAAAACAGAATACTCGAACAGATAATCGTCAAATTTAATGCTTTTATATTTTTAATAGGCTAAGAAGGTAATTATATTTTAATATAAAACTAATTATGTATTATATTTTATAAATTGAAAACTAAATTCTTTTTTTTTTTTTGAATTTTTATTAGGTACATCAGATATATTATTGAATTATAACCATTTTTATAAATGTATTTTAAGCAGATTTTGCTTTTCTAATTAGTACATACACTAGGCATTTATATTATTTTCAAATTTTAAAAATTTTAATTACTAAATTTTGGGACAAAATTAAAGAATTAATATTTTTAGTTTACACGGAAAACCATAAAACTATATAAACCTATATTATCACAAATTTATATTTCTTTCGAATAACTTTGAGTTTAATGAAAATTAGTGATAACATGAGAATAGATAACAGGACAACTATAATTTTTATACTTATGTTATAATATTTTAGTCGTAGATTGTCAAAGTCTTTTCCTAACACTTCTGATCAGCCAAATATAATTTGCATGATGCAAAAGTTCCTTCACTTTATTAATTACAGCAGGAAGGCTCTGCTCATCCACAGGCTATAACGCCTATTTGCTTTATTATTAAATATATTGGAAATAATCATGCATAATAAGAAAGCATGATTATTCTAATATGTTATATAAAATATTGAATATTTATTATTTGATATTTATTTATTCCAAGCAAAAGATCTGCAGGAATAAAATATATTAAAAAAAAAAAAGATATTGTTATATTTCGAGTATGATTAACTCTGATTTTTATTTGAAAAGTACAGGGTTTATATACAATTTTTGATTCTATTGAATCCATAATAATTTTATCTAGAGCAATAAATTATTGTAATTTATTGCTTAGTTACAAAGAATTTCTATTAAAGAAAGTATCATAATATTCTTGACCAAATTCATTTCCATGTAAAGATCAATAACCAAAAATATGAATTATAAAAAACGAGGAAGATTATATTTGCCCTTGTCAACTTTTAGATACCCGTGCGTGTATTAAATAAATAAGAATTTCATATATTGCAATTGAACTGTTTGACAGAAAATTCAAAATATTTGTTTTTTTATATTTACAAAAAAAATTAATAAAAAAAAACTGAATTAAAAAAAAAAGAATTTAAAAAAAAAATATGCTCTGAACGAGATTCAAACCCACACTTTTCAATTAAAATGTCGACGTCCTAACCACTAAGCCATCGACTTTATATTCATCTCATAAATTATTATAGTTGCGCTGGTATCAATTGTTTGTTTTGAATAACTGTTTTGAATTTTTTTAAAAATGTATTAAAAAAAATAAATAATTTATAAATGAGAGTTTTAAGATAAATTAAAAATAAAATAAATTTTTGCCCCAGCCGGAAATCGAACCGAAACTTTTTGACTACTAGTCCCAAGTCCTAACCACTACACCATAGAACAATTAATATTTTGCCTACAAAACGAGTTTTTATTTATCTTAATTTTTTTTTTTAAATAATTGTAGTTGCTATGGTATCAATTGTTTGTTTTAAATAACAGTTTTTAAATAATTGTAGTTGCTATGGTATCAATTGTTTGTTTTAAATAACAGTTTTGAATTTTTTTTATAGAAATATTTAAAAAAATTAATAATTTTTAATAAAAATTAGAGTTTTCTGTCAAATTTTCTATAAAATAAAATTTTTCATACATAAAATAAATACATATATTTTATTAAAAAGAAAATAGATAACAAAAAATGAATTTAAAAAAAAAAAAAAAATTTTTCCTCAGCCTGAATTCGAACCGAGACATTTTTGCTACAAGTAACATGTCCTAACCACTATACCATGAATCGATTAATAATTAGACAACAATTTGTTTGTTTTTATATTTGGTTTCTATTTCGTTATTAATTTTGAAAATATTCATAAAATTTCGAAAAATTTGTATGGCAGCAACCCGAAGCCTTTCTACGATTTTAACCAAAAACAATAGGGAACCTACAAATTGTCTAAAAATTACTTTGTGAAACTTTCAGAACTCTAGCTCTTATAGTTTTTGAGTTATCGTGCTGACGGACGGACGGACGGACGGACCGACACACATAGCTAGATCGATTCACTTTTCGATGCTGATTCGATACGTACCCTTGACACTATATCTAGCTCGTATATTTCGATGCGTTACAAACGGAGGAGTAATTTTAATATACCCGATGTTCATATATGTATGCACGGGTATAAAAACTATATGAATCATTATCATTCGTTATATTCACAACAAATATTTAAAAATTAAATTTGATCATACTAAAACAAAATTAATATATTTGTATGTACATGCAATGCATTGCACTTGCATTCATACAAATATTAGCGAACAGATGTTCCCACTTGAAATTGTTGACCTATGTCAGCATTTTTTATCTACATTAATTTTAACTAATAATTATTATTTTTGATCGTTTACATTTGTGGAAATTATTTTATGTACAAAATCTTTTTATGTATTTGGTCAAGATATACTACACTTATTTATAACAGAAGTGCTCAAAATTCCATATCAACAAATATAAAAGAAGAGAATTAACCAATTGTAATCCGAATATTACAATTTGAATTTAATCTTTTCCATTTCTGTAACGTGGGCGAGGTCTTATTTCAACGAAAAGAAAAAAGAATTCCTATAAATCTGTAAATTAAATAAAACCAGAATTTTTCATATATAAAGAATTACACCATTAAAATTAAATTATGTATAACATTAAAAAATAAGTAAATTAAAAGAATAAAAAAAACTGAAATAATTAATCAAAGGTACTATAACATTTCATGTTCTTTGGTTTTTTAATATTTTAAAATATATAAATTAGTAAGAATTTTTAAAATTTTTATATAGATATATTAATTAGAAAATTTTTTTAGTATTATAAAATGAATTTCATTAGCTATGTCTTACAATCTAACTAATAAATTCTTTTGTGACTTTAAAATGACCTTTGGACTTCAAATTTACTTTCCTACACCTACACCTAGGGTATTTCTAAGTCGGTTGCACCCCCTTACTGTTTCTTTACTTAATTATTTTTAAATTTATTAAATTATTTACTATATCCCATTCGTTTTAGCCATTTCTTTTAGTGTGCGTTTATGTTGGAGGTGCGGTAAGAGGAGTGATAAGAGCATAGAAAATGATTCTAAGTATTGATTTTACTATTAGTCATAATAATTAAATTGATGAAATAATTAAATTATGATATTCTCATTTATTTTTATATATATTTTTATAAAAATAAATGATAAAATAC
The DNA here is from genome assembly GCA_963082915.1 of Dolichopus griseipennis. Taxonomy (NCBI): domain Eukaryota; kingdom Metazoa; phylum Arthropoda; class Insecta; order Diptera; family Dolichopodidae; genus Dolichopus; species Dolichopus griseipennis. The sequence continues at coordinate 104,886,294 of OY720441.1, read as the reverse complement.
TTCTTACTGAGAACCCTAAATAATTTTTTAAAAACCCTTGGTTTTTTTCATCACTTGTTTTTTTTTTTTGTATTTTTGTTTTTTCGACACGATAATAAAACTATAACAAAGAATTAAGTAAAAAATTTAAATAATTATAAAATTAAGTTAGAAAAATGTTTTAAAATATAATAAAATAAACATGTTCGCGTATCAAATAGAAAACCCGATCTATCACGTATGGCAAGCATAAGAAATTCGACATATATATAGTTAACAAAACATATACAAAATTTTAAAAAAAAAATTGTAAATGTACATATCTAAATTTTTATCACAAAATTCATACCGATCTTTTAATAAATAGTAGCAATCAGATAAGAGAACCAAAACGTTTAATTTGAATTATGAGTGTAGTATAGAATATTTCCACGGGCTATCATGGCTATTTTTGTGTAAGACAAGAGTACAATTTTATTTAAATTAACTCACATTTGGTATGATTTTAGTCTCGATTTGTCGTTTTATAAAACGTCTAAATTTGAAACTGCTCTCCATATGTACTTAAACTTGACAGTGCGAATTAAAAATGTTTTTTTTTTATTTTCAACTGAAATAAAGTCAACGAATGCTTTGATTTTTTTAATGTTTTAAAATGCATAGAAATAGAGGAGTTCCAAATTTTGCACTTATTTTAAAAATGACAAATCTATTATTATGTATATGATTTCGTTGTGTAAGAAATAAAATACTCTAGCAGGGTTCCTACTAGTAATGTTTATATTACGGTCATATCGGTATCCCAGAGTTGAAACAGTCTACTCTACCACACTCCCTCGTTTATTTATAATATTATTTATTGAAATTACTTTTAAAAATGTTTTATATACATTTCGATTTAAAATTTAAATATGAATTAAGGAAAAATATGGATATTTATATCAATTAAATAAATTTTTATACGCAAATTTAGCTAATCAATAGGTATAAACTTTAATTTTAATTATAGAACAATATTAAATAATCTAGATCTTAATAGACATATTAATATTCAAATTTATGCTTAAAATAATTTTAAAAACATATTATTTAACATCGACAGCTCTATCGCTTATAAATAAAAGTTATTTAAATAGGTTTCGTACACACATTTCGTACATATATATACTAAAATTTTTCAAAAAAAATTAAAGATTTTTTGTATAAAATTTAAAATTATCATCATCCAAATTTTAAATAGAAGTACAAAATATTTTAGTGAAATTTTTATTTCAAAATTAAATCATACATATACAGGGTGTCCCGGACTCAAGTACGCGCACTACACTCAGTGATTGTAGGAATTAAAACAAACAAAAAATTGTATTGGAGGGGGGTGTCTATTGTGGACCCTTTTCGAGATATGAGGGATTAAAGATTTAAGGAAATTTTTCATAAAAAAATCAATAACTTTTGAACAGCTTCCTGTAGAGAGATAAAAATAAATCCATTTTGTAGAGTAAGTTTTCAGCTTTAATTTTTGTATACTAATGATCCAACAGTTACAAATTTATGAAGGTTCAAAATTATTTAAAATTTCTTATAAAATATTAATGAAAAAATAAATAGATAAAAAAAAAATTTCATAATTTTTCTGCTTGAACCGATTGAAAATACACACTTTTCTATTCTTCATATCAAAAAAGGTTAGAGATAGAGCAAAAGTTATTATGTACTAATTATAGGACTTGAAAAGCTGTCTTGAAATATGCTATAAAAAGTACCCCAAATACAGTGTGCTTCAAAAGAAAATAGAGTTTGAAATTAGTACACAAATTAAAGCTGACAACTTACTCTACAAAATGAATTTTTTTTTTATCTCTCTACAGGAAGCTGTTCAAAAGTTATGATTTTTTTATGAAAAGTCTCCTAAAAATCTTTAATCCCTCATATCTCGAAAAGGGTTCACAATAGACCCCTCCCCCTCCAGTTCAATTTTTTGTTTGTTTAAATGCCCCCAATTACTGAGTGTAGTGTGCGTACTTGAGTCCCGGACACCCTGTATATTAAAAAAAATTGGAAATCATTTTTTATTTACAATATTATTTATTGAAATTACTACTAAAATTGTTTGATATAGATTTCGATTAAAAATTTAAATATGAATTAATATAAAAAATATGTATATTTTTATCAATTAAATAAATTTTTACTCAAAAACTAAACAAATCATTATAATTTTAAATTATAAATATAGTACAATGTCAATGTAATCTGTATCTTAATAGACATATTATCAGAAAAAATTAACAATTTTTTGTACAGTTATTATATGCCTACAGAGGACCAGCATGAAATAGTTAAAGAATAAATTATGCAATTGAAATAATTTTAACAGTTTTTAAAATATTAATGAATAATGAAATGGAAATAATTTCTTTAACAAAATTGGAAATTCTCTGTCGATCAATGGTATTTTTAACTACTGAAAACGACATAATATAGATTTTTAAACTGAAATTTTTCCTAGATCGAGTCTTTTACACAGTTTTCTAGGTGTTTTCCTTTAATTTTTAGAAAATATAACAAAATTTCATTTAAAAATTATTTTTGTTTTAAAAATTTTTAAGACTTTTTTAATTTATTTATTTATTTATTTATTTATTTATTCGAATATTACGTATTACAATAACTAAGCAATATTTGTAAAGCCCTTTTTAGCACATTTTCAAAAAATTTTGTAAAAATGTGCCTATATAGTTTCACTCTGTCCGTCCGTCTGTCTGTCTGTCTGTCTGTCCGTATGTTTACAAAAACTTTTACATCGTTTGAAGTAGAGAAAAGAAATTTTAACCACGAGTAGGTATTACAAAAAAAATTATTTCGTACAAGAATTTTTTTCTGTAGCCCCACCCGTTATGGAGCTGCAGCCCCCGAAAGTTGGGAAAAGCCCTATATTCAAATTGTTATAACAAGAGTTCTATTAAGTATATTTTCAATCTGAAAACGGCAAAAGATAGCTGGTTTTATAAACTTTATAAATTTGTAAAAGACAAATGTTTAGGGTTAAGTAGAAGTCGGTTAACAAAATTTTTTTGTCACGTCCCCTGTTTTGCAGCTCTAAGGGCCCAAAAATTGAAATTTAGCTATTTTTAAACACCTGTAACTTGAATACCTGTTCAAATTTTTTTTTTGTGATTTACAAAATTGAAAGCTCTTTAAATATATTTCAACATTTGTTAAAAGTTTTTCTTAATTTTGAAGGGTGACGAAGCTACAGCCCCCGCAAATTTAAAAAAAGCCCTAGATTTAAATTGATGTAATAATAGTTCTGTTAGCTATATTTTCAATCTAAAAACGGTAAAAGAGAGCTGCTTGCTTAGGCTTTACAAAAATATATCATTTAAATGTACAGAGTTGCCATGCGGTACTAAAATTTACCATTATGCAAAACTCATTTTTTGCAAAATTTTTGGCCCCACATATCTCCTAAACGGTTCCAGCTGGATCTTGAAATTTTGGGAGAAGTTAGAACTTCAGAAATTAGTAGGAGTCGGTTAACAAAATATTTTTGTCACGTCCCCTGTTCAGCAGCTATAAGAGCTCGAAAATTTAAATTTTGCTATTTTTAAACATCTGTAACTTGAATACCTGTTCAAATTTTTTTTTGCTAATATACAAAATTTTAAGGTCCAACATTATACTTTAACATATGTTAAAAGATTTTCTTAAATTTAAAAGCGGTTCTTTAAATTGAAGAAAGTCTCTGTCAGTTTTAACCATTTTTGCTTATATAGTAAAATTCTAAATAAAATTCCAAATTTTGCTAGAATTCACAATTTAATTCCTTGAACCTAAAAAAGCTGGGGGAAGGGGAGTAGTGAGGATTAGATCCTTGATAAATTGGGCAACCTTCCCCATAGAGGGGCTATTAGAACTTAAAAATTAAAAAAATTACGGTTTTTATTATTTGTTTAATTTTTAGCCATACTAAAGAAAAATATTGATAATATCTACATATATAAAAGCGAAAGTTTGTTTGTTTGTTTGTTTGTATGTAGCGAATAGACTCCTAAACTGCCCAGCCGATTTTCGTTTGTTTGAAAATTTGTATATAGAGGTTTTTGGGTACGGAAAGAAATCGTGGCCCAAAAATTTTGCTCTAACGGACCGCCAAGTTGGGGCTGTGGTGCAAGTATTTAAACTTTTTTGTTCTAAAATGAAAACTGTTTGACAAATTGACTTCAAATTTTGTATACGTGATGCTCCTTGAGAATTGAGTTGATACTATTAACAGATTTGGAATTTGTTAACCCATGCCGGCCGACGGTTAGCCAAAAAAAAATGTTGGAAGCAAATATTGTACAATTTTGCGCAGTACTACTTTGGCTAAAAAGAAAGCCCCAAAAAAAATTTTGTTGAGTTCCATTAACTCATTGCGGCCCAACAGCTTTTTATAGGCATTTTCAATACTTTACTCTAAATTCGAAACGGTTTAGCCAATTGACTTCAAATTTTGTATACGTGATGCTCCTTAAGAATTGAGTTGACAAAATTAACAGTTTTAGAATTTGTTAACCCATGCCGGGCCTACGGATGGTCAAAAAAAATTGTTATGTCCAAATTTTGTCCGATTTTACGAAATTCAACTTTGGCTTAAAAGAAAGCCCCAAAAAAAATTTGGTTGAGTTCCATCAACCCATTGCGGCCCAACAGCTTTTTATAGGCATTTTCAATACTTTACTCTAAATTCGAAACGGTTTGACCAATTGACTTCAAATTTTGTATACGTGATGCTCCTTGAGAATTGAGTTGACACTATTAACAGTTTTGGAATTTGTTAAATCATGTCGGGCCGATGGTTGGTCAAAAAAAATGTTGTGTCCAAATTTTGTCCGATTTTATGAAATTCTGCTTTGGCTAAAAAGAAAGCCCCAAAAAAATTTTTATTGAGTAGCTTTTTGAGAACTCGCCTTTATAGGTGAAACTGAAAGCTGTTTTTGCTCTCGAAAATCAATCAAAATGTTTTCTTCCCAAAAAGAACTTTCAAAGTTTTACAAAGCGATCGTACATCAGTTTGCGGTCAATAATGTTGTATATTTATAAAAGCGATGGAACTGCAAAAGTATGAAAAATTTTATTAATTTATTTAATAGAATATCATCCCGAATTAAAAATGATAAAAAAAATACAAAGAATGTTTCGGACAATTTAAAAAAAAACAAATATATCACTAAACTATATAATAAAAAGTATATCATTTAAAATTGTTTAATTAAAAAATAAAAGGTAAAGAAACATTAAGTCGTTGCAACCGACTTAAAAATATCCCCTTCCATAACCATAAAAGCTTTTAGTAATTTGGTTGTAAGACATAGCTAGCCAAATTAACTTTTTAATACTAAAAACTTTTTCCAATTATTTTGTCAATTCAAAAATATTAAAGATTCCTACTAATTTATCTATTTAAAAATATTAAAAAACAAAAAAACCCGAAATAAATGTATTCATAAAATTCAATTACTAAGTTACTTATTTAAAACTTTTAATCCAATTCAATAAAATTTTACACCCATACAACAATTACTTCTTTTCAAGATTTTTTGCTGTAGTGCATCTACCGATGAATTATTAGTACCCTTGATTAGTTATTTCAATTTTAAATAACTTTTAAATTTATTCTCTTAATTTACTATTTTTTTAATGTTATATATAATTCAATTTTTAATATTTTAATTCTTTACAGTTAAAAAATTCTGATTATATCCTACTTAGTTTTCCTTGGAATATGACGTGATCCAGATTACAGGTATGGAAAAGATTAATTTCAGATTGATACATTGCGATTAGAATTGGTTAATTCTCATCTTTTATTTTTATTATAAGGAATTTTGAGCACTTCTGTTGTTAAATAAGTATTACAACATAATGCCGCTTATATCTGTGTTTTTAATTTTCATTAAACCAAAAATTCGAAAGAGATATTAATTTGTTCTTAATATATATAAAAGATTGTACAATTTGATGGTTTTTAATTTTAATTAAATATTTTGTTTGTAATTTATAAAATATAATACATAATAAGTTTTATGGTAAAATTCTTAGCATTTTAAATATATAAGAGTGTTTAATAAGAACGGAAATAGGCAAGAACCATCGTGTATCAAATTTAAAGTTTCTATCTTCTTGAATTTCGAAGATTAGCGTTTTCATTTTAGAATTTCTTAGGAGGCACCTGAACCTACTTCAATTAATCTAAATTGCGGGGACAAATAGAAAATAGGAAAAAAAACCGTTTACCAAATTTATACCTTCTATTTTTATTTCAAGTTATTATATAATTTCGAACATATGCTTTAAGGTCCCCAACCACCTACTCCAATTGGCATTGACATCAAGGACAATAAGAAAATAGGAAGAGATACACTGATACAAAATTTGAAGTTTGTTTCGGAAATATGCTCGTTTGGCCTAATATCGATCAAAAAGTTCTAGTATTTGAACTCGTGGCTCGATGTCGCCCATATGCAATCCCCGCCGTATCTTCAGTAGTAGTAACCTATAGTTTAAATTTCATTATGATAGCTCCATTTGCTTTTGAGTTATCTTATTTTTGTGATATATGTTCGTTAGCTCTTGAACCGATCAAAATTTCCAGAACCCGCCCATATGCAGTGTCCTCCGTACTTTCAATGCAAGTTAACCCTTATATACAATTGGTAGTTCTTTTTTAATTTTAAGATACTATATATACCTAATAATTTCAAATAATAATTATAATTCATTTAAACATAAAAATAAATTTTACATAAATGCAGCAAGTACCTTCGAATAAAGCTTAAGTATTACACGCAATGTCTTAATTATATATCACCTTTGGTAATAATTCAATAAAATATATGATATATGATAAAATATATGAAATTAAAAAAAAGAATTTAATCGATTACTAAAAAAATATTTTGTTTTTAACTTATAAAATATTATACAAAATATGTTTTATGGTAAGATTCCTAGCCTTTTAAAAATATAAAAGTGTTAAATAAAAACGGAAATAGGAAAGAACCTTCGTGTATCAAATTTAAAGTTTCTATCTTCATGAATTTCGAAGATAAGCTTTTTAGTTTTGGGATTTCTTAGGAGGCACCTGAACCACCACTACAATTAAGCCTAAATTTTTGGGACACATAGGAAAAAGGAAACATATTCTTTGGCTTCGAAATTATACTCGTTTGACCTAAATCGATCAAAAGCTTCTAGAATCCGAACTCGACCAGAACTCGATTTTAAGTTTTTAAATCTACCCCTCTTAGAGGTACTAAATTTTACCTTTTTTATAGTTGCTATCTTTATGAATTTTAAAAATATGCTTTAAGGTCTTCGGAAGTGTGTGGCTGGTCCCCGACCCACTGCTCTAAGGGGGCCCGAATTTCAAGGACACTAAGGAAATGTGAAGGGACACCCTGATACCAAATTTGGAGGTTCTACCTTCATTGGTTTCGGAATTATGGTCGTTTGGTCTAAATTTGATCAAAAAGTTCTAGGTTCTGAACCCAAGGTTCAATCGCGATCGTACGCAATCCCCGCCGTTATTTCATTACTAGTAACCTACAGCACAAATTTGATGAAGATAGCGTCATTAGTTGTTGAATTATCGTGATTTTTCATATATTCGTTAGCCCTTGGACCGATTAAAAGGTCTAGCACCGTACCCATGGTCCGATTTCACCCAATTGCAATCTCCGCCGTACTTTCAGGTATAGTAACCTACCGCTAAAATTTCATCAAGGTAGCGCCATTATTTTTTGAGTTATCGTGCCTAAATTTTTCGTTAAGTTTAATTGCTAAATATTCAATAAATCCATCATACCAGTCAATACCATTAATTACGTTTTATTGAATTCATTTTGTTCTTTAACACTGCTATTTAGTTCTTCGAACGATTACGGTGTTCTAAATACAAATAGTGTCGGTACCAGTGACCTTTCAGCTACTAAAGCACATTCTTTCAAGAAATAATGTTTATCGTTTCCAACAACAAATTGTAAGAAAGAAAGAAATTGAGCCAGCAACCCATATTTATATCAGCAGATTGCACCAACTATGGACAGAGTGGGAAATTTTTTATTTTTAGAAAAATAAAAATAGAGGGTTGCCTGATAACCAGTCAATTAAAAGCCGGAAAATGTACACATTTTTAATTAGAGACCGTGAGTTTTATTTATTCCAACGAAAAATTAATTTAGAAAAGTTTTCGTACATTCAAAAGAGGACAAGTTGAGTGCGCCGCCAGAGACCGGCCGAATCCGCCATAATCCACCAAAGTCCGGTCGAATCCGCACAATTCCGGTGGATTTCGTCAGGCGCCAGAGTTGTGGCATAATTCGCCAGGCGCCGGAGTACTGGCCGAATTCGACAGAGTTCTGGGTGAAGGGACAGATTTTAGCCTCGGCAGTCAGAGTATTTAGCCGGACTTTCGCAGTACCTTTAGAGGACCGGTTTAAAAAAAAATTGGAGATTATAATAAAAAAATAAATTTATATTTTAAAAGATCAGCTTGTATTAACATTGAAATAATGGTAGAGTATAAAAGTAAATGTTTAAATTAAAAATTTTTAATCGTTTAAAAAGGAAAATTTGAATAAGAAATATGGAATAAGACAACAGTTCTATAGTACAATTCCATAAGCCATTTAAATTAAAAATAGGCAAATGTAATGCCTTTCAATTCAAAAGTGAATTTATTCTCCATCAGCCGATAGATCTCACAAAGCTTCTATTGGGGCAAACTGTGGCTGCTAAAAAACTCTCAATGGTAACCCTGCATTATTATGAATCAATGTCAGAGAAGGGAGTGGAGGATAACACGAGGAATCTAAAAACTTAAAAACATCACCATCTAAAATCTAAAAATCTAAAAACTTAAAAATATCACCAGGGCTTTAAAAAGTTTGTGAAAAATATAATAAAAATAAAAAGCAATACAATATATATAATTTTAATTTGCAGTTTTTTTATTTTTTTTATTCCTGTATTAGCTTAAAAATAGCCATAAAAATTCGAAAAAATTACTTATACCGTTTAACTCTGCCAGTTTCCCTCAGTTTCAACATGGTTGACAACACGTTTTAGCACATAGAACGTTATTTTTTCATTTGTTAAGTAGTGGCAAACATTATCGAGCATACCTGTTGACCTCTTCTTGAATTAAGGAAGAACCATTTTACAATTTTATAAAGCTGTCCGTCTAAGCAGAAACCCTATATAATTTTGAAAATGTTCTTTTTAAAAACCCTTGGTTTTTTTATCACTTGTTATATTTAATTTTAGTTGTTATTAATTTATAACTTTGTAAATTATCAATATAATTTGAAAAGATTAAAAACAGATCAAATCTTACTTAAAAGTTAGTTGCTTAGTAATTATGTTTTATTTTCTATATCAATCAAGTGTTTATAACTAATCACTTCACAAAAGCTTAATCTATATATATGGAAGCAAAAGTTTGTTTGTGTGTTTCTTTGTATGTATTGAATAGACTCGTAAACTGCTCAGCCGATTACCTTGAAAATTTGTATATAGAGGTTTTTGGGTACGGAAAGAAATCGTGGACTAAAAATTTTGCTCTAATGGACCGCCAAGTTGAGGCTGTGGTGCAAGTATTTAAACTTTTTTGTTTTAAAATGAAAACTGTTTGACAAATTGACTTCAAATTTTGTATACGTGATGCTCCTTGAGAATTGAGTTGATACTATTAACAGATTTGGAATTTGTTAACCCATGCCGGCCGACGGTTAGCCAAAAAAAAATGTTGGAAGCAAGTATTGTACAATTTTACGCAGTACTACTTTGGCCAAAAAGAAAGCCTCAAAAAAATTTTTGTTGAGTTCCGTTAACACATTGCGGCACAGCTGCTTTTTACAGATTTTTCGTTACTTTACTCTAAATTAGAAATGGTTTGACCGGTTGACTCCAAATTTTGTATGCGTGAAGCCCCTTGAAAATGGAGTATGTTAACAGCCTTGGTGTTTGGTAACACATGTTAGACCTACGATTGGTCAAAAAAATTTTCGGAAGTAAATTATACCGTTTTAATTTTGAAAAGTAGTTAGTACTTTTTGGAATTACAGAAAATGTAAAAAATTACTATAATAATCCAGAAAAATCGTTTTAAAAAAATAGTTTTAATACATTTTGAATTTAACATTTATACCATGTGTATTTGTTGTGTTAACTTTTTGTAATAACATCAACTTCAATTATACTTCCTTCGAGAGACGCGCACCGGGTATTAGCTAGTATAATATCTAAATAGAAAAGTTATACTTAAAATGCAAATTTGTTAATAAAATTATTAATGTAAATCAAGTTGCATTATTACCATTTTCTGATGATTGATAGCTTGTATATTTTGTTACTAATTTATAACTTAGTAAATTGTTTATGTAAATTGAACAGGTAAAAAACAGATTAAATCTTATTAATTAACTAATTAAAAAACTAATAAAATAAATCAAAAAGTTCACTTAATTATTATTTCCCATGATTGACATTTTTTATATTTAATTTTATTTGTTATTAATTTACAACCTTGTAAATTATTTATATAAATTAAAAAGGTTATAAACAGATCAAACCTTACTAAAAAGTTGCATTGTAATCATGTGTTATTTTCTATATCAAACAAGGCATACAGTTTAAATAGTATTATCATATGTTGCAACATTGTTGTACTTATAATTTAGTAAATTATCTATAGAAATAGAAAATAATAACTTTTAACATTCTATAATTTTTATTATTTATTAATATAAGAAAATTATTTATAATTAAAAAGGTTAAAAAAAAGATCAAATCTTACTAAAAAGTTGCATTATATGTAGAAAGTTTAACATTGAATAAAAGTTATGTTTTAAATCAAATGCATATTACTATTATTATTGATATGAAATTCCTAAAAAATTATAACAAAGTTGCATTACATTGTTACATTCAACTTTTAATACGAACTAACAAAACAAGAATTGGTAAATATTTTTTTTATAGAAGTAACTGATACAAATTATAATTATTCTGCTGTAATCCATAAACGTAAGCAGTTCCAGTTCTGTGTTAAGTTGTTATAGTAAGAAAGGAAAAAAAAAACAAACATGAAATCGAACATCTGTAATAAGAGCGTACGAGTTTCAAATCGGAATAGACATGTCCGTTCATTTTTGCATAGACAAAATCAAGCAAAAGAACTTCCCGACAAAGTCAAATTAGTAGAAACAACTTTTAAGGGACGAGTAAAAACCTTTTTTTTTGAAAACCGGGATGAACCACTTATAAATCTCTTAGAGTTTCTTTTTAGTAAACGTTCCAACATTTCGAAACTATTGGAAGATTGTTTGTTGGAACATGAGCGTTTTAAGATAAACGCTGAAATTTTTTGCCGACTATAAAAAAATTAATGGAAATGAAAATGATGCGGAAATATCTATTATCTATCGTTTAAATATCTAATAAATATTAAATATTAAATATCTATCGTTTCTTACACCGATGCTTTCTGTTTTAAGTATTGAAGATTTACAAAAAACATTAGATAATATCATTCTAAAAATACAGGAACTTGCAAAAGATGTTCAAGAGAAAGATGGGCACTATTAAAAATAATTGGATTAGAAATAAATGTTAATGAATATCAACCTCTTAGAGCATCACGTTATATAAATCTTCCTCGAGAGATATAAAAAAAGCTTGCATACATATTAAAAATTCAGATAATTACTGCTTTAAATGGCCCTCAATAACAGCATTTCAGTCACCGAAAAATAATTTCTCAATACCTAGATAATATAAAATAAAAAATATTAATTCAACTAAAATAAAATTAAATAGAGGTGCACTTTCAGTTTAAAACTTTGAGAGAATTGAGATTCCAGTTAAATTTCCACAAAATATTTGAGGGCCAAAACCCAAAAATAAGTATTAATGTTATGGAGTTGAAAAGAACAAATTAATAGAACCGTATTACTTATCAAAGGATGAAAAAGAATGTCATATCAATCTTATACTTCTCGAACAAAATGAAAAAGCGTATTATGTTTATATAAAAAGTTTACCAAAGTTACTTCATACTTATTTAACTAAACATAAATCAAAAATTTACATTTGCAACTACTGTTTACAACATTTCCATCATCCAAGACAGCTTCAAATCCATAAAAAGCAATGTAATAATGTGATAACAATTTTACCAACGGAGACTGAAAAAAGTTTAAAATTTAAAAACCATAACCAGCAAATGGGTCAGGAGGCCAAGGTTCGACAACGGACTGTAGCGCCATAGAAGAAGAAGAAGAACCAGCAAATGGAAGCGCCTTTTCTGATATATGCAGATAATGAGAGTATATTAAAACCAAATTTAACATGTCAACTAGATACAGAAAAACCATTGACAACAAATATTCAAGAACACATTCCTGCAGCGTTTTCATATTTTATAAAATGTTTATTTAATGCTTCTCGAAATAAGTATCTATGTAGTAAAAATTGGAGAAATTTTACCGTTGACTTTGTTCAAAGGTTAGTTCTGAAATTTTACCTGTTTATCTTTATTTCTAATTTTGCATTTCTTACAAATTAACAAAAGACTGTAAAGTTCTATATTTAACATATTATAAAAATCCTAAACCGATGACCAAAATGACTTTAGATGAAGAACTAAGGCAATTAGCGGAACCTACATGTCGCATTTGCAGTAAGTTTTTAGACTTAACTAATCGAGTAAGAGCCCATTGCATTTTAGTGAGTTTTGAAATTTAAACAGGCTGATTGATTAACGAAGTATATTGGTTTAAATACTGAATATAGAAAAATTGCTAAAACTATCTTTCATTAGGGTTTTAGTTTTTGACTCTAATCTAGCGGCTATAGAATTAAAGAAAACTATAATACATTTTAACAAACCGATTTATATAGGATTCACAATTTTAGACAAGTATAATAACAACGGAAGATTTTTATAATGACATAAAACCAGATCTGATTCAATACTTTGATACGTCAAATTATGCAAAAGATAGCTGATATAACTTGCCTCAGCTAAATAATAAAGTATTAAGAGTAGTATGTATATGCCGTTTCAGCGGCAGCAAAAGCTCAGGAGCTTTTTTAGTGCCGTTTCAGCGTCAGTAGTCAGCAAAAGTTCTCCTAAAGTTATGCAATAAAATTGTGATAAGTAAAAAGTTTTGTGCTTTTGAGTATTTTAAATTAAGCTTAGCGGTTAGAATATCAGTTATGTTTAAATTTCAAATTAAAACAGTAACAAGCTTAAGATATTGTGCTTATTGTTCTTAATTAAATATGAAAAGTTTTTAAAGTTTGGCATTTAGTATAATATATAATATATATCAAAGTTTAAGCTTGATTTAATATTTTCGCGAAAATTAAAAAAAAGTTTTATAAAATAAAAAAAATAAGCTTAAGAATTTTTTAATTAGATATGAAAAGTTTTTTAAATTTGATTTATACTTAATATTATCAAAGTTTAAGCTTGATTTAATGTTTACGTGAAAAATTTAAAAAATCAAAGGTGATAAAGTTCGTCCGTAATGTTTGAAAATGAAGCTTCCAACTGCCATTTTAAAGTTGAAAAGCTTAAAAAATCGATGGGAATTTTTTGGTTGATTATTAACTTAACTGCAAAAGTTTTGAAAAAAATGAAACAAATAAACGTTTGAAATTATATTTTATTTTTTTTTTTTTAAGCTTGAATTAATATTTCTGTGAAAATAGAAAAAAAGTTTTATAGGTTTTGAATTGAATATTCTTGATTAGATATGAAAAGTTTTTATAGTTTTGGTTTAAATACAAAGTTAAAATTAAAATTGAAAGACACTTTTAATGTGTGTATCATATTTTTTATTTTATTTAAACATTTTCAAATTGTGATTTTCTATTAAGCTAACAAAAATTTTTTTATATTTTGTTTTTTTTTTACAACTATTGCTCAATGGCATAATGCCCCCAAGCATATGTTTATACCCGTGCATACATATATGAACATCGGGTATATTAAAATTACTCCTCCGTTTGTAACGCATCGAAATATAAGAGCTAGATATAGTGTCAAGGGTACGTATCGAATCAGCATCGAAAAGTGAATCGATCTAGCTATGTGTGTCCGTCCGTCCGTCCGTCCGTCCGTCAGCACGATAACTCAAAAACTATAAGAGCTAGAGTTATGAAACTTTCACAAAGTAATTTTTAGACAATTTGTAGGTTCCCTATTGTTTTTGGTTAAAATCGGAGAAAGGCTTCGGGGAGCTGCCATACAACTTTTTTGCACCAATATGAATTTCTTCACAACTAATTATACTACGGGGATGAAAATTACACACGGTTAGTTTTATAATGACTCCGGCACTTATATGAAGTTTCAAAATGTTAGGGCCCCATTTTCGGGGGGCTGCCATACAACTTCTTTGCACCAATATGAATTTCTTCAAAACTAATTATACTACGCAGATGAAAATTACACAAGGTTAGTTTTATAATGACTCCGGCACTTATATGAAGTTTCAAAATGTTAGGGCGCCATTTTCAAGGGGCTGCCATACAACTTCTTTGCACCAATATGAATTTCTTCAAAACTAATTATACTACGAGGCTGAAAATTACACACGGTTAGTTATATAATGAATCGAGCACTTATATGAAGTTTCAAAATGTTAGGGCCCCATTTTCGGGGGGCTGCCATACAACTTCTTTGCACCAATATTAATTTCTTCAAAACTAATTATACTACGAGGCTGAAAATTACACACGGTTAGTAATATAATGAATCGAGCACTTATATGAAGTTTCAAAATGTTAGGGCCCCATTTTCGGGGGGCTGCCATACAACTTCTTTGCACCAATATGAATTTCTTCAAAACTAATTATACTACGACGATAAAAATTACACACGGTTATTTATATAATGAATCGAGCACTTATATGAAGTTTCAAAATGTTACGGCCCCATTTTGGGGGGCTGCCATACAAAGCTTTCGATTCAATAACTGCGAATCTAATGAAGCTACAAGGTTAAAATTAAAATTGGGCAGGTAAAGTAATAGGGCAAGTTAGTTGGCAAAGTTGGACATCACTCGGACCATCGGAATTTTAGGGTGGGCCATTTTTTTTTTTTGTTTTTTTTTTTTTTTTTTTTTAAACTGTTATGGGACAATGATATGGGATATTTTTTTTTTATTTTTTTTACGTCAAAATTATGGAGTAATGAGTTAAATGTATAAGGGAAGTAAATTACGGTTATTTTATACACCATAGTGGGTATGCACGGGTATCTAAAAGTTGACAAGGGCAACTATAATCTTCCTCGTTTTATATTATCTTCAGTTACATATCTTTTATTATCTAATGAACTTAAAGCTACTTTATTTAAATTTTGTGTATAAATTGTATGTAAATATGATCTAAATATTTTCATTTCTTTAAAACAAGTTTCATTTTTTAATAAACAATTTTTATAATTATCTAATGTTAAAGAATTGACAACATATTTTTTTATTCCTTTAGCTTTTTTAATAGTTTTATTTTCATATGTTTGAAGGAAATACATTTTAGATTTTAATCCAATAAATTCAGAAACAATTTTTCCATTAAATTCATCTTTAAAAAGACCTAGAACTTTTTTATTCATTAGAGGAAAATTAAATAAATTGTCAGATGGATAATCTGATGTATCAAAACGTTTTGGTATTTCATTAAATATGTCAGCGTAAAAATCATCTGTCTGTATAGTATAAATGAAACTGTCAGTGTCTGTATAATTTAAAAAAACCTTACTACCATATTTAGGTTTAATATAATCATAATGAAAATCATACATAAGAATTTTAGATTGTTCGAGTACCGTAAATCCCAAATATATAGGTTTGTCATAACATATATTTGTATGATTAAGCTGAATGGCTATCAAGTTTTCAGTAAATCTAGAGTGACTATGATAATTTGGTTTTGCTATTAACGCTCGAGCACCTAAATGTCTTCCTTGACTTCCCCAAGATGTAGCTATTTTGACATTTTTTCTTTTATCTACATTTTCCATTGTTTTACCAAAAACAGCATTATTCATTAATTTATAATAATCTTTTTCAAAAGCATTTTTAGCCATTGACCTGTGTGCGTTGTTTAAATCAATATATTTTTTTAACCAATTGCTTTGTGTGAACTTTAGTACTCTATAAATTTTTTTAAGAACCAAGCCGTTTCGAAGACACTGTTTTAAGTTTCGATAATGGATGATATATTTGCGTTTGTTTGTTAAGTCAACTAACAGTTTAGGAATTTTACCTTTCGGTGGAACTTTGTTTTCAGCACAAAAAGGAAAATCATTGTGCAAATCATGTAAATGTTGAGGGTAATCTAAATCCACTTCTAAAACGTAACCAGTTTGCGAACCATCGGCAACTGAAAGCACATCAATATTTTCAGGAGTATCAACCCACTGAAAATCTTTATGAGGTAAATATTGGATCATTGCCCATCCATATAAATTGTTGGCATCTTCATATACTATATATTTGGAAGGTTCGTTTTTTTTATAAGATTCCCCCATAAATTTATTATTTGCCACTGAATGTCTAAGTGAGCACTGACAAATTCCACCACGTATCCCTTTTTTAAAAAAATTATACATATCAACATCAGTTAACAACTCTAATTTTATATCAGTGTATTTTAACATAGCCGCCCATGACAAACCTGGAGTAGTGTAAAAATTTGCAGGATCTAAAGAATAGATTTTGGAGCATATTTTTCGAAAATTTCCAAAAACATCAGTCAAAATAATATCGTCAATAATATCATCAGTCAAATATCGAGAAAACGTAAATAAAATGAATGATTATCATCTATTGTAATTTTTTTAGATAATGAAATATAACGTTCTTTATTCAAAGGAATGACACCAATATGTCCATTCACTTCGTTTAGTTCTTTAAATAAAAGATGACAATCATAGCCGGAAAAATTGTGAAAAAATATTGGAAAAAAATTTGATCGTCTATACAATAAGTTGCAATAAGAATGAACAGGACCTCTATAATTGCCAGTAAAGTGGCAATGGTCTCTAATTCTATTATTAAAATCTAAATGCTTACCACATATGTGACACGTTTCTTGAACCAATTGTTGTAGCTGCTCATCCAGTGTTAGCGGATTCATCGGTTTTGAACTCATAAAGAAGGTTGAATATAATTCACTGCATGTTTCTGCCAATGATTGGATAAATTCCTTAGCACAGTTAGCTCCAACAAATTCTTTGAAACAGCTTAGACCATCATCAAAAGAACATTTAATGTAGTAAGAGAAAGCTACTGGAACATGTTGATGAATGCTTGTTGTTGAAGACATCGTGGAATCAGAATTGCATGTTGCAATAGGTTGTAAAATACTCTCAGCATCGGCATAAATAACAAAAGGTGTTTTCAATTATTGTTGATAATTCTTAAACTCCAGTGTATTTTTTTCAACAGACGGAAGCTTTGTAACTACTTTATTGCATTCGCGTTTGTGTAAGTCACGTTGTTGTAATGTATGAAAATGTTGCAAGCACATATTACAAATATAAATTTGATGTGTATTCCTTGTTACAGACCGACTTATCAATCTTGATAAATGTTTTATGTAAACAAAATGAAATTTTTCATCCCTTTCCAAAAGCAATAAATTGACATGAAACTTTTTTTCACATTTTGTCAAATAAAATGGCCCTACAACCTCATATTTCTTATTAATGACTTCCAATCCAAACAAATTTATGCTTATTTCATTATTAAGTTTTTCGAATAAATTTAGTTCAGACAATTTAGTTGGAAATTGCATATTGCCAAAATTAAGTTGTAAAACATCGCCAAACTCAAGCTTGACAATGGGTTGAGAAATGTCAGTAATTTTGTATGAAGATGTTCGTTTTGCACTTTCAGCGCAAGTTTGTAAGGCTGATACTAAACTCCACTTAAAACAGAAGTTATCATTATTGTGGATATTAATGCAGGCTTTTTTATCTTCTATGTTTTTTGGTAACTTAATATAACTAGAAACTTGGATTGGTTCATATTTATTGATATTTATTTCCACGTGTAAAATTCTAATTAACGCCCAACCACTATCCTTTTCTTGGAAGTCTTCTGCTTGTTGTTGAATAACGTCTTTAGCATTTTCAAAAAAATCATTAAGATCGTCTGCCTGTGTTATGCTTAACATTCGAGTTTGAAAAGATTTGATTGATATATTTTCAAACTCTTCTTCTGTTGGTTTTATATATTCACCGAAAAGTTCCAGATTCGCCTTAATGACATTGTGCTTTTTTAGTGATTGTCTCAACAATTCAATGATATCGGGTTGAGCATTTTCTAAAAAGTGTGATGGGTTTAATATGCCTTCATCATCATTATCTCTAATAAATGTTTCTAGTCTATTTTGAAAACATTCATTAATACACCTAACATTAGTTTTAATGACTTCTGCTGCATTTTTCTTATGTTCATTTGTCCGAACACAAGAACACCACAAATTATTTGAGATGGCTGTTTTGCACTTCTTGCAAAATTTTGTATTTTCATAACCTTCTCTGTGGTTTTTTATATGTTCTAATAAATTGTTTTTTCGATCAAATACTTTTTGACATAAATCACATTTATGTTTTAATTGTACATTTATTGGACATTTATGGCTTTTAAGATTGTCCGACCTTGTGAAAATTTTTTTCCACTCATTGCATTCCGATTTGATTTTTTTATTTGCTGAACTCATTTTTAGTTGTTTTTTTTTTTTTTGTTTTAATTTAAGTAAAAATTATTTGGTAACTAAAATAGATTATAACATAAGATCATATATATATACTTTTAAAAACCACAGGTGCAGCAGCCTTCACAACATTTTAATTTATATGATATTTTTCAAAATACTGCAACAATGTTGTATCGTATTAGAATTTTAACTTTAAAAAAAAAAATAATTGCATAATTGCATAATGAGTTAGTTATGTGGTTTTTATTTTATTTTTTATATGAGTGCGGAAGTCATATATAAAGTTTTTCATATATAAGAACAACAATTTTTCTTTACTATTATTAAAAATTATTTACTTTATTAAGAGTACATAATACATATTAAAAAAAAAAAAATTGCATAAATCCAACTTTTAACCCCCCGGGACAACTTTTTAATTTATATTATATTTTTCAAATACTGCAACAATGTTGCATCTTATTAGCATATTAACTTTTTTAGAAAGGCGCGCCGCCGCCACCCGCATTACTATTCTAATCATAAAATCATAAAAACAAATCTATTAAAATATTTTTTTGGCACGGTGCAGCTGCAGCAGCCTTCAAAACTTCCCTCTTTGTCAAAAGTGTTTTTGTTGTTTAAGTTATTTACTTCAATTTACATCTATTTATATACAAGTTAACAAACAATAATGACTTTTTTAATAGAAACAAAAGCTTTAACAAAGAAATTCTAACAATGTTCTTGATATAAATTAAAATAAAAATTCGTAATAAAAAATAGTATATAATACATACTAATTTAACAGTTTTCTAAAGTAATATTCAAACCAACAATACAACATGGTTAGTAAAAATCAGATATTTTAAATTAAAATTAAAAATAATATTTTTATACTAAAAAAAAAAATTTTAATTTTTTTTAATTTAAGGATTTTATTAACGATATAGTAACAAGTGCAAAAGGTGATTACACTGCATATCACAAAATAGACATTTTAATTATCGATTTCCTGTACGACGTGCAAGAATTTAAATTGATACATGTCTCGAGGGGAGGCCGAGCTCTTCTGTGTACATTAAAAAATCCTTTGACTCAGGAAGAAACAACAATTTGGATGCCGGATCGTATAACAAAAAAAGTTAAAACAGATGAAGATTTGAAAAAGCTGAACGATGAATCATTCTATTTGAAATTTATGGGAAGAAATGAAAAAAAGTTTAACATGGCCATCTTTGAGCTGATTCCGGCAACAGAAATTAATTCGCAAGAAAAATTCCTGAAATAAAACGTTGTATATACAATTATTTTAAAATAAAGAAAAATTTTTTTTTCAAAATATTATAATGTTTTTTTTAATTGAATATTTTCAAACTTTATAGCTCTTTGTGACTTAATTTCTAATTTGTCCTCTGTTGGCATGCTTTCGTAACAAAATAGGTCTTTTTGTTTTGGAGAGGTTGATGAAGTACAGATTAGATCAATCTCTGTTGGCATTTTATCATAACAATAAAGATTTTTTTTTCTGGGGTATTGTTGATTTTGTCTGATGTTTTACTGTTTCTACTGGTCCGGCACTTAATATTTCATTCTTTCCTGGAGTTGTTTTTAAGTCCAAGGGCTCATGTAAAATTAGACTACAATTCAAATTGAATTCGTCACACTTCTCAATAACATTTTCAAAAGGTTCTTTTACTAAAAAGTCTTCCATTTGGTTCTTTAAATTGATTTTATTGTTAGGCAAATTAAAAATCAAAATCTTCTTTTATACTTTTTTTTTTTTTTTTTTTAGCATTATTAGAAAATTAATAGTACTCTAAAGGTAAAAATTTGAATTCATCACACGTATTTCTTAATCTATTACACACTTGCATTAAAGTGCATAATGAAATGGGAAATGAATTTTTGTAATTCCAATTTTTTTTTCAAAGCTTTTATTTGAGTATTAATTAAATGTATACGAGTATATATTTATAGTACTCGATAAAAGAAAAATACAAATAGTCTGTACGGTCGTGGGCTGTGCGGTCGTGGGCTGTGCGGTCGTGGGCTGTGCGGTCGTGGGCTGTGCGGTCGTGGGCTGTGCGGTCATGGGCTGTGCGGCAGGTGGGCCTAAATTATCGTAAATTGATTTTCAGATGCCTGCGAGGCCCCTTCGGGGGCACTCCTCATCCTCATCCCTCTTCTGAGAGATGATTCGTATTAGGTATAAATAAAGGTTTTAAATTATTTGTCCGAAAACGGTCTGTGAAGGTCCGAAAACGGTCTGTGAAGGTCCGAAAACGGTCTGTGAAGGTCCGAAACGGTCTGTGAAGGTCCGAAACAAGGGGCCCCTTGGCGCGAGGGGCCTGTATTCAAAACTAGTTTCGGTCTGTAAAGGCTCGCAAATGGTCTGTGAAAGTCCGAAACGGTCTGTGAAAGTCCGAAACAGTCTGTGAAGGTCCGAAAACGGTCTGTGAAGGTCTGAAGACGGTCTGTGAAGGTCCGAAAACGGTCTGTGAAGGTCTGAAGACGGTCTGTGAAGGTCCGAAACGGTCTATGAAGGTCCGTTAATAGTTTTAAAAATTTACTGCTCTATAGTATATGTATGTATCCCCACTTTTTTTATGAAATCAGAGTTTTAAATAAAAGGCTAGGTTATTAATTTTTTTTATTATAATAAAGAACAAAATGAATTGCAACAACAACAACAGTAGTAGCAGAAAAGCTATAGTTGATTTACAATTTGTTATTGGAAATAACAAACAATATTTTTTGAAAGAATTTTCTTTGATAGCTGATGGTTCTCTAATACCAGTGTTTTTTATATTTAAAGCACCGTACTCATTTGAAGAATTAAATAGTGATGTTAAACGACAAAATGAGTACAAAAAAAAGAACATTAATAACATGGATTGGAATGATGGCTTTATAGAGTATTTAAAAGTTAAAAATGTCTTTGAGGAACATTTAACAACTATATTTGATGTTGTTTATGTAAAAGGTCTTAAAAAAAAGCAATTTTTAGACACTTTTATTTCAAATTCAGTAAAAGTTATCAATTTAGATAACAAAATTCCATCTCTACAGAAACTAAGAAATTACATCACCATCATAATACAGAAAATTTGTTGCAAAGATGTGCTGTAAAAAATTGTATAAACTTGTACATGTATTTAATAAAATATAATAATAAAAATTGGCTTTAAAAAATATTTGTTTTATTTATTGTTGCACAATATATTTTTTCAGACATAAACAATGGTATTTCATAAAATAGTCTAGAATAATTACACTGAGCTATATGTAAATTCATAGGAATATAAAAATCTTCTTGTTCCAATTTCAGTTTATTCCTTTCAATACATCTGTCGAAATACTTGAATACATATTCCCGCACATTTAATTCATCTCCATTGTTATATGACATCACTGCTTGTATAAAGTCCAACATAAGGCAAAAGCGGGTGTACTCATCTAGTTCCAATGTTAGTTTTTTAGTTTGTTCTGTATGATTGAATTTCAGTGGAAATTTATTTGAATTTAATTTAGGTTGAATGTTTGTAAAATCTACATAAAAAGCATGCCACTGCAAATAATTCATCTCGCTAATGACTTTGCGATGACGCTGAAAAATTATTGTTGCAGCTAAATTTTCAATATTAAATCCAATTTGTATTTTTATTGTTTGTTTTTTATCCAAATAGTAAATATAGCTTAATAAAAGATTTTTTTGTTGTGCCTCGTCCTCGTTATCGTTGTTTATTTGTTTTTCGATAAATACTTCAGCATTTGATGTTGGCTCCATGTTTTTTTTTAAACTGTTAAAGTTTTATAACTCGAAAGTTTTGTATTTATAGTTTTTATCGTAAACATTTTTTGAAAATTTTCCGAAACATTATTTGTATTTTTTTATCGTTTTTGGGTGGGGATGACATTGTGTTGAATAAATTAATAAAATTTTTCATGCTCTTGCGCTTACATCGCATCCATAAATATACACAACAATATTGTCCACAGGCTGATGTAAGGTCACTTTGTAAACGCTTATTGTTGAAAATAAAACATTTTGATTGATTTTGTAGAAATTTCACAATCTCATTGTGGAATGGCGGATTTCCAAATGAATCAAAATATTCTATACAGCCTTGAACTGGCACGAAAATTGCTAACCAATGTGTTCCTTTTTTGGTAGAAGTGTCGGTGTTTATTACTAAAATACCAGGTTTTGAAATATTTTTCGGTATTTGATCAAGAGCAAAAACACCATTAAACAATTTACTTGTGACATTATTACATTTCAGCGCTTTCGTTATCTGAAGTGTGTTCATTTTTTTGTAAACGGGAAATATCAATTAGCTGAGTATTTCCACTTATGTATGCCGTTAAAAATTCAACTTTAAGTTTACCACTTGTGAACACTATATCGAATTTTTCAAGCAAATTTATTAAATTATTAGTTGTTTTTTCATTGTCCATATGTCCAAAAGAGTAATTCTTGATGTCCGTTCTTTTTAAATCTTTGGTTGGGAATTTATACTTTAATTCCTTTACAATAGTCTTACATTTTTCTTTTATTCCAGCCACAGCAAGGTTTTTAGCAAATATTGTATTGTTATCATCCGTACAGAATGATAAATCTACCACAGCGTATGCCATTTTCAAATGAATAGAGATGCTCCACTATGCTTCCTTTTATATGTTTACGTAGACGTTGCGATTTTTATCAATTTCGATACTGGCATCGAATTCTGCAAACACAATACATGTTAATGTTGAAGTTAATGGAGAACTGAGTCTTGCTTCAATCTTTACTACTCCCTGGTTTAATAAACTTTGACATGTATCAGTTCCAGAACCATCTGGTGATAAATCAAAAGCTAGTATTGTATAACCTTTTGAAAATAGTTCTTTTGAAATTTGATGGCCTTTATCAGAATGATGTATACCTGTTCCGCTAAATAATGTTAAATATGCACGAGAATTGCAATTGTTATTCGACGTAAAACTGGTTTCAATTGCAGAGTTTGGTGTAGGCACTCCATTCACATATAATTGAAATTGTGTGAGATTTTGATGATCGAAATGGTATGGATTTTTTGATCTTTTACCATTAAAATTTTCATTATTAACCATACAAAATAAAAGAGCTTTTGGTATTTGCCCTATAAATATATTATCTAATGATATGTTGGATGTGTTAGCTGGAATTGTGAATGTTTTGATTTCACTTCTCGTATAAAAATATTTTGCGTTAGCCTTTTCCAAAACAGTATTATGTGCTATTAATATGCTTGGATTAATTGTTAAATGTTTCATGTATAATGTAGCTTCAAGAATTTTTAAATAGCTTTCGTCTGAATAAATGAAAAATAGAAAAAAATCTTGTTTTTCTAATGCCAAAGCAATTCGAATGTCAACGTTATTTAAAAGTAATTTGGAAGTGTTGAAAAAATCTACATGTAATTTTCCCATTAATTCTACTATTGTAGAATTATTGTATAATTTTTGCCTTGATTTAGAACCAGAATTGTTAAAATCATTTACATTTGGTTTATCCAATTCCCAACCAGATGCTTCCAGATGTGTTTGACTGGAATCTGTACCATAATTTAGTAAAGTAGTTAAGTATCCTTTATAATGGTATAATGAGTCTGACGGAGTGATGTTTTTTCCATTTAGAGTTACATTACATTGTTTAATTAAAGAGTGTAATAAATTATTTACAACACTGGGCTGTGAGGCTGCTTTTGCATCAGCTCCGGTTCCTACTTTATCATTTGCACTCCAAACTGATCCATCTTTTTTTAATATTTGAATTTTAAATTTGATGTAGGTTGACGATAAATCTCGATATGTATCTCCATTTCCAAGCGAAACAAATTCAATAGTTGATGGTGACGCCTCTAAGGAAGCTAAAGGATTGTATGCTACTTCTTCTGAACGCAATATACTTGTTTGTATTGGTAATGATGCAAAAAGATCAAGTTCAGATTTCATACACTCCATATTTAATTGAATATATCAGAGGTTTTAATTTGCTTTTTTCGTCGCTTCGACTTTAAATGTGTCTTTTTAGAAACTGCTCGTCGTTTTATACTGCTCCGTCTTTTTATGGCTTTTCGCCTTCCACCATACATCGAATGCAGTTGATTAACTACTGATTTTCTTAGATTTTTCATGCCACCTTTACTTTGATCAATTACAGTTTCTTTTATGTTTGCACCAGATGCTATATCATTCAAAATATTTTTACTTGTGTTCATAGCCTCTGTTTTAATTAAGTTCCAACCTGATGTAAAAACTGGCTTTAAGTAACGAATTAAACTTCCGAATATATTTCCAAAACCACGACCTCTTTGAATAGTTGGATAAAATTGTAATAGAAGTCCAATATCGTTGATTCCTCCACCTACTTGAGAGGAATAATATCTCACGTAAGCTCTTTCCATGTTTGATATGATATCATATTTGAGTAGTAGTATTTATATTGTTTTTAAGCAATCATTGTTTTTTAAAGTGCAGTACAATTTTTGTTGGATAGTAACTGGAAACAAAATTTATTCCATCGCCGTATTGGTTGCAAATTTTAATCGCTATCGTTTCAAAACAATTTTTTTCTATAGGTATGTATTGGACATTTTCAAATTCAATATTTGTAGGTATTCTGCAATTTTCTACGTTGATAGCTCTTAATGCACGTACTTTGCTACTTCCAAAAACAGATCATTGAACTATATCTGAATATATCATCACCATTCCATTAACTTCATCTTTATTATTAGCAATAGCTAATTTAAATAGTTCAGGTAATTTTGTTTTGAAATTTTTTATATTTTGTTTCTGTCGGAATAATTCATTTAGCAATGTTTTTACATTATAACTGTGATTAACTTTTATAAAGAAGCTGTCTTCATCAAAAGTCTGTGATATTCGAATTAAACCTTTTTTGTTTTGATCTGCTACTTTTTGAAAAGTTATATTATCATAATTTTTAGTATTAGAAATATATGTCAAAACTTCATTAAAAAATTCTTTGAAAACTTGGTTTCGAGTAAATCCCGGATTAGGAGTTATATTTTTAATAAGTGTTGGCAAAAAATTAAATTTCCAATCATCCAAATGTAATTCCGAATCGTCATATGAATAATATGTGTAACCTATAGATTTGGTTACTTTAATTTTTTCAAGAGGTTTTTCAATGTTTTTTACATAAACATTATACTCTCCAATATTAATAAGAGCACAATTCTCCTTGTTAAATTTTTCCGTTTGTAGGAAATCGTTCAGATAAACTTCTGAAAGACCTACTTTCCAGTTTCCGTTTCTTAAATCAAAGTGAATAGGCAATTTATTTTCGAATGAAGCTAAAGTGTTGTCTGGAAAAAGTTTTAAATTATCATTACTAAACAATGTTACATAGAAGTCATCTTGACTATCCATCTTTGTTAACTTCTTTTAAGACATAAAATGTTGCACTATTTATATGTTGTCCATTCCAGTGTTGATGAAGTTCTTAGTTTTGGACTTCTTAGTAAAGGTTTTAATTTTCGTTTTTTTGTTTCAGGAAACTGTGAAAGTATAGTTGAGGAAATTGAACTACCGGCCGATCTTAGTGTCTTCTTTTTTTCAGGAGATGGTACAACAACGGTAATTACATCACCACTTGGTGTTTCAAACATTCGATAATCAGAACTTAGAGATGGTCTTTGTACTAGTTTTTCGTCTTTCAACATTTCAGTTTGAGCTAATTTTCTAAATGAATTTTCATCATCTAAATCGATATCCATATCTGAATACTCTTTTTTAGGATCATATTCAAACACTTCATCAGTAACTAATGGTACAGAATTAGTCTGTGTTGATGTTGATTTGTATTTAGGTAATTCGGTTTCTGTATATGCATTTCGTTTAGAAAAGAATTTTGTTTGAGTGCCTGTATCAAATGTAGGATTATTAGCCTTTTCTGGTAATTTTTTTGCGTGTCTTTTGTTAATTCCATATTTGAGGAGATTTTGACGATATAAGTACCATTTTTGCAATGGTTTTAAGTTTTTATCATATAAAACTTTTTTCATTTTTTGATCTAATAAATCCAAGTTTTTATCATCTTGAAATAATTTACTAAATTTTGAAAATATTTCTGGTGACATAACAATCATTCGCTGCATTATGTCTTACTGAGTAATTTCCCTATTACACCAGATAATATAGTTCCGATTAGAGTTGGTAAAAACCCACCATGTTGAACTAATATTTTTCTTTTGGCTTTTATACTTTTCTTAGCACAGGCTAGAAATCTTAATTGTTTTTTATGTTTTTTTAATTTTGCTTTTTGTGCCGATGATATTTTATTATTACCATTTAATATATTGATTGCAATTTCAGCAATAGTTTTTATAATATCATCATCACAATATTTAAGAATATTTCTACGAAATATCTTGTTGTTGCACTTTCCTAGTACATGTAATATATGTTGGTTTTTCTTCAATCGTTTCATACATTTGACAGTTGTTATTCAAATCACCCGTATCACAAAAACATATACAATATTCTTTGGAAAAAATATTAGTTCTAATACGAAATAAATCGTTAATGTCTTGTGTTAAATCCAACACAATATAACCATGAGGTTTTGATGTTGACTTATTATATACTCTCAAGAAACCCTTTATATTTTCTGGATATAGTTGCCTAGCAAGAGGAAAAATTTGCGATTTGTCTCGAGGATTTTTGAAAAGCACTAAATATTTACAATTTAATGAAATATCTCTTGAAAATTTTCCCTGATGAAAAACGTTTTGTGTTAACAATATAATAGATAAATTACGATGGTGTGAACCTTTAGTAAATAGCTCACATACCTCTTTATTTGCAGAATCTAACATTAAGTCATCTAGAACAATTAACGTAGGTTTATTTTCATTACCACTAAATTCTTTTGGGATACTGGTATAAAAGTCTATATAGGGAAAAGTTAGATTTTTTGGAATAGCAGAAATTTCTGGATTACACCATTTTATTGTTTCAATTTTCGGAGAAATCAATCTATCAATATTTTCAATTAAATTACACACAAATGTTGTTTTCCCACATCCAGATGGTCCCGCTATCATCATTGTAAATGGATGAATAAAATTAATCATTTTTGGTCTGTGTCTGATAAGAAACTGAATTTAAAATACAATTTAGAGATCATATAAAAGCAGCGAACATATTCTTAGTACTGTCATTTTGAATTATGGAAGTGGAGGAGTTCTTAAATATTTATTCCTCCGTCGTATTAGATGATCATAAGAAACTAATATTACATCTATATAAACACATTAAAAACTTTTCTGGAGTAAAAAAATTCACTTCAATTTATGGTACTCATTTTACCCTTTGTCCGTGGGCATATGATAATTCTACTTCTGGACCGGACACATGTGAATGTCACACAATAGAAAATTATAGAATCACTCTAGAAAATTTAATTAAATGGTACGAGAATAATGTCGAGGCTACAAGTCGTGTCAGATATTCATAGAGGCGCTAGAAGAAACTTTACACGAAGAAAATTTATTCAAAAGGTTTTAAATGATACTTGGCAAATTGATTTGGTTGAAATGATTCCATACGCAAAATTTGATAAGACATATAAATATTTATTAACCGTTATTGATACATTTTCAAAATTTGCGTATGCTGAACCGATTAAAAACAAAAGCGCTGATAATGTTTTAATCGCAATGAACAATATTTTTAAGCGTGCTGGTAAAAAACCAAAAAATTTACAATCTGATCACGGTACGGAATTTTTCAACAAAAAATTTCAAAATCTAATGAGGAAATATAAAATTAACCATTATCATACATATTCAGAACTAAAAGCATCAATTGTAGAACGTTTCAATCGCACCCTAAAAAACATGATGTGGAAACAATTCAGTTTACAAGGCACATATAAATGGTTACCTATTCTGCCATCGCTAATAGAAAAATATAACTCAACATATCATCATACAATTAAACTTCCACCTAAAAATGTTACAAAGAAAAATGAGAAATTTTTATTAAAAACTGTCTACAATAAATTAAAAGTATTCCGAAAAGCAAAATACAAAGTTGGAGATTTTGTTCGTATAAGTAAATTTAAAGGTATATTTGCAAAAGGTTATCAACCTAATTGGTCAACAGAAATTTATACAATAGCGAAAATAAAAAGAACTGATCCAATAACATACAATTTACTTGATTACACACAAAAACAAATAAAAGGCAGTTTTTATGAACCTGAACTTACATCTGTTAAATTTCCTAATGTTTACCTTGCAGAAAAAATAATAAGAAAAAAAGGAAATCAAGTTTTGGTTAGATGGCTTGGCTTTGATAAAAACCATGATTCGTGGATAAATAAAAAAGATATTATTTAATGAATAATAATTTATTAACTTTTAGTAAAACATGCAATGCTGTTATTTAATATTAAAAACAACTTTTTAAAACCAAGTTTTATATATTTTTTTTTTTTTTAACTTGAACTTGATCACGTTTTCAATTTGTATTCATGATCACGCCTTTATATTATTAACAATATAATTTCAAACGTTTATTTGTTGAATTTTTTTCAAAACTTTTGCAGTTAAGTTAATATTCAAACAAAATATTTCCATCGATTTTTTAAGCTTTTCAAATTTAAAATGGCAGTTGGGAGCTTAATTTTTGAAACATAACGAACGAGCTTTATCAGCTTTAAATTTTTTAAATTTTTCACGTAAATATTAAATCAAGCTTAAACTTTGATAATATTAAGTATAAACCAAATTTAAAAAACTTTTCATATTTAACAGTAAGCACAATATCTTAAGCTTGTTACTGTTTTAATTTGAAATTTAAACATAACTGATATTTAAAAAACTTTTCATATCTAATTAAAAATATTCAGCTCAATAGCTTAAGCTTATTTTTGTTAATTTATAAAACTTTTTTTAATTTTCACAGAAATATTAAATCAAGCTTAAACTTTGATAATATTAACTTTGTATTTAAACCAAACTTTAAAAACTTTTCATATTTAATTAAGAACAGTAAGCACAATATCTTAAGCTTATTACTGTTTTAATTTTCAATATAAACATATCTGATATCCTAACCGCCAAGTTTAATTTATAATACTCAATGACTCAAACTAGCTTAAGCTTATTATTGTTTTAATTTGAAATTTAAACATAACTGATATTTAAAAAACTTTTCATATCTACTTAAGAATATTCAGCTAAATAGCTTAAGCTTATTTTTTTTAATTTATAAAACTTTTTTTTAATTTTCACGGAAATATTAAA
Source organism: Dolichopus griseipennis (assembly GCA_963082915.1). Taxonomy (NCBI): domain Eukaryota; kingdom Metazoa; phylum Arthropoda; class Insecta; order Diptera; family Dolichopodidae; genus Dolichopus; species Dolichopus griseipennis. The sequence continues at coordinate 104,856,244 of OY720441.1, read as the reverse complement.
TCAAGATTAAACTTTGATAATATTAACTGTGTACTTAAACCAAACTTTAAAAACTTTTCATATTTAATTAAGAACAAGATCTTAAGCTTGTTGCTGTTTTAATTTGAAATTTAAACATAACTGATATCCCAACAACCAAGCTTAATTTAAAATACTCAAAGACTCAAACTAGTTTAAGCTTATTATTGTTTTAATTTGAAATTTAAACATAACTGATATTCTAACCGCTAAGCTTAATTTAAAATACTCAAAAGCACAAAACTTTTTACTTATCACAATTTTATTGCATAACTTTAGGAGAACTTTTGCTGACTACTGACGCTGAAACGGCACTAAAAAAGCTCCTGAGCTTTTGCTGCCACTGAAACGGCATATACATACTACTATTAAGTCTTTTTAAAGATGAAGTGGGTGGAAAAATAATTACTGAATTTATAAGTTCAAGGTCAAAAACGTATTTTCTTCAGGCTTTAGAAAATGAAAGTTTTATGAAAGCAATAGGTGTTAAAAATATGTTGTTAATGACTTAAATATAGAGGATTATAAAAGTTCTTTATTTCATAATTTGATTATTTATAGAAATATGAAAGTTTTTAGATAGAAATTACACACTATTTATACGCAGAATCTTAACAAAATAACTTTAAGTAGTTCAGATGAAAAAAGATACATTTTAAGTAACAATGTAAATGCTTATGCTTAGGGACACTATGCTCTAAGGAAATGTAATGTAAATAATATTATTTTTTAATACGTATTTGGTATTACACTTAAGATTGTTAAATTATTTACATATGTAATTATTCCTAACTAACTATGTATATATTAATTTCAAAGAAAGTAAACTCTAATAACTTTGTATTTAAACTAAACTAGTTTTAGCTTGTAATTATTTGTTTCAAAACTCTTTTAGTCATTTTGATTTCTTAGTACAGCTACTTTATCATGATAATATTTCAGCATTGTTTTAATATTATTTAATTCATCTAATAATTTAACATTATTAGAAAGTTCACTGTTGATTATGAAAGTCTGAATTATCACTGAAAAAACTATAGTAAAATGCAAAAAAACGAAATAAAGTCGAACTGGACATTAAATTCTATTTCAAAAAAATAATTCAAAAAATATATTAAACGGAAAAGAGGCAACTGAATTTTAATTTAACTCTTTTATCTCTGTTAATTATAAATATCGTATAAATATTCTTGAAAAAAAGATTTTCAGTTCAACTTTAAGAACCTTCTTAATTTACAATAGCTTAAAATTATATAGGTATATAAATATTCTGGAAAAGAGAAATATGCTGTTTTTGTACCGGAAAACTTTTTTCAGAACATTTATAAACTAAAAGGAAATTTAAAGTTAGTTATTAAATTTTGCTTACCCTATTGAATTCGAAATCAGGACTTAAGCATTCTGAATTCATAATTCATTAAGTACGGACGTAGTAATAAAAAAAAATATTTAAATATCACGTGTAGAAAAAAAAAAAAAGAAAATAAATTTCTTTTTATATTGAAATTGGATCTTCATTACTAAAATTAATTGAGGAAAAAAAAAAAAAAGCAAAATTCAGCAATATTAATAGTTGTTCCAACAACTGTGGATTGCCATAAATGTAGAGTGAAAATTCGAGGAGAAACTGGGGTAAAATGTGCTGGAGTATGTGGTAAAATTTACCACTGTCAATCTAAATGTTCGGGATTGGACCAGTCAACTCTAGGAATTTTAGACGTAAATTCACGTTTAAAATATATATGTGATGAATGTATAATGTATATACAAAATATTGATCTGGTATTACAAGAAATGGAAAGATCAGTTAAGAAGAACAATGATTATCTAGTGGAATACAAAGAGGAATTTGACCGGGCTATTAAAAATAATGAAAGAGAAATAATTGGATTACTTAAGGCGGTAGAGGAGAGATATATGAAACGGTTACAACATATTAAAACTGAACAAAAATATGAAATTGAAAAAATGAATAAATTAACGGAAGCATTCAAAATGGAAAGTGAAAAAATAAATAGCAGTATAAAAACATCAATACTCAAGAACGATGAACTGTGTACTGAATTGCAAACATATAGCAATAAAAATTTGAAAAATGAAAATGTAGGTCAAAATGTATCGTTTGCCGAAATATTAAAAAATGCAAGTGTCAGCAAAAAAACTGTGCCATCCATAAAAAAAGTTGTGCCTTTGATTGTGAAACCTAAGCAAAATGTGAACAAACTAAAGTGGATTTAAGTAAATAAGTCGACCCAAAAAATCTAAAAATCAAAAATGTCGAAAATAGAAAAAATGGTATGGTACTAATTGAAACCGAAACAAAAGAAGAACGTGAAAAAATAAAAAATTTGTTAGAAAAAAAAATGGGAGATTATGAAATAAAAGTGCCAATTGAAACCAAACCAAGAGTGGAAATCATTCACATGGGAGTCAATTATAAAGAAGATGAATTAATAAACAAATTAAAGGCTCAGAATCCTATCTTAGAACATAGTGTGATGAAAGTGATAAAAATTTATCAGGCAAGGAAAACAAACCATACAAGGTATAATGCCATAGTAGAAATAGATAAGGAAACTTTCCCAAAGATAATTGGAAATGAAAGGGTCTCAATTGGATGGGAGCGCTGCAAAGTTTTTGACGCTATACGGGTTTTACGCTGCTTCAAATGCAAAGGCTTTAATAATAAATCTGCGGATTGTGAAAATGATGAGATTTTTGTCAAATGTCATCAGAAGCATAAAAGTGTTGAATGTAAAAAGGATGACATCAATAAATGCATAAATTGTCTAAAAGTGAATGAGAAGCTAAAACTTGGTTTAAATGTTGATCATAATACCTTTAGTGTGATGTGTCAGGTATATCAAAAAAAGCTGAGTATTAAAAAACAAAAGATTGGATATTAGCAATTAAAGACTAATTTTACGGAAAACAACAACTTATCTAATATTGATAATTTTGATATGAAAGAAAATGGGAATAAAACTAATAATAATAATAATAAAAATTATAATAATAATAATAATAATAATAATAATAATAATAATAATAATAATAATAATGATAATAATAATAATAATAATAATAATAATAATAATAATAATAATGATATTAATAATAATAATAAAACTGATAACGATAGAATTGCTGATATTAGTACAACAGGGACGGTAATAAAAACTGTTAAAGAAATAGTCAAACCAAAAGATGATTCATCAAATATTAAAACCAAAAATAATAGAAATCTTTTAAATTTTTTATCATTCACAAAGAAAATACATAAAAATATCACTACTGCGAAAGAATCTATAGTTGATGTAGCTAATCCAAATAAAATTAAAAAAAGTGATTCCGTAGTATCAAAAGATGAAGATAAAGAAAAGAATAAAACTTGCATTTCTCCAAGCAAACTCCAAATTCCAGATAACAAATATTCAAATTGGACTAAGGGAGAACGCTCTGCCCAAACATTGAAAAAAATGTACAGGGAAATAGTAAAACATACATCGATCCATTGGTCCCTCCTATTGTTAGGCTAACAAGAAAAGCAATTGATACTGGTGATAATGTTTATGCAATTTCAAGACTAAGAGACCACAGAATTTATAACAATGTAAGGCTGTTTTTATCATATTTCCATGACAAGGATGATATTTGCTATGAAGGTGTCACTCAGACTAGTTTAAAAATACTAATTCATCAAGAGGGATTGCCAAATAACTACAAAGAACTTTCTCAACTTTATTTTATTTATCATGACAATACAGGAGTATCTAGAAAAGAAGCAATTCAAGACCTAGCTTATTACAGGAGGCATATTGATAATAAATACAGAGAATATTTGCAGAAAACAAGAGAAACTTGGCAAAATTATATGATTAGTAAACCTTGATGTTCAATACACTCTCAAATTTAAATATTGTGCATTTTAATGCCAGAAGTCTCAGAAAAAATATTATCGAAATAGAATCATTTATAAAAATTAAAAAATGTATTGACATAATTATGATTGGTGAAACTTGGATATACTCTGATGAGGAGATATTTTTTAATATTCCTGGGTATACAGCTTTATTAAATTCAAATAATTTAAATAGAGGAGGCGGAGCTGCTATTTATGTCAAACAAAACATAGAATATAAAATATTAGAAGCCATAGAACAGTTCAATACTATAATTATATCATTATGCGGTACTAGTCCAGTTATTAAACTTGCGGTTTGTTACAAAAGTCCTAGTGAAAATAATAATACATTTATATCACATTTAGAATCAATTTTTAATAGATATAAAAATATTGTTATGGTTGGCGATACTAACATTGATTTATTATCTGATACGGAGCTCCTACAAAACAATGCTAGAATCTAATGCTGTAGATGTAAAGAAAAATTTAAGGAAGGAAAATGCTACTAGAGTTACAGAAAGCACTTGCAAAATTATTGATCATGTTCTATCAAATCTAAAAAATGAAAAGTATGATTTTAAAATTTCTACTGAAGATGTTGTTAACTTAGACCATAAAGCCATTCAAATAAGGATAAATAAAGTTATAAAAAAACGTGAGCACATTTTCAATAAGGAACTAATCGTTACAGATATCAAAAAATGGAATAAATTATTTAAAAACTTAAAGAAAAACCCTAACTTCCCAAAAATTCAAGCCAAATTTAAAAAATTTAAAAATAGTGTCACTAAGGAAATAAAGAGAGAAAAGCAAAATTATTTTAACAATAAAATCTACTTAGCTGGGTCTGATCATAGAAAAATGTGGGAAGTGCTAAACAACTGTATACTAAAAAGGTCGTCTAATTGCAGTAAAATTATCAATGAAATAAATAACAATGGCATTAAAATATGTGATAATTTCGGTATTGCTAATACTTTTAACACGTATTTTAGTGAAATTGGAAACAAGTTGGCGGATAATATTATTGATGCAGAAAAATACACAGTAAAAAACACAATTACTGAACGATCTATTTTTCTAAGAAAAACAAATGAAATAGAAGTATTAAAAATCATTAAGCTGCTAAAAAATAGTTCACCAGGTGTTGATGGCATAACAGCATCAAATCTAAGGCATGTGGCAACCATTATAGCACCCAAGCTCGCTTACTTAATAAATTATTGTTTAACAACTGGTATTTATCCTGAATGTCTAAAATCAAGTATGGTTGTGCCAATATACAAATCAGGAGCAACCAATGATGTATCAAATTACAGGCCTATTACTTTAACAAGTTGCTTGGGAAAAATATTTGAAAATATAATAAATAATAGAATACAGAATTTTATTCAAAAGGTAGTAGGTTTTGATGATAATCAATTTGGATTTCAAAAAGATATTGGAACCGATTCGGTAGTCTTAACATCAACTAACTCTATAGTAAGCAAATTAGATGCAGGGAACTATGTATGTTCAGTATTCGTCGATTTAAAAAAAGCATTCGATACAGTTGATCATAGAATCCTGTTAAGCAGACTCTACGAAATCGGTATAAGAGGAACAGCTCTGGATCTTCTTAGATCTTATTTACAAAGTAGGAAAATAGCTACAAGAGTTAATGATGTATTGAGTAACCTATGTACTATAAACATAGGTGTTCCACAAGGATCAGTACTCGGGCCTACTTTGTATCTGCTTTACATCCATAACATCCAATGTGCTAATTTACAAGCCGATTACAAGATATTTGCGGGTACCACATTGCTCATTTACAGTGCTAAAACCAGAGATGAATTAGAAAGAATAATAAATGAGGATTTGTACAAATATATTAATTAGCTTAAAGGCAACAAATTAAGTATCAATGCTGATAAAACTAAATTTATCACATATAAAATGAGGAATAAAGCTGATATAAATCTAAAAATATTGATAAACAATGTCCAAATTGAAAGAGTTGATACATATAAATACCTTGGTGTAATAATTGATGAAAAACTGAGATGGGAAAATCATATCAATAAAATAGCATCCAAAATTGCGCCAATGCTTGGTGCCATTAAAAGAAGTAGAATTAAACTAAACAGGAAAGCAGCCAATAATATATATCATGCTCATATCATGTCACATATTAAGTATAATATATGTAACTGGTCCAGTTGCGCTACATGGCTGAAAGACAAGGTCAGTACTTTGATAAACAAAGCAATAAAAAATTTATACAAGTTTAGCTGGCTGACACCAACAGTCGAAATTTATAAAAAAACCGGATATTTGATGCTTCCGGAAATTATTATTATGGAAAAAGCTAAATTAATTTTTAAACTGGAAAAAGGAATTTACAGGAAGAATATTAATGTTACGAAAAGAAATAATGTACATAACTATAACACACCAAACAATATTCGTAATCTATTTATTTAAATTTAAATTTATTATTTTAATCTTAATGTATAATAAATATGAAAAGAAAAACAAAAATTTTCAGAATTATAGTGAAAATTTTCAGAGCTGTATAATTTGTTGCCTAGTAAAAGAATCTTAGTTTTTTTAATATTTAAACTTAGCCTATGTTTGGTTAGCCTTACCTCTATCATTTTGAGATCATATTCAATAGCACTCCTTAATTCATTTTCGGTTACAGAAGAGTATTTTATCACAGCATTGTCGGCATATAGCTGGATGGAACATTTTAGAGCTAGTCGAGTAATATCATCAATATAGAGCTTGAATAGATATGGTCCCAAAATGGATCCCTGTGACTCCATTTTTAATCTTTAAAAGGTCACTACCATAATTTCCTACTTTAACTTTTTGTAGCCTTTCAATTATATATGATTTAAAATAATCTAAATCTTTAGAAGAAAATTCAAAATTTGCAAGTTTCAACGATTCGATGATTATTGCCCACACGAAAAATGCCCACACGAAAATTGCCCACAGAAAATTGAATTAAATATAAAAATTAAATTAAAATAAATAAAGAAAAAATCAAAAATTATATTCTATCTAGGAGATAATCTATTAGTGATTTAAAATAAAATATTAAATATTCTGGAAAAAGCGGCAATTCTGTTTTATAAATTATTTTTTGTGGGCAATTTTCGTGTGGGCATTTTTCGTGTGGGCAATAATCCGATCACGGTTTCAACAACAGTATTTGGTGGTCAACACAATCAAATGCTTTTTGCAAATCTAAAAATACACCAGCTGCATATTTACTATCATCTAAACAACTAGTTATAAAATTTGTCAAACTAAGGCATGCAGCGGTTGTGTTAGAATTGTTTTCAAAACCGCATTGCTCTTTGTGTAGAATATTATTGTTAGTTACAAAGAAGTTTAATCGGTGTTTAATTGTGGTTTCTAATATTTTTGAGAAAGTACTCAACACTGAAATTGGCCGATAGTTTGATGGGCTTGATGTAGCACCAGCTTTGTATATAGGTGTTACTATTGCCTTTTTCAAAGTTTTTGGGAAAACAGAGTTTTCAAAAGCAATATTTATTAGTTTAGCTGGCACTGGTGAAAATTTAGAGGAGAATTTTTTTGTAAACTTGCTAGATATTTTATCATATCCCGTAGCAGCTGATATCTTCAGTTTAGAAATTATATGTTCAATTTCTTCAGCATTCGTAGGATATAAAGAAAACTTGCTATGAATTATCCGGTCAGTGTTTAGATATGAAACATTTATTGGTAAAGATGAAATGTTGATTTCATCTGTGACATTTACGAAAAAATAATTCATTTTATTGGCCACAGCTTATGTATTACTAATGCTTTCATTATTTATAACCAAAGATTTGATAACTGAGTTGGGTCTGTACGTATCTGTGTTATACATTATTTTATTATAAAAATTCCATAAACTTTTTCCATTTGTTACGCTATTTATGTCTTTGGAAAAAAGAGTTTTTTTTGCTTGTGCAATCAAATATTTAACCTCTGATCTAGTTTTCTTATAGAGTTCAAAAATCCTTGTACAATTTTTGTATTTACGAGAAATTTTATAGTAGGAGTCCCTGATTTTCATTTTGTTTAATATTTCGGTCGTCATCCAAGTTTTTTTGTTTTTTCCCTTTTTCTTAGCAATATTTTTGGTGTTCTTAGTTATAAGCTCTTGTAATAACTAAAAGATTCAAATCAGTATAATAATTATCTAAATTAATTTTGTCGTAGTCTAGAACAGTCATATTTTTATTATTTTCTTCAATTTTTGGTTTAAGATTTAGACTAACGAGTAACATTTCATGATCAGAAAAAGGGGTATTAGTAATGGAAAGGTAAAATGTATATTTGATTAAATCACTGATAAGATGATCAATAATTGTTCTAGTTGTTTTATTAACTCTCATAGCATAATCAGGCGTAATTTTATTATAAATAAAGAACCCATTACTTAACAAAGTGTTGGTATATGTTGTCACTTGATTCTTATTGACATCTAGTACATTGAGATTAATATCTCCTAAAATGATAGAATTTTTTTAGGTAGATGTAATTTCATCAAGTTTATCAATAAACTCAAACACCTCTGTCTTGTGTGATCTATAAATTCCAATAATATTAATATTTAGGCTATTTAATTTAACTACTAAAATATTCGTTTTATTCAATTCTTCTTCTACAACAAAACTAGAATCTATGTTTTCATTTATGTATACTGCAACCCCACCATATGGTACCAATCTATTAGAAAAATAAGAATCATGTCCAGGTATGATAAAAAATTTGTTTTCCGTTTTAGTTATCCATATCTCAGTTAATATAATTATGTGAATATTGTAATCGAAAGAGTATATTAAGGATTCTATATCATTAAGTTTATTACGAAGACTTTGCACATTAAGATACATAACATTTAAATTTGATCTATCATTTGCAAAAGATTTTAGGTTGCATGCCCCTGACATATATTTCACATTTAAACAATCATAAATGTTTATTCCATTATCAGACATCATATATAAAATTTAAGAGAGAAAAATAAAAAACAAAAAAGCAAATGTACCATGTGAGAAGATAAAAAAATAAAAACTAGTTTTGTTTGCTGGATTACAGATTGAATCGCACATGAAAGCATGCACATTAAGTAAAAGCTATTGTATATATTGTGTTAAATTGTTTAAATAAAAGATGAGAAAAAAAATAGAAACTAAGAAATTAATGTAGCTCTGATATTCTTAATACTTATAATATAATAATATATAATAAATAATAGTTTAATTGCCATAATTTGTTTATTATCATATGATAAGTTTCTAATAATGTAAATAATTAAGTGGAATTTAATATATTTTGAATGTAATAGCACATAAAAAATTAACAATATCATTATGCCGTTGTACATACAAAAAATAAATAATAAAAAAATTACGTTAAATTGTTTAAAATAATTATGAGCAAATGTTGTGACGAAAAAAAATAATGAAAAGAAATTTAGTTCCAATATTAATTTATAGGTTAGGTATATAAACGTAAAAATAAATGTGTTAATTTTTAATAAAATAAAGAAAATTTTGTGGATAATAAAATTATATAGTTTAAATTTTAAAAATTTGCTTAATATTTTTAATATCATTAAAATTAGAAATTTTAAAAGTTTTACTTGTACCGCTTTCCCGCAAAAAGATTACATTATTTTTGACCCATAAGAATACAAAATTTTTTGTTGTTTTAATTGTAATAAATCCGACTTTGAAAAGATGACAAATGGTGGCGAAAGAGGATAGCATTATTTTTACCGCCCGAGCCAAGTTGAATTCAGCAGAACATAAGGGTCCAAAAGTTTTTTATTTGCCAGTATGTTATTTTTTATCTGCTCAGAATTAAATTTTACTATATATAAGTATTCATTCGGCTTACCATCAGCTCTCTTAATTATCGGTGTTGCATTTCTAATGATATCACTGGGCTTATCGATATTAAATTTAGTGAATATTTCGTGAAGTTGAATATTTTGCATATCATATATATCATATATTTTGGTAATCCAGCTATCACTATATTATTTCTTTTTTCCAGTTGCTCTGATTTATCCACAATTTCCTCGATTTTATTTAATTTAAATTCCATTGTCTTTGTATAATTTTCTATTCGATTCTTTTTTTTAAAGCTTCAATTTCTTTTTTGATAATCAAATTTTCTTGTTTATCAAACTTCTCAGCTAGGAATACCTGTGAATTGTGAATGTCCGATCGTACTATTGATCCCAATGTTTTTAAATACTGCGCCATTTTGTCTAGGGTACAATTTGTTGAGTCAAATGAAGACAAATCATCCAGTTTTTGTTGAGCCGTTTGTGAGTATAACGAGTCATTATCTTCAGAATCACCATCTTCAGATTTCGAATCATTGTCTTCAAGCACCTTTTCAAATTATTCATTTAATTGCCTAGGACATTGAGAGCACTGCCAATTTACATTACCACTTTTAAGAAGCCCACTTTTAATCATCTGATAGCTTAGCACATCTAGCATGAAACATATTGCAACATATTTTACACTTTACAACTTAAGATTTAGCTATTTAATTGTTTTTGCAAGAGACTCATTGGGAAACCATTTTTAGCACATTTTCAAAAAATTTTGTAAAAATGTACCTATATAGCTTCACTCTGTCCGTCCGTCCGTCCGTATGTTTACAAAAACTTTTACACCGTTTGAAATAAAGTTAAGAAATTTTAACCATGGGTAGTTTTTGCAAAAAAAATAATTTCGTAGAAGAATTTTTTTTGTAGCTCCACCTGTTACGGGGCTACAGCCCCCCAAAGTTGGAAAAAGCCCTATATTTAAATGGTTATAACAAGAGTTCTGTTAGATATATTTTCAATCTGAAAACGGCAAACGATAGCTGGTTTCATAAACTTTATAAATTTTTGACAGGCAAATATTTAGGGTTACCATACGGTTATAAATTTAACATTACACAAAACTCAGTTTTTGCAAAATTTTTTACCACACATATCTTCTGAACGGTTCAAGCTAGGGCCTTGAAATTTTGGGAGAAGTTAGATACTCAGAAATTTGTAGGAGTCGGTTAATAAAATTTTTTTGTCAAGCCCCCTATTTAGGAGCTATAAGGGCTCGAAAATTTATATTTTGTTATTTTTAAACACCTATAACTGGAATACCTGTCCAAATTTTTTTTTAGTGATATACAAAATTTAAAGCTCTATAATTATATTTCAACATGTGTCAAAAGTTTTTCTTAATTTTGAAGGGTTACGAAGCTACAGCCCCTGCAAATTCCAAAAAAGCCCTATATTTAAAATGATATAACATGAGTTCTGTTAGGTTTATTTTTAATCGAAAAACGGTATAAGAGACCTGCTTTTATAGACTCAACAAAAATACGTCGATCAAATTTATAGGGTTGCCATACGGTACTAAAATTTAGCATTATATAAAACTCAATTTTTGCAAAATTTTTGCTCCCACATATCTCTTAAACGGTTTAAGATAAAGCCTTGAAATTTTTGGAGAAGTTAGATTCTCAGAAATTAGTAGGAGTCGGTTAACAAATTTTTTTTGTCAAGCCCCCTGTTTAGAAGCTATAAGGGCTCGAAAATTGAAATTTTGCTATTTTTAAGCATCTGTAACTTGAATACCTGTCCAATTTTTAGCACATTTTCAAAAAATTTTGTAAAAATGTGCCTATATAGCTTCACTCTGTCCGTCCGTCCGTCCGTATGTTTACAAAAACTTTTACACCGTTTGAAATAGAGTAAAGAAATTTTAACCATGGGTAGGTTTTGCAAAAAAAATAAATTCGTAGAAGAATTTTTTTCTGTAGCCCCACCTGCTACGGGGCTACAGCCCCCCAAAGTTTGGAAAAGCCTTATATTTAAATTGTTATAACAAGGGTTCTGTTAGATATGTTTTCAATATGAAAACGGCAAACAATAGCTGGTTTCATAAACTTTACAAATTTTTAAAAGGCAAATGTTTAGGGTTGCCATACGGTAGTAAAATTTAACTTTACACAAAACTCAATTTTTGCAAAATTTTTGGCCACACATATCTTCTGAACGGTACAAGCTAGGGTCTTGAAATTTTGGGAGAAGTTAGATCCTTTGCCAAGCCCCCTGTTTAGAAGCTATAAGGGCTCGAAAATTGAAATTTTGCTATTTTTTTGCACCTGTAACTTGAATACCTGTCCAATTTTTTTTTTTTTAATATACAAAATTTAAAGGTCCAACATTATATTTTAACGTATGTTAAAGGTTTTTTTAAATTTAAAAGCGGTTCCTTAAATTGAAGAAAGTTTCTCTCAGTTTTACCTATTTTTGCTTAGATTGTATAATTCTAAGTAAAATTCCAAATTTTTATTCACAATTTAATTCCTAGAACCTAAAAAAATGGAGGGGGAGGGGAAGGGTGTGGGAAGTAAGATGAAGTTAGATCCTTGAGAAACTTAGCAACCTTCTCTATTGAAGGGCTATAACAACTTTAAAATAAAAACTTTACTGTTAGCAGTAAATTTTATAAGTAAGCAGTAACTATTTCCAAGTAAATATTTCCAAAGTTAAAGTCAGTATGTAATACAATATAATTTTGAAAATGTGCTTTTTTAAAAACCCTTGGCTTTTTTTCATCACTTGTTTTATTCTGTTTTTGATATTTTTTTTTTTTTAAGGTTTTTGATATTTTTATTTTTAAAAATTTTGAGATTATTTAACTTATATTTTTTCTTTTTTTCTTTTTTTAAATAGAATAAAATGCTTTGGATTTTTTATTTTTTATTTTGTTTCTATATATATTGCTATTTTAATTTTAAATTAAATTAACTTTTTAATGTAGCGCGAAAAATTATATGTCTTCACACGATGAACGTCAAACATTTTTTGTTTTTGTTTTTAATTGAAATTGAAATTATATTGTTGATATTATCATTATGAGTTTGTGTAATTGTATAGTCAATTGTTTCATTAATAAATAACCTAATATATACGCCACGTCTGTTTTCTCTACAAACTAATACTTTTTTGAAATTATTTATATTAATTAGATCAATATCATCTTGAATTAACCATGTTTCTGTGAAAACTATTAAGTGTACTGTCTCGAGAATTCCATCAACTATGAGATTTATGTCATCTAGTTTATGCTTAATGCTTCTGATATTTAAATAAAGAATTTTTAAAGAATCGTTGTTTTTAAATTTCAACTCATTCTGGTCTTGGATATCAACAACTTGGGTATTATTAGGTAAAGTTTCTATTTCAAGCAAGTTAGTTTTCATTAAATTGTATCAAATCTTCTTGAGATATAACTCTAGTAATATTACTATTATCTGTTTTACGAACAAAAACTTTACCCTGTTTTACCCAAGTGTATTGAATATTTTTATTTATCTTTAAGTCCCTACATTTTTTGTAAAGAAAACTGAAATATGCTGTTAAACGTTCGTTAATGTATATAACTGTAGGTTACTAGTATTCAGTATGACGATGCTGATTGCGAATTCATCGGGAAAATTTTATTATATATAATTCTTTTACTTTAAAAAGCTTCAATTATTTTTTTTTTAATCTTGAGACTATTCAACCTTATAATAATTTTAGCATTCTCACCTGAATTTTTTGTATTATTTTTGGATAAATATGTTTCCTTAATATCATCCGCTACTATGTTAATGTCCATCTCATTAATAATTTTCATAGCAACTTCATTCAAATTATTCTCAGCGACAATTGGGAGCCCAGATATTTCAAGTGTTTTATGATGTTTATTTTGTTTAATTATTTCAATTTCGTTTTTATTTTTTTTAACTTGTTCTTTTAAAATTTGATTTTCCCTACGAAGTTGAATATTTCCATCGATCAGTGTATCATGATTTTCTTTGGTAATGGGTAGTTCTTTTTGTATTTCCTTAAATTCTTTGTTGTGTGTATCTAGATGTTTTATTATCTGTTCAAGTTTTTTCATTATTCCTTCCTGGTTTGCTTCATTGACATACATGGACAGTCTATTTTCCTACGCTTTTCTTTACATATTACAAAACCATGGCTTGATCCAATTTAGACCGATTTGATCAAGAGCATCACTTATATAACCTGAACACTCTATATTCTAAGTATTGATTTAACTATTAATCATAATTAATAATGAAATGATGAAATAACTAAATTATAATAAAACAAGTAAAGAAACAGTCAGTCTGTGCAACCGACTTATAAATACCCTACACCTATTTGGTTCAAATTTAATCAGATATCCATAAGTCATTTTAAAACCATAACAACTTTTATTAGTTTGATCGTAAGACATAACTAACCAAATTAACTTTATAAAACTAAAAACATTTTCTAATTACACTATCTATTAAAAAATATTACAAATTTTTACTAATTTATCTATTTAAAAATATTAAAAAAAAAAAAAACTTGAAATAAATGTAAATATATTTATTCCAATTCAATTCCAAAATGAAAAAATTCTAATTATTAAATTTTGTGATAAAAAGATAATCAAAGCATAATATATTTAATAATCCAAATTTTTCAAAATTGCAATTATTTTAAATGGTTAGTATATATATCTAATAGAAAAGCTTATAAACGGAAAATATGCAATAAATGTATTTCTAAAATACAATTACAAATTAAGACTTTTTCATATAATTTATTTAAATATAAAAATAAATTTTACATAAATGCAGCAAGACCTTTGAACATAGCTGAACCACTACAATTAAGTCTAAATTTCGGGGACACATAGGAAATAGGAAATATATTCTTTGGCTTCGAAATTATACTCGACCACAACCAATTCCTATGGTACTTTCATTACTAGTAACCTATAGTTTAAATTTCATCAAAATAGCGGCATTTTTTTTGAGTTAAGGTTTTTTAAGATATATGTTTGTTAACCCTTGAACTTTTCAAGGGTTCCAGAACCCGAAACCATGGTTCGATTTCGCCCATACTATTTCGCCCAAAAATTTAGAAGCTTCAAATTTGGCACAAGGGTGTTCTTTACTATCTCTTGCGTGTTCCCCTAATTTTTGGATCAATTGGAGTGGTGGTGCAGTACCTCTCTTAGACCCCCCAATGTGTAAAAGTTTATCAACGAAATTAATAAAACTAGTAACTTAAAATTAAGATAGAACGTTCCAATTGTGTACAAGGGTTAACTAGTATTGAAAGTATGACGGGGACTGCATATGGGCGAAATCGTACCATAATTTCGGGTTCTGGAACCCTTGAAAAGTTCAAGGGCTAACAAACATATATCTTAAAAACACCATAACTCAAAAAATAACTCTAGGTTACTAGTAATGAAAGTACCATTGGAATTGGTTCTGGTCGAGTTTGGTCAATGAGTTCGGATTCTAGAAGCTTTTGATCGATTTGAGGCCGAACGAGTATAATTTCGAAGCCAAAGAATATATTTCCTATTTCCTATGTGTCCCCGAAATTTAGACTTAATTGTAGTGGTTCAGTTATGTTCAAAGGTACTTGCTGCATTTATGTAAAATTTATTTGAATATTTAAATGAATTATATGAAAAGGTGTAAATTTGTAATTGTATTTTAGAAATACATTTATTGCATATTTTGCGTTTATAAGCTTTTCTATTAGGTATATAAACTAAACATTTAAAATAATTGCAATTTTAAAAATTTGGATTATTAAATATATTATGCTTTGATTATCTTTTTATCACAAAATTTAATAATTAGAATTTTTTCATTTTGTAATTGAACTGGAATAAATATATTTTCATTTATTTCAAGTTAGTTTGTTTTTTAATATTTTTAAATAGATAAATTAGCAAGAATTTGTAATATTTTTTAATAGATAGTGTAATTAGAAAATGTTTTTAGTATTATAAAGTTAATTTGGTTAGCTATGTCTTACGATCAAATTAATAACAGCTTTTATGGTGTTAAAATGACTTATGGATATGTCCTTAAATTTGAACCAAATAGGTGTAGGGTATTTCTAAGTCGGTTGCACCGACTGACTGTTGCTTTACTTGTTATTATTTATGTATATATTTGTATAAAAATTTTTTTTTTTTTTTAGTTGACTTGAAACGGCGCCCTTGGCCCCCGTTTTAAAGTTGCACTTCCACTTTTATTTGAATTAAGACGGCGCTCTTGGCCCCCGTTTTAAAGTTACACTTTCACTTTTATTTGAGTTAAAACGGCGCTCTTGTCCCCCGGCGCTCTTGTCCCCCGTTTTAAAGAAATTTTTCACAATTAGTATTTTTTAATAAAGTAGTTTTTTTCTTTTTATATTAGAAGAAGAATTAATTCTTTCTTTTTTTTTTTATCACTTTTTACATTTTGTTAGTTAATTAGTTAGTTAGTTCACTTTTTACTTAATTATTTATTTAATTTGTTGAATTTGTTGAAGTCTAGAACTGACATATTCTAGATCCCACACCTGACACCAATGTAAGGTTTTTACAAATATGATGGAATAAAAAGACATAGATTTATTTAATTAAAATATATATTTATTATACCCTACACCTATAGAACAGGTAAAGGGGTTTATTAATGGGTATATTATTATAGTATTGTGGTTGTGAATGTCGATCATACGGTTGAGAATGAAGTGATGTTTGATTTCTTTGTTAATAATTTTAAAAGCTGTGAGGAAAAGCTCTTTTTTACAAATATTCGCAAAACTTAGATATTTATGAGTATAAAGCGATGCAGAAGGAAATCTTGTTGGCAATCCATGTATTGTTTTGATGGCTTCTTATTCAAAATATCTAATTTTTTTAGTAAATATTGAGATGAGCCACTCCAAAGTGGATTTAGATACATTAAGTTAGACTCAACATAGGAAGAATAAATAATAAATAAAGCTTTTTCAGTCAAAAAATTGCGTAACTTTTTTATGATAAAAACGTAGTGGGTTATTTTTTTGGATACATAATCGATATGTTCGTCCCATTTTAGACTTTTATCTAATACTAAACCTAAATAGGTAAATTTATTGACAACTTCAATTGACGAATTACTAAATGTAAAATTGGTGCTTTGAAATTTTTTTATTGTCAAATAGTATTATTTTGGTTTTACTTATGTTAAGCGAAAGTTTATGCTTTTCTAACCATATGTTGATTGTACAAAGGTCCATATCTATTGCTCTTTTTAATTCGTTTTCACTATCTACAGCATATTTTAGCACAGCATTATCAGCATACAATTGCAATGATCCGTGCAAGCTGAGTTTACATATATCATTTATATAGAGTTTAAAGAGGTCCGGACCTAAGATTGAAACTTGGGGGACCCCCTTTATCACATTGTTTAGATTACTGAAACTATTATTTATTCGAACATTCTGTTTACGATTTAGTAAATATGATTTAAAGAAATTAATGTGTTCAGTAGAAACGCCCAACTGAGAAAATTTGTGAATCAGAATTTCCTAGTCAACGCAGTCGAATGCTTTTCTTAAATCAAGAAAAATACAGCCCACATATTTCTTAGAATCAATATTTTTGCTAATAAAGTCGGTTAAGTTTAGACAGGCTGCTGCTGTATTTGAGTTTTTTCAAAACCAAATTGATTTACGCTTAGAGTCCCATTATCTGTCATAAAAGTGTTTAAGCGACTTTTTATAATTGTTTCAACGATTTTAGAGAAAGTACTAAGGATCGAGATTGGTCTATAGTTGGACGGATTTGTTGCATCTCCGCTTTTAAAAATAGGTGTAACTATTGCAGTTTTCAACGCGTCTGGAAAAACTTTTATGTTAAAAGATTAATTTATAAATTTTACAATAATTGGCACCAGACGGTTTGCATAAGTTTTTATAAATTTAGCTGATATCTTGTCATATCCCGTAGCGGCTGAGGATTTAAGATTTTTGATGGCCTCATTAACTTCCTCAGGCGTGGTAGGATCAAGACTGAATGTTGTAAAAGTTTCGTTGGGTGAATATAAATCGAAATATTCATAGTCAATGGGTTCATCTGGAATTTTTAAATCATTAGTTATGTTGACAAAATAGTTGTTCATAGTATCAGCAATTTCCTGTTCTTTATCATACATGTTATCGTTATAATTAATGGTTTTAATGGTTTGGTTATAAAAAGTTTGGGTGTTATTAAATAATATTTGCTTGTACAATCCCCATAGTTTTTTGCCATTACTAGGATTTTGCGTTATGACGTTTGAGCAATAATTCTTTTTTGCGTTCAAAATTATCTTAGATACTTTGGATTTATAATGTAAATACAAATTTTCGATATGAGTATCACTCGGGTATTTTTTTTTTGAATTTAAGGTAAGAATTGCGAATTTTCATATTTTCGCGAATTTCATCTGTCATCCAAATGCTTTTGTTGTTATTAAATTTCGACGATCGAATTGTTTTTGTATTCACTTCTATCAAAGTGGTCAGTTTTTGAACTACTTCATTAAAAGAATTTAAGATGTGAATATTATTCCAGAGTTCGTTTTTATCAATATTGTCGTAATCTAAAATAATTTTATGAGAATTAATTTTTTCTCTTATTGGCTTGAAATTTATACTGATAAAAAGCATTTGGTGATCAGATAAAATTGTGTCTGAAACATAAAAATTGTATTTCAATTCTAATATGTCTGAAATAAAATGATCTATGATCGTTCTTGTGGTATTACTTACTCTAGTTGCATATTCGGGTGAAATTTTGTTAAGAATTATAAATCCGTTACTATGTATCAAATTAATATAGTCTTTAATATTTGTGTCATTATACCCGTGCATACATATATGAACATCGGGTATATTAAAATTACTCCTCCGTTTGTAACGCATCGAAATATAAGAGCTAGATATAGTGTCAAGGGTACGTATCGAATCAGCATCGAAAAGTGAATCGATCTAGCTATGTGTGTCCGTCCGTCCGTCCGTCCGTCAGCACGATAACTCAAAAACTATAAGAGCTAGAGTTCTGAAACTTTCACAAAGTAATTTTTAAACAATTTGTAGGTTCCCTATTGTTTTTGGTTAAAATCGAACAAAGGCTTCGGGTAGCTGCCATACAAATTTTTCGATATTTTATGAGTATTTTTAAAATTAATAACGAAATAGAAACCAAATATAAAAACAAACAAATTGTTGTTTAATTATAAATCGATTCATGGTGTAGTGGTTAGGACATGTTACTTGTAGCAAAAATGTCTCGGTTCGAATTCAGGCTAAGGGAAATTTTTTTTTTTTTTTAAATTCATTTTTTTTTAATAAAATATATGTATTTATTTTATGTTTGAAAAAATTTTATTTTATAAAAAATTAGACAGAAGACTATTTTATATTAAAAATTATTAATTTTTTTTAATATTTCTATAAAAAAATTCAAAACTGTTATTTAAAACAAACAATTGATACCATAGTAACTACGCTTATTTAAAACTGTTATTTAAAACAAACAATTGATACTATAGCAACTACAATTATTTAAAAAAAAAAATTAAGATAAATAAAAACTCGTTTTGTAGACATACTATTTATTGTTCTATGGTGTAGTGGTTAAGATATGGTACTAGTAGTAAAAACGTTTCGGTTCTATTTCTGGCTGGGGCAAAATTTTTTTTTTTTTTAAATTCATCTTAAAAATCTCATTTATAAATTATTTATTTTTTTTAATACGTTTTCAAAAAAATTCAAAACAGTTATTCAAAACAAAGAATTGATACCATCGCAACTATAATAATTTAAAAAAAAATTGAGATGAATATAAAGTCGATGGCTTAGTGGTTAAGACGTCAACATTTTAATTGGAAAGTGTTGGTTCGAATCTCGTTGAGAGCATATTTTTATACCCGTGCATACATATATGAACATCGGGTATATTAAAATTACTCCTCCGTTTGTAACGCATCGAAATATAAGAGCTAGATATAGTGTCAAGGGTACGTATCGAATCAGCATCGAAAAGTGAATCGATCTAGCTATGTGTGTCCGTCCGTCCGTCAGCACGATAACTCAAAAACTATAAGAGCTAGAGTTCTGAAACTTTCACAAAGTAATTTTTAGACAATTTGTAGGTTCCCTATTGTTTTTGGTTAAAATCGGAGAAAGGCTTCGAGTAGCTGCCATACAAATTTTTCGATATTTTATGAGAATTTTCTAAATTAATAACGAAATAGAAACCAAATATAAAAACAAACAAATTGTCGTTTAATTATTAATCGATTCATGGTGTAGTGGTTAGGACGTGTTACTTGTAGCAAAAATGTCTCGGTTCGAATTCAGGCTAAGGAAAATTTTTTTTTTTTTTTAATTCATTTTTTTTTATCTATTTTTTTTTTAATAAAATATATGTATTTATTTTATGTTTGAAAAAATTTTATTTTATAGAAAATTTGACAGAAGACTCTCATTTATATTAAAAATTATTAATTTTTTTTAATATTTCTATAAAAAAATTCAAAACTGTTATTTAAAACAAACAGTTGATACCATAGAAACTACGATTATTTAAAACTGTTATTTAAAACAAACAATTGATACCTTAGCAACTACAATTATTAAAAAAAAAATAATGAGATAAATAAAAACTCGTTTTGTAGACAAATTATTAATTGTTCTATGGTATAGTGGATAGGACATGGGACTAGTAGTCAAAACGTTTCGGTTCGATTCCTGGCTGGGGCAAAATATTTTTTTTTTTTAAATTCATCTTAAAATTCTCATTTATAAATTATTTATTTTTTTTAATACATTTTTAAAAAAATTCAAAACAGTTATTCAAAACAAAGAATTGATACCATCGCAACTATAATAATTTAAAAAAAAATTGAGATGAATATAAAGTCGATGGCTTAGTTGTTAAGACGTCGACATTTTAATTGAAAAGTGTAGGTTCGAATCTCGTTGAGAGCATATTTTTTTTTAAATTCATCTTTTTTTTTAATTCATTTTTTTTTATTAATTTTTTTTGTAATTAAATATAAAAAAACAAATATTTTGAATTTTCTGTCAAACAGTTCAATTGCAATATAAGAATTTCTTATTTATTTAATACACGCACGGGTATCTAAAAGTTGACAAGGGCAGCTATAATCTTCCTCGTTTTTTTTAAAATCATATTGTTTTTTTAATCATTTTTTTTTTATTAATTTTTTTTCAATTAAATATAAAAAAACAAATATTTTGAATTTTCTGTCAAACAGTTCAATTGCAATATAAGAATTTCTTATTTATTTAATACACGCACGGGTATCTAAAAGTTGACAAGGGCAACTATAATCTTCCTCGTTTTTTAATATATTTAAATTAATGTCACCTTAATTGTCCTCTTATGCTTAAGAAGATTTTCTAGTTTTTCTATAAATGTATCATAATTCGTTCCGTGGGACCTATAAGTAGCAAATATATTTAGATTATGTTTAAGTAGTTTAATTCCTAAAAATTTGAATTTTGAAATTCCTCCTTATATATACAGCTACTACTAATCTTATTATTTATATATATTGCAACGCCCCCATATTTGTTTTCTCTGTTAACAAAAATATGATACATATCCTGGTAAGTTAAAAAATTTATTTTCACTCTCATGCAACCATATTGCAAACTCATGCAAACTTTTTTTTGCTTAGGTTGTTGTTGTTTAAATTAAATAAATTTTCATTACCTATGTTGGAATATACCTATTAAGTGAATTATTGTTTTTGATAATTGGCATATGTTTAAGTGAATTATATAATTGTATGTTTTGTAACTTAAAAAATAAAAAATTGTTTTGATAATAATAAATAAAATATGTGGAAATAACACGATTGTTAAAAAATATTTTTTTGTTTTTGTTAATTATTATAAGTTTTGTAAAAAATATAATAATATGCTTTGAAATATATACAAATAATAATAAATTAAATTGATTAAAGTAAAATGATTGAAAAAAAATTTTTTATGCGTATAATAATATAAAGTAAGGTTATGAATATAATGTTATAAAGTTGTATGTATATAATAATATAAAATAAAGTTATTAAAAAATTTGATCGAAAAAAAATTCGTAATTGATTGTTAGGATAATTATTAATTGTTAAAAAAATTTTTGTCAGAAAGTTAGAATACTTAAAATAAATTAAAGCTAAAAATTTGTTTAATAAATCTAGTGTTTCAGTATAACTATTAGTGTTAAATTTCAAAAGTTTTTTTAATAAATAATATATCGTTGATGGAAGATACATTGTAAACTTTGCTAACCTTGGTCTTGCGGAGATAAATTTTACTATCCTTGACCTACAGAAACTTGAAGTTGTGTGAATTTTTGATTTTTTTTGCCTTTTCATAGAGTTTTGCCTGAAATGGAGTGAGATGGTGACGAAAAAATATTTCTTTATTCCTATCAGGTTGTATCTTTAACTCTTCAGTTAAAAGATGATGATATTTCCGCTTTTTCTCCATCAACTCGCTTTTTATTGCTTCAGAAGCCAGTTCCACAACATAAAGCTCATTAACCACTTCATTTCTTTCAATTATTTGTTTTTGTTTGATTTTAGTAACACTTTTCAGACCACTTTTGTCCATTTTAACACCAATTTTTTCAGCAATAGCTAATACTTTGGTAGATTAGCGGGAAGTCCGGCAATAACTATATTATTTTTGATCTCTTTTTGTTGATCTTCATCCAATATTGATTCATAATTATTCAGCTTCCTTTCTAGTTCAGATGATTTATCTTCTACGGTTTTAACACCTACTTCAAATCTTGATTTTCTTCCTGCAGTTTTTAATTTGTTTAATAATGTCCCTCATCTCTGAGTAGAAGAATTTATTTGATTTGTATATTTCAACTACTATAGATCCAAGAGCTTGCCAATATTTTGCCATATTATCTATTGAACAATCTGCTAAGTCGAATGTGGATAACTTTTCAACAGCGCTTTCTTCAGAATTAGTTAGTGTGTGGTGTGACTCCGTTTCTGTATCATCCCCTTCTGCAAGAAGGACCATTGATACGTTGGCGTTGGAAGAACAAGTCTTACATTTCCAAGATATTTCCCAAGTGTCCTTGACATTTGGGACCAATAGGATTAATGGGTTGAGGACCAGCAACACAGTTTCGAAGACCTTAAAGCATACTTAAATTTTATTTATCTGTAATTTTTAAAATAAATAAAATTCATAAAACAATTTTTATTTTATTTTTTTTTTCTTTTTCCTTATTTATTTAATTTCTTGTAATAAAATTATGTCGTCTTGTTGTTTTTACCAGACTGACTTTCTTTACATATATTTTTTTTAACATTCATTTAAAAACGAGCCAGATACAAATTGCTAAATCATAATATTTAATCGGCTTATTTTTTCCCATACAAATATAAACATCCTTTTTCCGGATAAACTATAAGACCAATTTTAATGAAACAACAACCAAAAGAAAGGTTTTTATTGTTTTCATTGGACAATGATATTTTTTTTTTTAGAATACTGCGTTTTTTCAGGTGAAAGCCCGTCTTGAATTTAATGTAAATTTGAATTTAACGGTCGCGCTGTTAAAAGTTAAGGCTTATGACTCTAATATTATACGCCGACTTTCTGGGTAAAAGTAATTCATTTTCGGTTGTAACTCGCAGCTCAATCAAACTATTATACATATGCGCCGACTTATGTCTTTCTTTTTTTTGTTTAGTTCAAATGTTCAATGAACAAGGAGATTGAAACTTTTTTAAATTTTTTTTTTTGTTTTTGTTTTTTTTTTCTTTATCTCTCTATATTACTAAAAAATTATTAGTTCTGTTCGAAAAGAAAGCAATACATGTGGTTTATACAGTAGTTTTCATTTATAACGAACTCGGTGCAATTTTAATTGTAATAAACTTTACACTTTTTGCCAAAGAATTAAATTTTACCTAAAAATGAAAGTTTTTTATTACATTGATATTTCTTTTATTTAAAATTATTATATCTAAAAAAGTACTGTACTATGTTTTTGTTAACTTTAAGAGTTTATTTCAAACTAAACTTAATAAATTTGTACATTAATAATAATATTCAAAATATGTACAATGAAAAAGAATTAAAACATTACTGTAAATAAACATGTGATCCAAAAGAAATTACAATAGTAATATTACATGTACATACACTACTGTAAGATAACACAAAACTATATAGAATACAGTCTTGTATAAAATTATTTTAACAGTCTAACATGAAAGTATTTTAACAGTTTTCGTTTGCTTAAAAATTTTTTTTTTTTAAATCGTATATTGTTGTTGGTTTTTGTTAAGTTTTTTGTAAAATAAGAAACCGAAATTTGATAAATAATATTTCTTAAGAAAAATGATTTGTTTCTTATTGATCAGCGTGTACGGCGTTCAGTTTCTGTCAAAAAATTTTGAAATAAGTTGTTATGCAAATAAATTTACATGAAAGCATACGCGTCGTACTGTACCTCGGAGTTTTAAAATTTAAAAATTGACAAAGCGTATAAAAATATTGTAATTGTTTTTTCTTATGTTGCTACGATTAAATTTTAAAAATAAAATATTTTAAAATAATATTTTTTTAAAATAATTTTTTTTAAAACATATACACGTAAAATTTAATAAATTTTAATTTATAAATTTTAATTAAAAATTTTAGCAAATGAGTTCGAAGTGTCCATTCTAGAATCAGCACATTCTACAATGTCCAAGTCTTGTACTAATTTTTCACAATTCACAGCATTCTTTTAAAACGACATTCGTTTATTACGACGAATATTTTCCGTTTCATCATGGTCGTTATAACCAAAAAGTACTGTATTTTGTTTTTGTTTGCAATTTATTATAATACAGCAGGTACTAAAAAAAAATTTTTTTGTAAATCGTAAATTGTTGTTGCTTTTTGTTAAGTTTTTTGTAAAATTAAAAACCGACTTCTGAAATATGCAGAAACTTAAAAAAAAAATAATATTTCTTAAGAAAAATGATTTGTTTCTTATTGATTAGCCAAAATCAGCATGTACGGCATTCAGTTTCTGTCAAAAAATTTTGAAATAATTAGTTATGTAAAAAAATTTACATGAAAGCATACGCGACGTACTGTACCTCAGAGTTTTAAAATTTAAAAATTGACAAAGTGTATAAAAATACATATTGTAATTGTTTTTTCTTATGCTGCTGCGATTAAATTTTAAAAATAAAATATTTTAAAATAACATTTTTTTTTAAATAATTTAGTTTAAAACATACAAATATTCAAATAAATTGAAAATACCTACAGTAGGACAATATGTTTGCAAAACTAAAAAAATTATCTTTCTCAAAAAAAGTTATTTGTTCCTTAGGTCCTAACCTAAATAAAAGCGTACACCGTATAATTTCTGTCAAAAAATTGAGAAATAAATAGGTACATAAATTTACATTAGAGCAGCGAAAATACGCGTAACGCAATGTACTGTATCTCGGATTTTTAAAATTTACAAATATTGACAAAATGTATAAAAATATTATTATTGGTTTTTCTTATATTTCTAATATTATGTTTTAAAAAATAATATTTTTTTACAATAATTTTTATTAAAAAATATCTTATATTCAAAATACCTATAATATGAAATTAAAAATATTTTTTGTAGGTACTAAATTAAAACATTCAAATAAATATTTTTGATAAATTAAAAATCAAACCAAACGTACGCGCGTATCGATTTACCGATAATGGATATGTAGACAGACGTATTGACGTACTGCCGTATAAAAATTGTACGTCGTATGTTTTGATTTCATTCTAATAATTGAAAAGTTTATTTCACACTTTCAACATCGAATAATGTTTTTATACCCGTATGACTATATAGTCCAAGGGTATAATAAATTTGCCATTAAGTTTGTAACGCAGAGAAGGAGGGGGGGTAGATATAGACTCAAGTGTATGGATCGGATCAGAATCGAAAAATAAATCGATTTAGCTATGTATGTCCGTCCGCCCGTCCGTCATCACGATAACTCAAAAAGCAAAGGAGCTAGGATTATGAAATTTTCACAAATTCGTTTTTATGCAAAAAACGGAATCGAGTTTTAAATTCAGCCATTTTGGTCCACGGGTTCGAGTACCTGCCATACAACTTCTAATTTTATATGAGTATTACTCTATACCAATGAAAGCTGCGTGTCTGAAATTTTGCCAAAAGTAGTTTAGTATAATGGCCAAAGTTACTGCAAAATTTGGTTGGTCTACTGCAGAGGGTTCTAGTAGCTGCCATACAACTCCTTCTTTTATATGAGCTTTACACTACACCTGATGAAGCTGGGTTTCTGAAATTTTGTAAATGGTTTAGTGTAATGGCCAAAGTTACTGCAAAATTTAGTTGGTCTACTGCTGAGGGTTCGAGTAGCTGCCATACAACTCCTTCTTTTATATGAGGATTACACTACACCAAATGAAGTTGGGTGTCTGAAATTTTGCCAAAAATAGTTTAGTGTAATGGCCAAAGTTACTGAAAAATTTGGTTGGTCTACTGCAAAGGGTTCGAGTAGCTGCCATACAACTCCTTCTTTTATATGAGCATTACTCTACACCTAATAAAGCTGAATGTCTGAAATTTTGCCAAAAGTAATCAACCGGATGATATAATGTATATGTTACGGTCATACGGGTATCCCAGAGTTGACACAGTCTACTCTACTACACTCTTCCTCGTTTTATAATAAAAAAAACTATTTTTAGTTTTACTTTGACAAAACGAACAAATTTTATATAGCAAAAAGTGTACATGAAGATTAGATAGGCGTAGTTTGTAAATGGAACGCTAATTTTTGTTTCAGGACTACATAATTGTTAGATTATTCTTCAGATATATATTTGACATCTTAAAACTACCTGTCATTTGAGAAGTTAATTATATTTAATAGTATTTAAATATTAATAAAGTGAAAAAATTAAGGCTTATTGCTGATATAAATATAAAGAATATTTTTTTAAAATGGAAGGGGGTAAGTGCTTATTGGTTATCAAATAAAAAATATGATTTAACATAACCTATTCAAGAGAATTTTAGTTAAAGCCATCTGCCGGAAATTATTTATCTACTCTGTCAAATACTCTTTTACAAGGGCTGAAGTAGCTGACAATAGTTGAGAGTAGAAAAGAGTTTACTCCTCATAAAGGAATAAAAGCAAAAATATTTATTTGTTTTAAGAAACTTATGAGTCATGGCTGATAACCATGTATAGAAATATATTTTTGTCAATAAAAAACTTAGGAAATATTAAATAAATAAACTAGACAAAAAGGTATAAAGCAAACTAAGGAATTCAGAATCATTTTTCGCATGTTTTCAGAACTTTAAATAGGCATACATTTGTAGTAAAAATTTACCTATGTAGCTATTAAATTTAAAAATGAAAAAAGGGTAGGAAAAATTTATTCTGTGATTTATTGAAAAACTTTTTTTTTTGCTATAAATCTTAAGATTGAGATTTAAAAAAAGACTTCGGTCAACTTGACTATTTTTTTTACTTCTGGCAGCTTCAATATAATATAATACTAAATACTAAACTTATGAATTATGATTTGTTAAATTTTGTTGCACATATTTTTTAATTAGGATACAGAATACGTACAACATTGTTCAAATCGTACTAAAATGTTTAGAAAAAAGTACGGTTTGCTATATGAAGGACAGCATTAACTCGAATTTTGGGTTCTTGACTTCAATAAATATATGTATATGTTTAGAATTATGTATTTATTAGAATAATATTTATATGTATTTAGAATTTTAATTTAATTTAACTGTAACAATTTATCTTCTCTTTAAAGCGGCTTAAGCTATAGAAATAAAACTCAAAAAATCGGTACTTAACAACGTTTTAATAATTAAAAAAAATTACAAATTTTTTTTAAGCAAATTTCAAGCGCAAGAATTGTTGACAACACTGTTGGCATAACTTTTATTATGTATAGCCTAATATAATTTACACAAAACGAATTTTATATGTTAACTTAAAAGCAAAAATATCTCGAATTTCGAGCACAGGGCGATACTAGTTAACATTATATTGCAATCAATTTTTGCAATAATTTTTGGTCAATAATGTTTAGCGATTTGCGTCAGCAAAATTTTAATTATTTTTTCTTTTTTGTTTGTTTTTACATACATAACATACATTACATACTTAATACATAATAGCTTTATACATAACTTATGTTAATTATTTGCTTTTACATAACTTTATACTAATATATAACCTCTCCCTCCTTTAGTTTAAAATTCTCCTGAATTTTTTTTTTATATAAAAATATTTTTGATAACATAGATATTATATTAGTATCTTTAGTAAAATATTATTTCAAATATAATAAATTTTAAGTCGGGAGGTTTTGAATTACAAAAAGACTTTACAATTTCATTTATTTTATTAAACATATAAGAATATTTTACTTAAAAAAAAAAATTTACATTGACAGTGATAAAAAAATTCTGAAATTTGATTAGGTACATATTATACAGCTAATAAAAAAATATAAAAAAGATTTGTTTATAATTAAATATTTTTTTTTTTTTTTTTTTTTTTTTTGTAAAGAATTAAAAGATTAATGACTTTATACTTTTACTTGAATCGGACACTTTTAAGTACATCAATTTTTGGGTTTTTAGCTAACTCAAATATATTTGACTCAGTTTTTTTTGGTTTAAAAGTAAAATTTTTTTCAATATTTTTGACTAATTAATACATTATTTTGTTTTTTATATTTTAACCACAATATTACAAAAACTATGCTTATGATTAGAATTACAAATATTATTATGAAGCTATACGAAACAATTTTATGATATTTTAATTCATTGATTTCTTTAATATTTTTTATATGTTTAATTGCTATTTTTTCAAAGCTTAAATTTTTCTCAAATGTAATATTTGAATCTTTATTTGGCAAATAATACTTTGCTTGTACAGTATTAATTTGATTGGACAATCTTTGTTTAAAAATATCTATTTGACAATTATAAAAGTTTATTAAATAATTTTTATTTAAAATAATATCTCTATTATCGCAATTGTGAATTAAATTTTCATTTTTAGCATTTTTTATTAATATTGTTTCGTCATCTAAAATTTCCATACTTGTCTTATTATTAAATCTTAACTTGCAATTATTATGAAAAATACAGTTTTTTTGAAACTTTTAAATCTTTTTGTAATACATCTTCTTCATATAAATAAGTTTTGTTTTCGATTTTTACAATATATTCATTAGTTTCATCTATTTCATAGTTATCTATATTAGGTAATGGTGTTATTAGTATTAAATTGGTTAGAAACTAATTTTGCGGTATTTTAAGAGCAAACACCAAGGAATCATTTTTATATGCCATTATCCCCATTTTTATTAATTTAAGTTTGAAAAAATCTATATTAAATAATGATATTTCTTCTGTGGTTAGAATGCTGGGATGTACAATGTTATGTTTAGCAGATGCTATATTATTCTGTATTTGATTAATTTTATCTTCTAAATATCTTAATTTAATTATTTGATCTAAAAAAAGTGAGTGAGTTAAACTTTGTTTATTTGTTTTTTAATTTCATTGTATGCTTGTAATATTTTTAATCTATCTTGTTCTATTGTGTTTTTAAGTGTAATAAGAGATTTGTTAAAATGTGTGTTTATTGATATTTCAGAGTTAATTGTAGTAATACAGTTGTGAGTGTTTTCCTCTATAATATTTAAGTGATCTAAGATCTCTTCCCTGTCATCACTATCCATAGTTCCAAATAACCATTTGTTTACAGTTCCTACTGCATTTATTAAACCTCTTCTTTTTCTATGGATAGATGATGGAATAATAAATTTAATTTTTGTCTTAATGTTAGTTATTTCACTATCTAATAAAATTTTATTACTTGTATTTAAATTAGCAACATTCATTTCTATTCGCGCTAATATTTCATTTAACTCTAAAGGATTAATTATATGAAGTATCGTTGAAGTTTCGTTCACTATTTCTATTTCTTTTAATTTAATTTGTGTATATCCCAGATCCTCAATTTTTGTGTCACCAAATTGTCACCAAAACCCATATTAAAAATGTAAATACCTGCAAATTTTATATAAAAAAAATTTTATTCAATTTGTTTTTGTCTGCACTGTTTTGTTGGCTATATAGAATAAAAAAAAATTCTTAGTAACTAAATGTAAATTGTAGAATCAGCTAATTTCGTAAAAGTAACACTTAAAAAAATGTAAGTATAAATATTATTGCATAATAATTATGTTGTGAAAGGTCAGTATAATAATAATTGGGTCATGTTATATGAATGTAAAATATAATTTTAATTGTAATTTCATTTTAAAGTTTTAAAGAGAAAAAAAATTCAATTATTGGAAACTATTATTGTTATTATTATCGTTACCTAATGCATAGAATTTATGTGGTCGTTTTATGTTAGAGGAGTGAATGTTATTTAATTTCAGTCTTTTATATTTTGGTTGTTCTTTATGTCTAACAGCTTTATAATTTTTCACGAAACCTGTTGTTCTGTGTTCGTCATACGTCATACAATTCTCTTTCTTTATTACATTTTTCAATTCTATTTGTTTTTGCTAAAACTAAATTTTCTTTAATTTTGTCTAAATCTACTTTTCTGTTTTGAACTTTTGTAGGAATGTTTTTGATTGTTGAGTGAAACCTTTCATTATAATATCTAACAGATTTTTGTATTAATTGTTTTACAGACATATTTTAATTTAAAAATTTTAAAATTCTAAACTTTTCAGCTATGGAATTGTGAAGTCTCTATATCACTATTTCCTGTATGATTATTTGGTTTAGTAAGATGTAGGCTAATTCCTTCATCTTGCAAAAATTGTTTTATTTGTATAGTTTTAAATTCATTATCAGCTACTATTTTTCTTGGTTTTCCTAATTTGGTAAAATGATCTTCTAATTGTTCTATTAGCGTTAAATGAATTTTGTCTGTTAGAAAATAAGCTGCTCCAAATTTGGAGAATTTATCTATCACTGTTAAAAAATATGTTTTCATAATTATGTATGTATCTATATTAGTAGGGGTTTCACTATATTTGAATTTAGATTTAATTGGATTCCTGTCATATTTTACTTCTTGACAAACTTCACACTGATTTATAACAATTTGAACTAATTCTAATAACTTTGGAAAATAGATTTTATACTTTATTTGATTATAAGTTTCCTGAATACCTGAGTGGCAGCTTTCTTTTGTATGATATAAAGAAATTTGTTTTACCACTTCTACTTCAGTTCTAACTTCGTTAGCTCGATAAGAACATTTTATAAATTTCAATTGACTATTATTGGAGAACATTTCTAGTAATTTTTCTTGCAATATATTATATCTATTATCTGAAATTTCGGAAAATATGCCTAATTTGCCTTTTTGAGATATGTCTTTAAATATTTCTGTTAGTCTATCAAAGTAGTATTCCGCTATATAAATAATGGTTCTTCCAGAAATTATTTCTTTTTCTACAGTTTTATTATTTGTTATTATTAATTGAGTGCTATATTTATTAACAATTTCCTCTTTAATTGGTATATGATTTAGTAGTTCTTCTTGAGCGGAATGAATTGTTGCCATTGTAATATTTTCATTTTCATTCTCTATGTTAAATATGTTAAAATCAGATTCACTGTCAGTTGTCAAAATTATTTCATTATTTTTCTCTTCCAGTTTAATATTTTCATTATGTTCTATTCTGCTAAGAAAATCTGCGACTTTATTTTCCATTCCCTTTAGGTATTCAATATCAAATTGATATTCACCTAATTTTAGTATCCATCTTCGATTTCGCGGAGGTAAGTCTTTTCCTTTATATTGCAAAAACTTTATAGGTTGATGATCTGTATAAATTTGAAATTTATTTCCATAAAGATATGGTCTGAAGTAATTAAGAGACCAAACTATGGCTAAAAATTCTTTATCAGTTGCCGAATAATTTTTCTCATGGTTGTTAAGAGTTCGAGATGCAAAGCATACAGGGTGACTTTCTTGCGAAAGAACAGCTCCTATTGCATAGTTGGAAGCATCTGTTGTTAAAGTAAAAGACTTGTCAAAATTGGGATATCTTAAAACAGGATGCGAAATTATAAGGTTCTTAAGTTTTTCAAAAGCTGCTATATAATTGGGATTGGCATTGATTCTAGTATCCTTTTTTAAATATTTCGTAATTGGTTGAGCTACTTTAGCGCAATCTCTAACGAACTTACGATAATATCCGGTCAATCCTAAAAAACTTTTAATTTGTCTTTCTGTTCTGGGTAACTCTAAATTGTTAATTGCATCGATTTTATTTGGATTTGGTTTAAGACCGTTTTCAGTCAATATATGACCTAAGAATTCGGTGTCTTTTTTCAAAAAATTACATTTATCTATTTGTATTTTCAATTGCTTTTCTTCTAAAATTTTAAATATAGTTGTTATTGCTTTTAGGTGTTCTTTTAAGCTGGTACTGAATATGAGAATATCATCAAGATAAACAACACATTCTATTAAATTCATATAGGCCATGGGGTGTTACAAATGCAGTTTTTTTTTTATCTGCTTCTTTAATTTATATTTGGTGGTATCCTTTTGCCAAGTCTATAGTTGTGAAATATTGGGCTCTTCCCAATTTACCTAATATTGAATCAATATTGGGCAGAGGATATTTGTCATCCACCGTAATGTCATTTAGCCTTCTGTAATCTATAACAATTCTAAATTTCTTTTTACCTGAATTGTCAGAATTTTTGGGTACTACGATTAATGGACTAGAATATCTTGAGTTACTTTTTCTTATAATTCCCTGTTCTTCCATTTCCCTAATTTGGTTTCTAACTTCTTCTTCATGTTTGGGTGGGTACCTATACAACTTGGAATTTATAGACTGTTCTGTTGTGGTGACAATTTCATGTTTAATTTCAGTTGTTTTGGTTAATTTGTCATCTTCCTTAAAAAATAAATTACTGAACCTATAAACCAATTTTTTAACTTCTGTCAACTCTTCTGAATTTAAATGACTTAATTTTAATAAATTTATATTAGGATCCACAGATTCTAGGGTATGAATTTCGTTAAACAAGTAGGGCATATTTACAAAATTTATATTTTGTCCATTTAAATTAATATTTCCCTTTTCAAAATCTATTATGCTATCAAGGTTTTTTAATAAATCAGAACCTATTATAAATTGGTACTTTCTGTTTGGCAATTCTTTGGCTTTCCATCTTATTAAAGCATCAGATGGAGCTTCTATCTCTTTTGGATCTGAAGTATGTACTTCTTCATTGATACTGTCTTTGCCATTTATTGTAGAGAACTGCAGTGATTTTATTTTTACTTTCTTAAAACCTGTCACTCTATTATCTATAATACTAAATGTAGCTCCTGTATCGACAACGGCTAAGAATTTTCTATTGTCTTTAGTTATATTAATCATTGGTAAGTCATCCGAGGCTAGTTCATAAAAAACTCGGAATTATTAACTTCGTTAATATTATTAGAAGTTTTGCTGTTTCGCGGATATGCAATATCCATAGGTTCACCTTGTCTTTGCCTAGAAGAACTCTGTTGAGGGAGATTTTGGCCTGAGTTATTTCCAGGGTTTCCTGACCTTTGGTTAAACCTACTTTGTACTGAATTTCGATTTGGCTGATTATTATCATTATTGTAGTTATAATTATTACTATCGAACCTATTTAAATTATTACTTCTTCTATGCAAACCATTTTGGTTATTATTAAAGTTTATGTTATTATTTTTCTTATTAAAATTTTTGTTATTATTTTTATTGAAATAACTGTTACTTTTATACGTTAAATTTAAATTACTATTGTCTAGACCTATAAAACTGTTAACTATTTGCCTAATTTCTGTTAAATTAAATTTATTCATTATAGCATATGCTAAAGATCCTGACACTAATTTCTTAATTCTTTGCACCAACATTCCGCAAAATATATCTTTCATAACCTGATTATTATCATTAAAAGCGACAAATTCTACTATGTCTTCTACACAATATCTTATTTTATTATCTAAATCTAAAATACTACTTACTCTGAATGAATGAATGAGGTAATCTCTCTGGTTAAGGTCATTTGATCTTTAGCTGACTTATAATGCTGCTTCAATCTTGTTTTGCATTCATCCGAATTATTCGGAGGCTGACAGTTTATAAGTTCTTTGCTGTTCCTTAGATTTTTCGGAGTAGCACTAACTGAAACACCAACGCCATGTCATTTGGATAGTTCTGCAAAGTTGCTTCAACTGCATCAATAAAACTCGGCAAAGTCTTTTTTTCTCCTTTGAATGGTTGTAAATATTGTAGATCTCTTTCAATTTGGTTCCTCGCATTTTGAGCCCGGTTATTTTGCTGTAATTGTAGCTGTAAATTAACACAAATAATGCTACTAAGCACTGCTCAACTGGATTTGCCATATTTCTATTTATATTATAGTTTTGAGCTCTTCTCAAACGACGATCAATTTTGTATTAAATAAAATAATATTTATGGAAGAAAAAAAATTTTATATATTTCACTTTTTTTTTCACTTTTGTTTTTTTTTTTTATTTTTTTAATTTTTTCGTTTATTATTATTGAAATTCCGCGATTAAGATCGTAAGGGACAGTAACTTCACACAATATTAAAAGTTTTTTTTTGTTTTTTTAAAAAAAGTTCGTTTCACTGGATCTCTTTTAGTTTAATTAGAGATCCTACCGACTGCGCCACTTAAATTTTATTTATCTGTAATTTTTAAAATAAATAAAATTCATAAAACAATTTTTATTTTATTTTTTTTTTTCTTTTTCCTTATTTATTTAATTTCTTTTAATACAATGTATTATGTCGTCTTCTTGTTTTTACCAGACTGACTTCTTTACATATATTTTTTTTAACATTCATTAAAAAACGAGCCAGATACAAATTGCTAAATTAACATTATGTTGCAATCAATTTTTGCAATAATTTTTGGTCAATAATGTTTAGCGATTTGCGTCAGCAAAATTTTAATTATTATTTCTTTTTTGTTTGTTTTTACATACATTACATACTTAATACATAATAGCTTTATACATAACTTATGTTAATTATTTTCTTTATACTAATAACTTTATATTAATAAATAACTCGCGAACTGCATACGGAGGAAATCGGCCCAAGGATTCGGGTTCTGGACCTTTTAATCGTTTCTAAGGGCTAACGAACATATATAATAAATCACGATAACTCAACAACTAATGACACTATCTTTACAAAATTTGTGTTGCAGTGTACTGGTAATGAAACTACGGCGGTGATTGCGTACGGTAGGGAATGGGCATTTGGTTCAATACTTAGAATTTTTTGATCGAATTTAGGCCAAACAAGCATAATTCCAAAACCAATGAAGATAGAACCTCCAAATTTGTTATCAGGGTGTTTCTTTGTATTTCCTAAGTGTCCTTGACATTAGGGACCAATTGGATTAATGGGTTGAGGACCATCCACACAGTTCCGAAGACCTTAAAGCATATTTTCGAAATTAATAAAGATAGTAACTTCAAACAAATTTATAAGTTTCATATTTGGCACATGGATGTTCTTTACTATTTCCTGTGCGGTTCCTCTAATTTTGGATCAATCAGAGTGGTGGTTCAGTACCCCTCTTAGACCCCCAAGGTTTAAAAATTTATCATCGAAATTAATAAAAACTAATAAAGATAGTAACTTCAAACAAATTTAGAAGTTTCAAATTTGGCACATGGGTGTTCTTTACTATTTCCTGTGCGGTTCCTCTAATTTTGGATCAATCAGAGTGGTGGTTCAGTACCCCTCTTAGACCCCCGAGGTTTAAAAATTTATCATCGAAATTAATGAACTATTTTATCATCGAAATTAACTTAAAGTTAAATAGTAACTTAAAATTAAGATAGAACGTTCCAATTGTGTATAAGAGTTAACTAGTATTGAAAGTATGACGGAGACTGCATATGGGGAAAATCGTACCATGGTTTCGGGGTCTGGAACCTTTGAAAAGTTCAAGGGCTAAAAACATATATCTTAAAAACAGCATAACTCAAAAAAAAATGCCGCTATTTTTATGAAATTTAAACTCTAGGTTACTAGTAATGAAAGTAACATGGGAATTGGTTCTGGTCGAGTTCGGATTCTAGAATCTTTTGATCAATCTGAGGCCAAACGAGCATAATTACGAAACCAAAGAATATATTTCCTATTTCTTATGTGTCCCCGAAATTTAGACTTAATTGTAGTCGTGGTTCAGTTGTCTCCTAAGAAATCCCAAAATTAAAAAGCTTATTTTCGAAATTCATGAAGATAGAAACTTTAAGTTTGATACACGAGGGTTCTTTCCTATTTCCGTTTTTTTTTAACACTTTTATATTTTTAAAAGGCTAAAAATTTTACCATAAAACATATTTTGTATAATATTTTATAAATTAAAAACCATAGGTGATATATAATTAAGACATCGTGTACAATACTTAAGCTATATTCAAAGGTACTTGCTGCATTTATTTAAAATTTAT
The DNA here is from genome assembly GCA_963082915.1 of Dolichopus griseipennis. Classification (NCBI taxonomy): domain Eukaryota; kingdom Metazoa; phylum Arthropoda; class Insecta; order Diptera; family Dolichopodidae; genus Dolichopus; species Dolichopus griseipennis. The sequence continues at coordinate 104,819,822 of OY720441.1, read as the reverse complement.
TGTTATATTTAAATGAACTATATGAAAAGTTCTAAATTTGTAATTATTTTTTAGAAATACATTTATTGCATATTTTGCTTTTATAAGCTTTTCTAATAGGTACATAAATTAGCTTTTTATCACAAAATTTAATAATTCAAATTTTTTCACTTAAGTAATTGAATTTAAATAAATATATTTTCATATATTTCAAGTTTATTTTGTTTTTTAATATTTTTAAAGATATAAATTAGTAAGAATTTGTAAATAAATTAGAAAAGTAATTAGAAAATGTTTTTAGTATTATAAAGTTAATTTGGTTAGCTAGGTCTTATGATCAAACTTATAACAGCTTTTATGGTTTTAAAATGTCTTATGAACTTCCCATTAAATTTCAACCAAATAGGTGTAGGGTATTTCTAAGTCGGTTGCACCGACTGATTGTTTCTTTATTGGTTTAAAAAAACTTGTTTTTCCATTACTTGTTTCTTTTTATTCTTGTTGAAGAAACAAAGAGATGTAGTTAAATTTATATTCAATTGACGGTGTAATGGTTAGAACGTCGTCACATTTTCAAAAATTTTGTAAAAACGTGCCTATATAGCTTCACTCTGTCCGTCCGTCCGTCCGTCCGCTTGTTTAAAAAATTTTTACACCGTTTGAAATAGAGTAAAGCAATTTTAAACACGGTTAGGTATTGCAAAATAAATAATTTCGTAGAAAAACTTTTTTCTGTAGCCCCACCCGTTACAGAGCTGCAGCCCCCCAAAGTTGCACATAGCCATATTTAAATTGTTATAATAAGAGTTCGGTGTGAGTGTTAGATTGTTAGGTGTATTTTCAATCTGAAAACGATAGATGATAGATAAAAGATAGATGATTTTATAAACTTTATAAATTTTCAAAAACCAAATGTTAAAGGTTGCCATATGGTACTAAATTTTATCACTATGCAAAACCCAATTATTGCAAAATATTTGGTCACACATATCTTCTTAACGGTTCACGCTAGGGTCTTGAAATTTTAGGATAAGTTAGTTTCTCAGAAAGTAGTAGGAATCGGTTAAAAAAATTTTTTTGTCAAGCCCCTGTTTAGGATCTATAAAGGCTCGAGAAGTAAAATTTTGCTATTTTTAAACACCTTTAACGTGTATACCTGTTCAAATTTTTTTTTTAGTGATATACAAAATTGAAGGCTTTTTAATTATATTTCACCATGTGTCAAAGAGTAACTCAATTTAAGGAACCGTTATTAAATTTAAGAAAAACCTTTAATATATGTTAAAATTTAATGTTGGACCTTTAAATTTTGAATATTAATAAAAAAAAAATTGAACAGGTATTAAATTTACAGGTGTCTAAAAATAGCAAAATTTAAATTTTCGAGCCCTTATAGCTTCTAAATAGAGGGCTCGACAAAAAAATTTTGTTAACCGGATCCTAGTAATTTCTGAGTATCTAACTTCTCCCAAAATTTCAAAACCCTAGATTGAACCATAATAGAAGATATGTATGGTTAAAAATTTTACAAAAATTTAGTTTTACGTAATGTTAAATTTTAGTACCCCATGACAATCCTAAACATTTACCCTATACAGTTGATAAAACCAGCTATCTTTTACGGTTTTCAGGTTGAAAATATATTTAACAGAACTCTTGTTATAACAATTTAAAAATGGCTATGTGCAACTTTGGGGGTTTTAGCCCCGTAAAAGGTGGGATACAGAAAAATGTTCTTCTACGAAGTTATTTTTTTGCAATACCTACCCATGGCTAAAATTTCTTTATTCTATTTCAAACGGTGTAAAAGTTTTTGTAAACATACTGACGGACGGACAGAACGAAACTATATAGATTATAGGCACATGTTTACAAAATTTGTCGAAAATGTGCTAAAAAGAAGTTGTCTGGCAGGTACTCGAACCCGTGCACCAAAATGGTGGGTTTCAATAATGATAACGGCTATTGCAAATAAACGAATTTGGGAAAATTTAAAAATCATAGGTCCTTTATTTTTTGATTTATTGTTCGGACTTTACACCTATTGAAGCTGGATGTCTTCTTCTTTTCAATGAGCAACTTCTTTTCATCTGAAACAACTTCTTCTTTTAAATGAGCATTTATCTGCACCTAATGAAGCTGGGTGTCTGAAATTTGCTAAAAATTGTTTAATTTTATGGCCAAAGTTTTTGTAAGGGGTTGTGAGCTAACGGTACTTTATATTCTGGAAAAAGCGGCAATCCTGATTTTGAATCCAACTCTAAAATCTCTACTAATTTAGGTTCTTAAGTATATATATATGTTTACAAATATTCTGGAAAAAGGGCATAATTCTGATTTTGTAGCCAATTTGAAGTACCTTTCTGTAGATATTTCAATAATAATAATTTTAAAACTATGGGATTGCCACGTCAAAAATCCCTCCAAACAAATTAGCAAAACCCAAACCAATATTGTATTTAACTCTAAAGTGCATCCTAAAATGGTATATTAACTTTGGTATGGTGTTTGAAAATCTGACCAATGGCGTAGTGGTAAAGACGTCGTCTTTCATGTGGAAGGTCTCGGGGTTCAAACCCCGGTCAGTTCATATCCAATAAAAAAATATCGTAAAATTGTTTAATTATATCGTAAAAGTTTATATCGTAATATAAAATAACATTTAATAAAAATATATAAATAATTCTTGTGTAAGATTATAGATGGCGCACAAAGTTGACATTTGTGCATTCATATTTCATAACCTTATACAATAGCTACAGCCGACTAATCAACGGCTTAGTGAATATTATGATTAAAGAAACTGAAGCCTAGTTTAAAATTTAAACTTGGTGAATGCCCTATACTCCTTAAATGAGTGGAAAAGGAATAAAAAAAAAAAAAAAAAAATGGTGTTTGAAACCACCTAAGGGAAGCGTTCTAGATATGGAAAAATATATATATTTGTGATCAGCGTGACCTCCTGGGTCGATATAGCCATGTCCATCCGTCCGTCCGTCCACCCGTAGGCACGATAACTCTAAAACTAATGGACCTACCTTGATGAAATTTTAACTGTAGGTTAGTAGGGCTTAAAGTACGCCGGGGATCGCATAAAGGCGAAATCGGCCCGTGGGTTAGGATTCTGAACCTTATAATTGTTCTACGGACTAACGAACATATGAAAAAAAAACAAGTAAAGAAACAGTCAGTTAATGACATATCCATAAGTCATCTTAACACCATAAAAGATGTTATTAATTTGATCGTAAGACATAGCTAACCAAATTAACTTTATAATACTAAAAACATTTTCTAATTACACTATCTCTTAAAAAATATTACAAATTCTTCCTAATTTATCTATTTAAAAATATTAAAAAACAAAAAAAACTTGAAATAAATTAAAATATATTTATTTCAATTCAATTACAAAATGAAAAAATTCTAATTATTAAATTTTGTGATAAAAAGCTAATCAAAGAATAATATAATAATCCAAATTTTTCAAAATTGCAATTATTTTAAATGGTTAGTTTATATACCTAATAGAAAAGCTTATAAACGCATAATATGCAATAAATGTATTTCTAAAATACAATTACAAATTTACACCTTTTCATATAATTCATTTAAATATAAAAATAAATTTTACATAAATGCAGCAAGTACCTTTGAACATAGCTGAACCACTACAACTAAGTCTAAATTTCGGGGATACATAGGAAATAGGAAATATATTCTTTTGCTTCGACATTATACTCGTTCGGCCTCAAATCGATCAAAAGCTTCTAGAATCCGAACTCATTTACCAAACTCGACCAGAACCAATTCCCATGGTCCTTTCATTACTAGTAACCTAGAGTTTAAATTTCATCAAAATAGCGGCATTATTTTTTGAGTTATGGTGTTTTTAGGATATTTGTTAGCCCTTGAACTCTTCAACGGTTCCAGAACCCAAAACCATGGTACGATTTCGCCCATATGCAGTCCCCGTCATACTTTCAATACTAGTTAAACCTTGTACACACTTGGAACATTCTATCTTAATTTTAAGGTACTAGTTTTATTAATTTCGATGATAAGCTTTTAGACATTGGAGGGTCTAAGAGAGGTACTGAACCACCACTCCAACTGATCCAAAATTAGAGGGACACGCAGGAAATAGTAAAAAACACCCATGTTACTATCTTTATTAATTTCGAAAATATGCTTCAATTTCGAAAATATGCTCGGAACTGAATGACTGGTCCCCACCCACTACTCCAATTGGGCTCAAATTTCAAGGATGCTAAGGAAATCGAAAGCGACACTCTGATACTAAATTTGGAAATTCTATCTTCATTGGTTTCGGAATTATGCTCGTTTGACCTAAATTCGATCAAAAAGTTCTAGGTTCCGAACTCATTGTCAAATCCCGACCTTACGCAATCCCCGAAGTAATTTCATTACTAGTAATCTACAGCACAAATTTGATGAAGATAGCGTCATTAATTTTTGGTCCAGAATAAGCGTCATTGGCGGACGGACGGACGGACGGACATGGCTATATCGGCTCAGGAGGTCAAGCTGTTCACAAATATATATACTTTTCCATATCTAGCTCGGTTCCTTTAGGTGGTTACAAACGCCATACTTAAGTTAATATACCCTTTTACCTATTCTATAGGTGTAGGGTATAACAAGTAAAAAAATAGTCAGTCGGTGCAACCTCCACCGGTGCAAATATCCTACACCTTTTTGGTTCAAATTTAATGGGAAGTTCATAAGTCATTTTAAAACCATAAAAAATTTTTTTGATCATGGCTAACCAAATTAACTTTATAGTACTAAAAAACATTTTCTAATTACTATATCTATTCAAAAATATTACAAATTCTTACTAATTTATCTATTTAAAAATATTAATAAAAAACAAAAAACCTTGAAATAAATGAAAATATATTTATTTCAATTCAATTACAAAAGTTAAAATATTTAAATTATTAAAATTTGTGATAAAAAGCTAATCAAAGCATAATATATTTAATAATTCAAATTTTTCTAAATTGCAATTATTTTAAGTTGTTAGTTTATGTACCTATTAGAAAAGCTTAAAAACGGAAAATATGCAATAAATGTATTTCTAAAATATAATTACAAATTTAGAACTTTTCATATAATTCATTTAAATATACCAATAACTTTTACATAAATGCAGCAAGTACATTTGAATATAGCTTAAGTATTGTACAGATTATGTTCCCACAATATATCAAGGTGTAAAATTCTCCAATATTAAAATATTTTTCATTAATGAGAAAATTCGCTACCAAATTTTCTCATATTGTAATTTTATTCTGGTCAATTCTTTTTCCCGACAAAGAAAACCGCGATTAATATTTTTTTGTGCTCACCGATAAATTATTAATTCTTCGAATTAACTGTTATTAACAAAATAATTATTACCTTTCTCGCTCTAATAACATGATCTATATGATGGTCACTATTATAATTTAAATTTCCCATCATAAGTTTTTCGCGACAAATTAAATCGCGTTCAATAAATTTTCTCATTAGAATTTTTTTTGTGAATTAATCAGTATGATTAATTCTTTAATTAGAAGTTTCCCACAGTATAGTTTGTGCTGACCAAACAAAATAATAATATAAAATGACCAATAATTGTTAGTAACAGTTCAGTCTTGTCTTTTCCTAATAACGGAACAAATCAAATCAAACTAACAAACTGAGGTTTATAAGTTATAAAAATTAAAATAAATAAATTGTTAAGAAATAATTTTTTCAAATCGAGATTTGTAAAAATTAAAACAAATATAAAGTGTAACTAATTAAGAGAATAAATAAAATAATAATTTTATTTTTTTTTAATATATAAAACACTAGTTTTATTTTTGGATACCGACACTGTAATATTAAATAACAAAAAGTGTAATTTGTTAACAATTAAAAACATAAAAGTATTATCGGTATCTAAATAATAAAAAAAAAAATAAATAAAAATTATTAAAGTTGAGACCTTAATAATTGACAATGAAGTTGGTCAAGCCTCTGTTAGTAAAATACTTTATTCAAAAATACAAGGGGAAGCTGGCGGTGCCATGAGAAGATTGCAGAACCCATCATGGAACCAAGTTAAAGCACAACTAAATAAAAGTTTCGGAGTAACGGAATCATACCTGAAACTAAAGGAACAAACAGACCAAGTGACCAGCATCAAAAATGTAAGTCAAATTTATAATAAATTAAATATAATCTTAGATAAGTTAAACCTTAAGTACTCTTTAGATACTTCTAAACCTAGCGAGTTTGACATTTATATTTTATAGTTAAACGAAACAAACAAAAAAAATATATTTTATAATTAAACAAAAAAATAGATTTTATTATTATTAGTTCTTTATTTATTTACTTAATAAGTACTTTTATATGAAACGAAGCAAATGGATTTTTATTATTATTTGTAATTCTTTTTAGTATTTTTATGCGAAAAGAATTAAGACAACTTCCGATCAGTACCACATCTAATAGCAGAATGAATGCATTTAATATAAAGTAATTATATTCTTATTAAGTCACGTTGCAATGCAACGTGTTGAGAAATTTATTATTAAGGTTTGGAATGTACAGTTAATTCCGTTTTTAATATGATGTACAGTTAATTTAATGTACAGTTATTTTTAAGATAGGATCATGTTTCAATATTTGTTGACGCGCGCAAAAGTAAGTTTGGGCGTGTGAAAGAAAATAGAAATATATTTAAAACATAATTTTATTACAGGGTGACATAACTTCCCCACCCTTTGACTGAGGCTCCGACGAAGTTATCTTGATTGTTTTCTTTTTACAACAATTTTTTAGCTTTACAATTTGAATTAATAGTACAATTATAATTATTACTATTATTATTTTAGTTACATAATTTACAATATTTTCGATTTTATTAGCATACAAGATTTCTTTAATTTGTTCTCTGTTATTTTTAATGTTTTTTACATGCAGTTCTTCAAAGTTTAACAATTCACTATTATTGACATTTCTTTTTATACCCGTGCATACATATATGACATCGGGTATATTAGATTTGCTCCTCCGTTTGTAACGCATCGATCTAGACGAGCTAGATATAGTGTCAAGGGTACGTATCGGCTCAGAATCGAAAAATGAGTCGATCTAGCTATGTCTGTCTGTCCGTCCGTCTGTGTGTCAGCACGATAACTCAAAAACTAAAAGAGCTACAGTTTTGAAATTTTTACAAAATATTTTTCAATCAATTTCTAGGTTCCCTATTTTTTTTTGTTAAGATCGGACCAAAACTTCGGGTAGCTCTCGAACAACTAACTTTTTCAACTCCAACATTTTCATACAAAAATTTGAAATCTTGACATGAAATTATATGAATTAGTATTTAACATGAAATTATATGAATTTTGTTTTTTTGTTTTTTGTTTTTGTTACAAAAAGTAGATAACGATTTGGAGTTAGAATTTTATATGATTTAAATGATGCGTAGTTTATTTAAGATAAGCAAAAAAGAACACAAAGATTTTTTTTAAGTAAATGGCTTATTGATATTGATAGATTGATAGATTATGAATATGATGATTATTATCTTTCATGATGATTATTATATGAATGTGATCATATGAAGTTGATTTGGCTTAAGTTTAATATATTGGTGAATTAAAAATTAATTATAAGAGATAGAATTGAAAAATTAGAGCAAGAGTTTTGAAAATCACACAAAACATTTTTTGGACATTTTTGAGGTTCCCTATTCTTTTTGTTTAAGACCAGATCAAGGTTTTGGGGAGCTGCCACACAACTTCTTTGCACCAATATGAATTTCTTAGAAACTGATTATACTACGAGGATGAAAATTACACACTGTTAGTTATATAATGGATCGAGCACTTATATGAAGTTTCAAAATGTTACGGCCCCATTTTCGGGGGGCTGCTATACAACTTCTTTGCACCAATATGAATTTCTTGGAAACTGATAATACTACGAGGATAAAAATTACACACTGTTAGTTATATAATGAATCGAGCACTTGTATGAAGTTTCAAAATGTTACGGACCCGTTTTCGGGCAGCTGCCATACAAAGTAATCAATTCGATAACTGTGAATCTAATGAAGCTACGAGTTTAAAATCTATTCTATATATTATATTTCTATCTATATATTATATTTCTATTTCAAAATTTTTATATATTAGATTATTAATTTTAATTTGACATTTTTCAAATCTTATTAAATTAGTTCCTTCAATGAAGGTTTCAAAATTATTACAATTATGGAATATCTGTGTTTATACCCGTGCATACATATATGAACATCGGGTATATTAAAATTACTCCTCCGTTTGTAACGCATCGAAATATAAGAGCTAGATATAGTGTCAAGGGTACGTATCGAATCAGCATCGAAAAGTGAATCGATCTAGCTATGTGTGTCCGTCCGTCCGTCCGTCCGTCCGTCCGTCAGCACGATAACTCAAAAACTATAAGAGCTAGAGTTCTGAAACTTTCACAAAGTAATTTTTAGACAATTTGTAGGTTCCCTATTGTTTTTGGTTAAAATCGGACCAAGGCTTCGAGGAGCTGCCATACAACTTTTTTGCACCAATATGAATTTCTTCAAAACTAATTATACTACGGGGATGAAAATTACACACGGTTAGTTTTATAATGACTCCGGCACTTATATGAAGTTTCAAAATGTTAGGGCCCCATTTTCGGGGGGGCTGCCATACAACTTCTTTGCACCAATATGAATTTCTTCAAAACTAATTATACTACGTAAATGAAAATTACACACGGTTAGTTATATAATGAATCGTGCACTTATATGAAGTTTCAAAATGTTGGGGCCCCATTTTCAGGGGGCTGCCATACAACTTCTTTGCACCAATATGAATTTCTTCAAAACTAATTATACTACGAGGCTGAAAATTACACACGGTTAATTATATAATGAATCGAGCACTTATATGAAGTTTCAAATTGTTAGGGCCCCATTTTCGGGGGGCTGCCATACAACTTCTTTGCACCAATATGAATTTCTTCAAAACTAATTATACTACGAGGCTGAAAATTACACACGGTTAGTAATATAATGAATCGAGCACTTATATGAAGTTTCAAAATGTTAGGGCCCCATTTTCGGGGGGCTGCCATACAATTTCTTTGCACCAATATGAATTTCTACAAAACTAATTATACTACGACGATAAAAATTATACACAGTTATTTATATAATGAATCGAGCACTTATATGATGTTTCAAAATGTTTCGGCCCCATTTTGGGGGGCTGGCATAAAAAGTTTTCGATTCAATAACTGTGAATCTAATGAAGCTATAAGGTTAAAATTAAAATTGGGCAGGTAAAGTAATAGGGCAAGTTAGTTGGCAAAGTTGGACATCACTCGGACCATCGGAATTTTAGGGTGGGCCATTTTTTTTTTTTGTTTTTTTTTTTTTAAGCTAAAGTTATGGGACAAGAATGAAAATTTTGTTTTTTGTTTTGTGATTTTTTTTTTTTTTTTTTTGTTAATTTTTTTTTTTTTTTTGTTAATTTTTTTTTTTTTTTTTTTTTCGTCTAAATTATGGAGTAATGAGTTAAATGTATAAGGGAAGTAAATTACGGATATTTTATACACCATAGTGGGTATGCACGGGTATCTAAAAGTTGACAAGGGCAACTATAATCTTCCTCGTCTTTTAATATTTTTTACAATTATATGACCATTTTTAATTGCTGTGATAGATTGTTCAAAAAAATTTTTAAACATACAATTAGATTCATTATTAAAAATGTTTATGTACAGTTATCATTTATATCTTTTAAGTTTTTCTTTAGATTTTGAATTACATTTGAGTGATAAATATTTTTATTTTCATCAATCAGAATTTCCTTTTTTTCTATATATAAATTTTTTTTGTCCTTAGTAGGTAAAGGTTCTTAATTAAGATTTTAGAATAGATTTTATTAGTAAAATTTGCTATTAATAGAATTATGACTATTTCGTTTCCAAAAGTTATTATATTAATTTTTATATTTGTCAGAATGTCTAAGTCTTGTATCATATTAAATTCTTCGTCTGTTAGTATATTTTTTGATAGTATTCCTAGTCTGCTCATCAGTAATGTCTGTTCAATATCGTCGATGTGATTTCTGAGTAAGGTAATGTCATAATTAATTTGGTACATGCACTCCATAAGTGCCATTTGGTGTTCCATTTTAGATATCTCATTGTTGAGTTCATTAGTTAAATTTGTCACGAATTTCCTTATTGTATGTTGTTGATTCTTAATATGTTCTGTAATGTTATAAGTCTGTTCAATTAGGTCAGAGTTTATTTTAACTTGTTTATTGTTTTCTGTTATTAACATTTTGTTGTTATCTGTTAAGGTTTGTAGTTTGTTACGTATTTGAATTTCATCGTCGCTGTCCATTGTGCCTGTTATGTACTTTAGCACTTTTCCTACTCCGTTTACAAGTCCTCTTTTGGTTCTTTTGTGAGGAATAATGTTTTTGATTTTAGAGACTAGTGATTTATAGTTGTGAGTTATTGTATTAAATATTGGTCCGTTTGAACTTGGTTCGGTTGAAAATGGTTGTATGTTAGTCCATATGTCTTGAAGCGTTTCTTCATACTTTTTAATGTTGATTATGTGTAAAATTTTGTTATAGTTGGTTATAAGTTTTACTTCTCCTAGTTTTGAGTTAATATGCCCGTTTTAGTTGTTGTTCAAGTCTTGAAATTTATCATCTGAAATGTTGAAAGATTGACAAATTCAAAGAGAATGCAGACAATTAGTATGCTGTACTTTTTCATGGTGGAAAGGTCCTAAAAAGAGATTTGTTTTTTAAAAAAAAGGAAATATTAGTAAGTAGTAATTTATAGTTATTTTATAAGAATTTATAAGTTGTTATTCTGTCTTGCATGACCTGAGATAAGATTTTTCATTTTATTTCTATGTTTTGTTAGGTTTCCTTTGGTGTTTACTTTAAGTCTGATATGTAATGGGTTTTGGAACTTTTTTCGTTTTCTAACGTAAGTTTTATAATATTTATGGCCACTGTCTTTGTCGACTACGTGTTCTTCGTCGGTTAATTCAGTGTCTATTTTTCGGAATTTTGAATAATTTTTTCCTCCCCTTATTTCTTTAATGTAATTGATTCCTGCTTCTAAGGATATATCAGTTTTGTTTTCGTTTGCTTGTTCGTATTCGCTTTCTGTTATTTTACCTTGAATGAAATCTATAGGTTTCCTGTTTGTTGAGGAGTGTATCGTGTTGTTGTAATACCCGTTTATTAAAATCATTTGTTCTTCGATTGGTAGGTTTTTCTTTGTATGTTTTAATAATCTAAGGTGTTCGTTGATGGTGTTACGCAAGCGCTCTATGTCTGCGTTACTATTGTGATTTGAATTGGAGGTGTAGTGGATTGTGATATTTTTTTCTTCCAAAAATTCCCTCATTAAATGTGATTTCATTCCTAATTCGTTATCAGTAACTATTTTCGCTATGTTGCCATATGTGCTAATACATTTTGCAATTGCTCTTCTGAATTCTGCTTCACTTCTATTTTGTACTTTAGTAAACATGGCAATTTTATTGAATTTATCGATCATAGTGACAAATAATGACTTGTTTATGGAATAGAATATGTCCATATGGATTATTTGGTTGGGTTTACTCGGAGTTTCGGATATTTTTAACGGGACCTGTGGAGGTTTTCTTTCATATTTTTCTAGAATGCACACTTCGCAGTTATTTATAAATTCTGATATTTTAGGTTTTAAATTTGGATGATAGAATTCGTTTTTCATTTCTTCGTTAATTTCGTTAATACCACGGTGATTATTTTCCAAGTGCTTTGTTTGAATGAGATTTTCTAGCTCTTCGTCATTGGTAATATTTCTGAGTAATTTTTTATTCCTAATGATTTTGTAATTTATAAAATGTTCGCGAAAGATAGGATTTAATTTTTCAAATATTTCGTCATTTACATACATAGCGTTTTTGGGTCAAAGTGATTCCTGATAATCAATTTTAATGTGGTATCGTCTAAGATTTTTATGGATATTGTTTTAAGGGTTTTGTTAAATATATTTTGTGTTTTGATTTGCAAGGAGCCCGAATTAATTTTGTTTATCATAATTTGATTTTTGTATAAGTTTAAAGGTGTAACTGTTTCTATAATATTAGTTTGGAATGGGATGTTTTCGTTTTGGTTTATGTCAATTCTACTTAGGAAATCAGCTACCTTGTTTTCTCAACCGTTTTTGTATGATATGTCATAATCATATTCTTGAATTTGCAATTTCCATCTTACTAATTTGCTGTTTGGCTCTTTAAGATTGTGTAAATAAACTAAGGGCTTGTGATCTGTGAAGAGTTTAATTTTCCTACCGAAAACATATGGTCTGAATTGTTTAAGTGACCATACGATACTGAGAAGCTCCTTCTCGATTGTAGAATAGTTAATTTCGTGCTCATTTAATGTACGAGACACGTATGAAATTGGTTTGCCTTCTTGAGACAATACACCACCTATGGCATAATGGCTCGCATCTGTGGTTATTTCGAAATTTTTCTCAAAATCGGGGTAGATGAGAATTGGTGCTGATATTAATTTATTTTTTAGATTGTTAAAGCTTTGGATATATTTTTTGTTATTTACTTCTACTTTAGAATTTTTTTTTAAGAATAGAGTCATGGGTTTTGCTATCTCGGCAAAATTTTTTATGAATTTCCTATAGTATCCTGCGATACCTAGGAATCTTTTTATTTCCTTTGGGGTTTTTGGGATTTGGTAGTTTTTAATTACTTCTATTTTCTTTTGGTTGGGATATATTCCATGTTCATTGATAACGTGCCCTAAAAATTCGCATTTATCTAGTTGTACCCGAAGTCGAGCAGATTTTAGTTTTGTGAAAATTTTCTTTAAGTTTTTTATGTGTTCCTCTAAACCATTCTAGAAAACTACAATATCGTCCATATACGTTAAGCATTCTTTGCCTACATTTTCGCTCAATATATTGTCCATGAGGCGTTGAAAAGTACTAGGGGCATTTTTCAGCCCAAAAGGCATTCTACGAAATTCGTAGTGTTCGTTGTCAACAGAGAATGCGGTCTTTTGTATGTCTTCTGGTTCTATTTCTATTTGATGGAATCCGGATTTTAAGTCTATTACAGAAAAATATGTACTTTTCCCTAATTTGTCTAATATTTTTCAATATTAGGGATTGGATAAGAGTCGTCGATTGTTTTTTCGTTAAGTTTACGGTAGTCTATGACAAGACGGTATTTCCGCTCGCCGGAGGAATCCAATTTTTTGGGAACAACCCAAACTGGGCTGTTGTACGGACTATTGCTATGTTGGATAATTCCATTTTCCAACATTTCCTGAATTTGTTTTTGTATCTCTATTTTGTGGATATATGGGTATCTGTAAATTTTGCCTTTTATTGGTATATTGTCTACAGTATTAATTTTGTGTCTGATTTCGTTAGTAAATGAAAGAGGTATTTGTTCAGAAAATATTTCATTAAATTCAGATATAAGATGATTTAGTTGAAGTTTCTCTTCTTCGTTTAAGTGATCGGTTTTAATTTTTTCTGGAATAGTTTTCTTGTCTTTATACGTTAAGTATTTGTTTATTTCGTAATTGTTAAAATCTAAAATTTCGTCTATTTCTACAGACGGAAATGGTTCATTGAAATTGAAAATTTTAGGTTGGTCGCCTACGTTAAGTATTTTGGCTCTTGCTTGAAAGTCGTTTACTTCGTAAACTCCTTCTAGAATTGGAACGTCGGCATTTAAATTAGTTTCTTCTATCATTGTGTCACCTTTTTGCTGTTTGACAGGGATTTTATAATAATATTCCCCAGGGTCGATTTGGTATATTGTATTTTCTGGTTGATGACTAAAATATAATTTTATTGGATTGTTGTTCATCGTGAGAATTTTATTTTTGTAGTCGATAACAGCGTTACATTGCATTAGTATATCATTACCTATAAGGCCATGGTACTTTTTATGAAAATCATGAACCAAAAATACGAATTTTTCATTATTGTTTGATTTGAATTCCTCGAAAATATTTATAGTTATTGCTTGATTTATTAAGACATCTTTTTTCAATGCTCTCAAAATTTTTGGATTTTTTAATTGTATTCTAGGTATTTCTTTGAAAGTGTGTTGTCGAATTAGGGAGCTCGAAGCGCCACTGTCGACTAGAAAGTTGTATTTCTTTATTTTTATGTAGGTGACTGTTTGGCCCGTCTCCCGAAAATTTCCTATATCGATGGTTTGCTGATTATTAACTTCCATGGGTTCTATTTGTGAATTGTAATGGTTTTGGTAGTTGGGGTTGTGGTGAAAATTTCTGTTCTGATTTGGTTGCCAATTATTGTGGGATGGTCGTTGATTATTTAAATTATTGTACACGCCAGGTTGGCTTCTGTTATTATGAAAAATGTTGGGATTAGAGGTACCATATTGGTATGTAGTATTTGGATATGTATTGTTGAAATATCTGATTGGACGATTATTATTATTATTATTATTAGAGGGGTTTCGAATAGAATTACGATTGTTATTACGATTTGAGTTGTCTTGAATGTTATTTGAACGATTTTGGGATATTTTGTTACTAATGTAACGATTTTTGTTATAATTATTTTCGGTATTGTTATGATTAACATTAATATTTGAAAAGGCGTAGCCCGATTCATATAAGATTTTCATTGCATCTTCTAACGTTTTAGGATCTCTACAAGATAAGATTGATTTCAAGGGTTCAGGAACTTTATTTTTAAAAGTGTCCAGAGCGCTTTTAACGTTAGCTTGTAAATATCTTTCTAATTCATTGTTATTGTTTTGGTATTCCAACTGTGTTTTTATATTTAGTCTTCTAAGTATAGCTTTCACATCGTTGTAAAATTCAACAGCATTCGTCTTAAAAGTTTGACCCCTTAGTTGGTCAAAAAGTTGGTCAGTAGATAGCCTATCGCCAAAATTGTTATTAAGTACTTTTTTAATATCGTCCCATGTTGCGGCTTAATGATTTATTCCGATAACTTCTCTAGCACTTCCAGTTAATTTTGATTTAATTATGTCAAAGAAAATTCCTTTTGAGAATTCGTCATATTGAATTAATAAAGGTGTGATCCGGTGTACTAAATCAATGAAAGTTTCTAAGGTACCGAATTTCCATTAAATTCAGGTACACGTTCTAAGTATTTAAGAGGGTCAATTGTAAGAATTTTTGGTTCTGTCATGGTTAGATTTCCTATATTTCTATTTAAATTTAATTTCGATAATTCTTCTATAAGTATGTCAACAACTCCGTTATCTACGAAATGTTGTGACATAAACGAGAAAATGAAGATTTAGTACTATGAAAAGGAGATTCGATTTGTAAAAATTTATTTTATTATATTTTTTTTTTCGATTTATTTTTATTAATTATTATTGAAAAGTAATTTTTATTTAATTGACAGGTTGTAATTCTTATTTTACCTTTCATCAAAAATTTAGATTTAAAATTAGATATTTTATGATTTTTATTTCATTAAGTTAATATTTTTACCCAAACAAAAAAAAATTTTAATAATATAAAAAAATATGATTGTCAAAATTTATAATATATAAGAGAAAAAATATTATTTAATAGTAAAAATAAATTATTATGATATAGATATACAATGATATAGATGAATTAGAGCGATATATGTGTATATGAAATATATATATTTTTCTTATTATTAGCTTAATTTATTTATTGATTTCTTTTTTTTTTGTTTTTACTCAATATTGTTATTGAATTAAAAATTATTTATTGTATATTACTTTTTTTTTTTTTTTTTTTTATAGGCATGTCACTTTTGGTTGCATTTATTTAAATTTACTTTTATTTTTTTTGATTGTAAATTTTCGAACTGACATATATATATAAAACAAAATTCTAATGTCTATATTATTTATTAATTATTACTAAGTATTTATACTATTTTCGAAGTTTAGATGTATATATATATATATATTTTTTTTTTTTTTTTTTTTTATTAACGAGTTATTTATTTAATACAAAAAAAAAGAGTAAGACCTCTTGATAATGCGATACAAGAAAAATTTGCGTTTTTTCCCCTATCGCTTATACATATATATATATATTTTCAAAGACAAAAAAAAAATTTCCTTTTCAATATCTACTTATTACTTCTTTAAAATTTCATATGTTTATTATTTTGATTTTCATTTTATTCTTTTCCTTTTTTTTTTCAGGTAAGAATGTATTCACTTGGAAAACGAAATTTTAATTTACTTAAAAAAATTTTAATTTATTTTAGAAAAAAATTTTAATTTATTTTAGAAAAAAATTTTAATTTATTTTTGAAAAAATTTTAATTTACTTATTATATTATATTGGTCAAACTTAAAAATAAACTCACGGTTTGTTGGTTGTTCGTTGTTGTTTAGCTGGTGTTGTTACTCTAGTTGACCTGGTTGACTTTGTTGATGTTTGATTCAGCTATCGTTCGTTGTTGTTTTGATTCTTTATTTTTGTTCGTTGTTCGTTCGTTGTCACTAATTTTTTTTTCGGCGTCCTTGAGTATATTTAATATACTAACTGGTGCACTTTACATATATATATAAGTAGTATGTATATGCCGTTTCAGCGGCAGCAAAAGCTCAGGAGCTTTTTTAGTGCCGTTTCAGCGTCAGTAGTCAGCAAAAGTTCTCCTAAAGTTATGCAATAAAATTGTGATAAGTAAAAAGTTTTGTGCTTTTGAGTATTTTAAATTAAGCTTAGCGGTTAGAATATCAGTTATGTTTAAATTTCAAATTAAAACAATAATAAGCTTAAACTAGTTTGAGTCTTTGAGTATTTTAAATTAAGCTTGGTTGTTGGGATATCAGTTATGTTTAAATTTCAAAGATATTGTGCTTATTGTTCTTAATGAAATATGAAAAGTTTTTAAAATTTGGTTTAAATACAAAATATTATAAAACTTTAAGCTTGATTAAATATTTCTATGAAAATTAAAAAAAAGTTTTATAAATTAAAAAAAATAAGCTTAAGCTATTGAGCTGAATATTCTTAATTAGATATGAAAGTTTTTTTAAATATCAGTTATGTTTAAATTTCAAATTAAAACAATAATAAGCTTAAGCTAGTTTGAGTCTTTGAGTATTTTAAATTAAGCTTGGTTGTTAGGATATCAGTTATGTTTAAATTTCAAATTAAGATATTGTACTTATTGTTCTTAATAATATATGAAAAGTTTTAAAGCTTGGTTTAAATACAAAGTTAATATTACCAAAGTTTAAGCTTGATTTAATATTTCCACGAAAATTAAAAAAAGTTTTATAAATTAAAAAAAAAATAAGCTTAACCTATGGAGTTGAATATTCTTAATTAAATATGAAAAGTTTTTTAAATTTGGTTTATACTTAATATTATCAAAGTTTAAGCTTGATTTAATATTTACGTGAAAAATTTTAAAAATTCAAAGCTGATAAAGCTCGTTCGTTATGTTTCAAAAATTAAGCTCCCAACTGCCATTTTAAATTTGAAAAGCTTAAAAAATCGATGGAAATTTTTTGTTTGAATATTAACTTAACTGCAAAAGTTTTGAAACAAATAAACGTTTGAAATTATATTGTTAATAATATAAAGACGTGATCATGAATACAAATTGAAAACGTGATCAAGTTCAAGTTAAAAAAAAAAAAAAAAATTAAAACTTAGTTTTAAAAGTTGTTTTTAATATTAAATAACAGCATAGCATGTTTTACTAAAAGTTAATAAATTATTATTCATTAAATAATATCTTTTTTATTTATCCATGAATCATGGTTTTTATCAAAGCCAAGCCACCTAACTAAAACTTGATTTCCTTTTTTTCTTATTATTTTTTCTACAAGGTAAACATTAGGAAATTTAACAGATGTAAGTTCAGGTTCATAAAAACTGCCTTTTATTTGTTTTTGTGTGTAATCAAGTAAATTGTATGTTATTGGATCAGTTCTTTTTATTTTCGCTATTGTATAAATTTCTGTTGACCAATTAGGTTGATAACCTTTTGCAAATATACCTTTAAATTTACTTATACGAACAAAATCTCCAACTTTGTATTTTGCTTTTCGGAATACTTTTAATTTATTGTAGACAGTTTTTAATAAAAATTTCTCATTTTTCTTTGTAACATTTTTAGGTGGAAGTTTAATTGTATGATGATATGTTGAGTTATATTTTTCTATTAGCGATGGCAGAATAGGTAACCATTTATATATGCCTTGTAAACTGAATTGTTTCCACATCATGTTTTTTAGGGTGCGATTGAAACGTTCTACAATTGATGCTTTTAGTTCTGAATATGTATGATAATGATTAATTTTATATTTCCTCATTAGATTTTGAAATTTTTTGTTGAAAAATTCCGTACCTTGATCAGCTTGTTAAAAATATTTTTCATTGCGATTAAAACATTATCAGCGCTTTTGTTTTTAATCGGTTCAGCATACGCACATTTTGAAAATGTATCAATAGCGGTTAATAAATATTTATATGTCTTATTAAATTTTGCATATGGAATCATTTCAACCAAATCAATTTGCCAAGTATTCGGAATACTTTTACGTTTGAAATTATATTTCAAACATTACACGTATAAAAATTTAACTCTCACAAAAAATTAATAAAAAAAATTAAATAATCAATTTTAATATCTTAAATTTAAAAAAAAAAAAAACAATTTGATGAACTAAATTTCTTAACATAAAATAAAGTGTAATTTTTGAACCATTCTAAATTATTTTATTACAATATATTAATAAAAAACCTGTAGCTATACAAAATATTTTTTGGCGCTTAAATTTATACAAAATCAGAACTAACAAAAAAGTTGATAAAAATTGATAATAATTCAAGAATAAAAGTTTTCATTTTGATTTTTAAATAATAAAATTAAAAAATTATGTCCAAGCAGTGTTTTGTATGCGATACGAAAATTTACAAATCAAAAGGTGTGTTGTGCATTGGCTGTAATAAAACTTTCCATACCAAATGCACAAATATCTCTGAGGCATTACTAGAAGAGATTAAAAACGGTGTACTTTGGAGATGCACCGATTGTCTGAGTAGCATCGCAAATTCATCAATTTTAGTTGAGGGAGAAGATGGATCGTCCGAGGAGGAGGATTGCCCTACAGACCTTCCAATCATCGCTAATAATAAAGTTTGTCCAACTAGAATTGATGAGGATATATTACAATCGTTTCAACCAGCCAATTGCGAATTACCTGAAATCTCTGGGATCACTAGCCCAGGAAATTCGCAATTCGCAAAGTTTTATGTCACAACAATTTGATGATATTTTAAAA
This sequence comes from Dolichopus griseipennis, assembly GCA_963082915.1. Lineage (NCBI taxonomy): Eukaryota > Metazoa > Arthropoda > Insecta > Diptera > Dolichopodidae > Dolichopus > Dolichopus griseipennis. The sequence goes on along the minus strand of OY720441.1, from coordinate 104,800,459 downwards.
GTAAATAAAGAATTAGTTGAAGAAATTAAAGAATTAAAAAATCGTGTTAAAGATGTAGAAGTTAAGTCAATTGAACTAGAACAAAAACTTAATAAGTATGAATCTCTATTGGATGAAGTGCAGCAAAAAAAGAATAAAAATAATATAGTTATTGCCGGACTTCCTGCTAATCTACCAACTCCAATAGACACGGTATTAGCTATCGCTGATAAAATTGGAGCTAATGTCGATAAAAATAGCTTGAAAAATATTACATCATTTAAACAAAAATTAAAAATTGAAGGTAGTGAGGTCATAAATGAGCTGTATGTTGTGGAACTGGCTTCGGAAACCATTAAAAATGAGTTGATGATAAAAAAGCAAAAATACCCACATCTGCTCCGTAGTGAGTTGAATATACAACCAGATTGCAGTAAGGAAATATATCTTCGCCACCATCTCACTCCGTTTCAATCAAAATTGTATAAAGAAGCAAAGAAAATCAAAAACTCACACAACTTTGAGTTTCTATGGGTCAAGGATAATCAAATTCTTCTCCGCAAGACTAAGGTTAGCAAAGTATACAAAATTTGTTCCAATAACGATATTTTATTTATTAAAAAAACTTTTGAAATTCATGATTAATAGTTATACTATAACATTTAATTTATTAAACAAATTTTTACATTCTTTTTATTTTAAGTATTACAATCAATTAAAAATCTTTTTTCAATTTACTCACATTTTTTGTAATTGCAATATTTTTTATATTTATTTTATTTTTTATATTTATTTTCTTTTAATTTTTTATTATTTTACACTTTAAAAAATATATATATTCTTTTTACATACATACTCGTATTACATATATTCAATATTTTCAATTAGTAAACAGATAAATAATTTCTTAATAAATTTTTTCAAGTTTTTTAACATAACCTCTAATACATTTTTTAGAATTATTTGCTTATATTCAATTTTTTCATTTGGTAAACAGATAAATAACTTTTTTTTTCTTTCGTTTAATTTTAATTCTTTTTTAATATACACTTTACAAAATATATTATAAATTTCTTTTACATACATATTTATAAACAAACTTACTACAAGAATATATTATAATATCACTTATATTTATATTTTCTACAAATTGAAGCTAGAATTTTTATTCCAAAAAACAACAAACTTTTCTATTAAATTTAAACTACATTATGCAATACAATTATTATTTCATATCTACTATTATAAAGTGATTTCACAAATATTAAAAAACTTAAAAATATACAAATTTACACAAAAAAAACACAAAATTTTCTATGGCTTTACTTGCATACAATTTTCCAAACTTAATTTTACTAAATATAAAATACTTAAATTTAAAGCAACAACAATAATTATAATAATAAATTTAATCGAAATTATTAACTATTACTTTTCTATTATTTACTATATTTTTTTAAGTAATTTAAGAAAGATTTTCACAAACTGCTCCAATATTTACTTTTTACAAAAACTAGTTATAATAATAAATTTGACACATTCTGTTTTTATACATGTTATATCCATCTCGCTCTTTCACCCACGCTTTATACTAAATATGATGACATTATTATTGTCTCAAAGCGTTACTTGCAAATTAATACACACTCGGTTGCTTAAAAATGAGTTCAGTTGATGATGTAAATATTGCGGATAATTTACAAGTGAATTATTTTTCAGAGGCAGGAAACCACTCAATCAATCTGGATTATAAAAATAATTTAAACATTTTATATTTTAACATTCAAAGTCTCCGTAATAAATTGAACGAATTAGAAATATTAATGAATGCTTACAAATATGATATTCATATTATAGTATTGACGGAAATATGGATACGTGATTCTGAAAATACATTTTTCAATTTACCTGGGTATTCACCATACTTTGCAAATAGAACTGAATCATATGGGGGTGTAGCAATATATGTGATGAATAAAATATCTAGCTCTATAGTTATGGTGGAGGAGTTCCACAAATCAAATCTATTAGTAGTAAAATTGTTAAAACAAAATATAAGCATTATCGGTATATACAGATCACATGAAACTAAGGTAAATGATTTTCTTTTGAAAATAGAAGAAGCAAGTTCAAAATATACAAATGCAATTTTATTAGGAGATATCAATCTAAACTTGTTAAATATAAATAATCAAGATATTATAAATTATAAAAATACTTTACTTAGCAATGGTTTTGCTATTTATAATAAGATTTCTGAATTCTTTGCCACTAGAATAGGGAACACATCAAAAACTATTATAGACCATTTTATAACAGATATGATAAAATTTGAGTATTTCTTCTACGTTGTTAGTACCCCGCTTTCAGATCATCAAAGATTCTTTATTAGTATTAATCAAAAGCTAACTAAAGAAAGCGTACCGCAATTCAAAACAATCATCAATTACGAGAACATAGTAGCTAGTAATCCCTGGACAAGACTGAATTCTATAGAAAGTTTTGATAATTTTGTTCGTGAACTCACCTTGCTAATCAATGATAATACGCATACAATACCAATAAAAAAAAATAGGCACAAAAATGAATGGATTACCAATGAAATTATTCAAAAAATTAAGGTACGGGAATCTTATTACAAACATAAGAAAAGATATCCCTTTGATTCTCATATCAAAAACTTGTATGAGAATTGTAGGAAGGAAATTAAGAACCTCATTGTTCAAGCTAAAAAAACATATTATTCGAATGAAATAATTCAAGATCCTACCAACAGCAAAAGACTATGGAATCTTTACAAAAAAGCTATGTTTAATAGAAATCCCACAAACCATAATTCAATTAAAGTACTTAAAAATGATATAACTACATTAACTACCGAACAAGAAATAGCTGAATCAGTGAATAAATTTTTTACAAATGTTACAGATGAATTAAATGTACCTTGTAATCCAATAGATTACTTATATCTGAACCAATTTCCAAGAAATGTGTACCATAGTTTTAATTTATCGCCTACAAATAACGAAGAGGTAGCAGCAGCTATTAATCAATTAAAATCATCTGCAGCTACTGGATATGATGGCATATCTAGTAAATTTATTAAAAAATTTTCTTTCCATTTAATACCAATTCTCGTAAAGCATATTAATTTATCATTTCAAATTTCGGTTTTCCAGAGTCTTTAAAACGTGCAATTATTGTCCCAGTTTTTAAAAGCGGCTGTGCAACTAATATTTCTAATTATCGTCCTATTTCCATTTTAACTGCTCTTTCAAAAATCTATGAAATAATTATAAAAATTAGGTTAGACATCTTCCTCCGAACAAATCCGATTTTGCATAAAGAGCAATTCGGTTTTGAAAGAAACTCCAACACTACTGCTGCCTGTCTAGAATTAAATCATTTTATAACCAACAACATAGACCAAAAAAAATTTGTTGCCTGTGTTTTCCTGGACCTCCAGAAAGCACTCGATTGTGTTGATCATGAAGTGTTCCTACATAAGCTCCACATGATCAAATTTTCGGATAATCAGATAAAATTTTTCAAGTCGTATTTGGACAACAGGAATCAAAGTGTTCGAATTAATAACTGTCTCAGTTCTGGTGCAGTAGTAAGAAAAGGTGTTCCACAAGGTTCTATCCTAGGCCCGGATATGTTTAAGTTCTATGTCGATGATATTACCCGTCTATTATTAATAGGAAGCGTTCAACTCTATGCTGATGACGCTGTAATCAAATATGCAGAAGATAGCGAAGAATCATTAAAAATATCAATTTCTCACGATTTATGTATTGTTGAAGAATGGCTTAATAATCATAAACTCTTATTAAATATTAACAAAACTAAAATTCTAACTTTTGATAATAAAATTTTTCATAATTTAAAAATATTCTACAAAAATCATAACCTGGAAATAACAAAAACATTCAACTATTTGGGTTTAATTTTAGACAGTAAAAATAATTGGCAAAAGCATATTGAACATGTTAATAAGAAAATTAGTCCATATATTTTTATCCTTCGACGGCTTAGAAATTTCTTCTCTCGGGAAGTTCTATATATTTTATATTCATCATATATTTTGTCCAACATCACATATCTCAATCCCATCTGGAGCAGATCTACGCAGTATGCATTAAGTAAGTTAGACATACTACATAAAAGAGCCATAAAAATAATTCACTATTATCCTGCATGATTTCCAACAAGCAACTTATATACAGAGCAATATTTAAGTTTGTCAAATATTTGTAAAAAAGAACTTTATATAGTAGCCTTCAAAATTATTAACAATGAAATAAAGCATAACTTTATACTAAATAGAATGATTGATATACACAATTATAACACTAGAAACAAGGCAAATTTTTATTTACAACTCTTCAAAACTAATAAACAAAAAAGTAACTGTCTGTATAATTGTCTCAAAGTTTTTAATGAATTACCAAATGAATTGAAAATAATCGAAAATGTTGCAATTTTTAAAAAAAGTATGAAAACTTTCATTTTGGAATCCTAAAAATGTGAAAATGATTATAATAATTAGCGCAAACTAAAATAACTTGTTTTTTTCTTTTTCTTGTTTCTTTTGATCTCTTGATATGTCGTTAATTTTGTTTACCTACCATAAAAGTTAAGTCTTGAATTAATTTTATAAAATTTACATACATTAAATTTTTTATTTTGTTTTTATTAATTTGTATTATATTTTTTTTTTTTTTTTTTTTTTTGTTATGTTTTGAGAATAGTATAAATAACAATCTTTTTTTTTAAAAATTATTAGACCAAAAGGCTAAGGCTAGGGTCGTAAAAAAATAATTATAGTTTATTAATTTCAAACAACATGAGTTGTATTATATTGTTAACTGAGTTGTATTATTATTGTTAACTTAATGAATTAAATTATGTATTGAATATATTATTAAATGAATTAAATAAAGAAAAAAAAAAATAAAAATGTATCATTTAAACCCTTTTGAATAAATTTTCTTCGTGTAAAGTTTCTTCTAGCGCCTCTATGAATTTCTGACACGACTTGTAGCCTCGACATTATTCTCGTACCATTTAATTAAATTTTCTAGAGTGATTCTATAATTTTCTATTGTGTGACATTCACATGTGTCCGGTCCAGAAGTAGAATTATCATATGCCCACGGACAAAGGGTAAAATGAGTACCATAAATTGAAGTAAATTTTTTTACTCCTGAAAAGTTTTTAATGTGTTTATATAGATGTAATATTAGTTTCTTATGATCATCTAATAAGACGGAGGAATAAATATTTAAGAACTCCTCCACTTCCATAATTCAAAATGACAGTACTAAGAATATGTTCGCTGCTTTTATATGATCTCTAAATTGTATTTTAAATTCAGTTTCTTATCAGACACAGACCAAAAATGATTAATTTTATTCATCCATTTACAATGATGATAGCGGGACCATCTGGATGTGGGAAAACAACATTTGTGTGTAATTTAATTGAAAATATTGATAGATTGATTTCTCCGAAAATTGAAACAATAAAATGGTGTAACCCAGAAATTTCTGCTATTCCAAAAAATCTAACTTTTCCTTATATAGACTTTTATACCAGTATCCCAAAAGAATTTAGTGGTAATGAAAATAAACCTACGTTAATTGTTCTAGATGACTTAATGTTAGATTCTGCAAATAAAGAGGTATGTGAGCTATTTACTAAAGGTTCACACCATCGTAATTTATCTATTATATTGTTAACACAAAACGTTTTTCATCAGGGAAAATTTTCAAGAGATATTTCATTAAATTGTAAATATTTAGTGCTTTTCAAAAATCCTCGAGACAAATCGCAAATTTTTCCTCTTGCTAGGCAACTATATCCAGAAAATATAAAGGGTTTCTTGAGAGTATATAATGAGTCAACATCAAAACCTCATGGTTATATTGTGTTGGATTTAACACAAAACATTAACGATTTATTTCGTATTAGAACTAATATTTTTTCCAAAGAATATTGTATATGTTTCTGTGATACGGGTGATTTGAATAACAACAGTCAAAAGTATGAAACGATTGAAGAAAAACCAACATATATTACATACATGTGTATTAGATCAAAAAATGAAAAAAGTTTTATATGATAAAAACTTAAAACCATTGCAAAAATGGTACTTATATCGTCAAAATCTCCTCAAATATGGAATTAACAAAAGACACGCAAAAAAATTACCAGAAAAGGCTAATAATCCTACATTTGATACAGGCACTCAAACAAAATTCTTTTCTAAACGAAATGCATATACAGAAACTGAATTACCTAAATACAAATCAACATCAACACAGACTAATTTTGTGCCATTAGTTACTGATGAAGTGTTTGAATATGATCCTAAAAGAGAGTATTCAGATATGGATATCGATTTAGATGATGAAAATTCATTTAGAAAATTAGCTCAAACTGAAATGTTGAAAGACGAAAAACTAGTACAAAGACCATCTCTAAGTTCTGATTATCGAATGTTTGAAACACCAAGTGGTGATGTAATTACCGTTGCTGTACCATCTCCTGAAAAAAAGAAGGCACTAAGATCGGCAGGTAGTTCAATTTCCTCAACTATACTTTCACAGTTTCCTGAAACAAAAAAACGAAAATTAAAACCTTTACTTTTTAAGAAGTCCAAAACTAAGAACTTCATCAACACCGGAATGGACAACGTATAAATAGTGCAACATTTTATGTCTTAAAAGAAGTTAACAAAGACGGATAGTCAAGATGACTTCTATGTAACATTGTTTAGTAATGATAATTTAAAACTTTTTCCAGACAACACTTTAGCTTCATTCGAAAATAAATTGTCTATTCACTTTGATTTAAGAAACGGAAACTGGAAAGTAGGTCTTTCAGAAGTTTATCTGAACGAATTTGCTACAAACGGAAAAATTTAACAAGGAGAATTGTGCTCTTATTAATATTGGAGAGTATAATGTTTATGTAAAAAACATTGAAAAACCTCTTGAAAAAATTAAAGTAACCAAATCTACAGGTTACACATATTATTCATATGACGATTCGGAATTACATTTGGATGATTGGAAATTTAATTTTTTGCCAACACTTATTAAAAATATAACTCCTAATCCGGGATTTACTCGAAACCAAGTTTTCTTTATAAAAGTTAATCACAGTTATAATGTAAAAACATTGCTAAATGAATTATTTCGACAGAAACAAAATATAAAAAATTTCAAAACAAAATTACCTGAACTATTTAAATTAGCTATTGCTAATAATAAAGATGAAATTAATGGAACGGTGATGATATATTCAGATATAGTTCAATGATCTGTTTTTGGAAGTAGCAAAGTACGTGCATTAAGAGAATACCTACAAATATTGAATTTGAAAATGTCCAATACATACCTATAGAAAAAAATTGTTTTGAAACGATAGCGATTAAAATTTGCAACCAATACGGCGATGGAATAAATTTTGTTTCCAGCTACTATCCAACAAAAATTGTACTGCACTTTAAAAAGCAATGATTGCTTAAAAACAATATAAATACTACTACTCAAATATGATATCATATCAAACATGGAAAGAGCTTACGTGAGATATTATTCCTCTCAAGTAGGTGGAGGAATAAACGATATTGGACCTCTATTACAATTTTATCCAACTATTCAAAGAGGTCGTGGTTTTGGAAATATATTCGGAAGTTTAATTCGTTACTTAAAGCCAGTTTTTACATCAGGTTGGAACTTAATTAAAACAGAGGCTATGAACACAAGTAAAAATATTTTGAATGATATAGCATCTGGTGCAAACATAAAAGAAACTGTAACTGATCAAAGTAAAGGTGGCATGAAAAATCTAAGAAAATCAGTAGTTAAACAACTGCATTCAATGTATGGTGGAAGGCGAAAAGCCATAAAAAGACGGAGCAGTATAAAACGACGAGCAGTTTCTAAAAAGACACATTTAAAGTCGAAGCGACGAAAAAAGCAAATTAAAACCTCTGATATATTCAATTAAATATGGAGTGTATGAAATCTGAACTTGATCTTTTTGCATCATTACCAATACAAACAAGTATATTGCGTTCAGAAGAAGTAGCATACAATCCTTTAGCTTCTTTAGAGGCGTCACCATCAACTATTGAATTTGTTTCGCTTGGAAATGGAGATACATATCGAGATTTATCGTCAACCTACATCAAATTTAAAATTCAAATATTAAAAAAAGATGGATCAGTTTGGAGTGCAAATAATAAAGTAGGAACCGGAGCTGATGCAAAAGCAGCCTCACAGCCCAGTGTTGTAAATAATTTATTACACTCTTTAATTAAACAATGTAATGTAACTCTAAATGGAAAAAACATCACTCCGTCAGACTCATTATACCATTATAAAGGATACTTAACTACTTTACTAAATTATGGTACAGATTCCAGTCAAACACATCTGGAAGCATCTGGTTGGGAATTGGATAAACCAAATGTAAATGATTTGAATCAAGGCAAAAATTATACAATAATTCTACAATAGTAGAATTAATGGGAAAATTACATGTAGATTTTTTCAACACTTCCAAATTACTTTTAAATAACGTTGACATTCGAATTGCTTTGGCATTAGAAAAACATGATTTTTTTCTATTTTTCAATGATTCAGACGAAAGCTATTTAAAAATTCTTGAAGCTACATTATACATGAAACATTTAACAATTAATCCAAGCATATTAATAGCACATAATACTGTTTTGGAAAAGGCTAACGCAAAATATTTTTATACGAGAAGTGAAATCAAAACATTCACAATTCCAGCTAACACATCCAACATATCATTGGATAATATATTTATAGGGCAAATACCAAAAGCTCTTTTATTTTGTATGGTTAATAATGAAAATTTTAATGGTAAAAGATCAAAAAATCCATACCATTTCGATCATCAAAATCTCACACAATTTCAATTATATGTGAATGGAGTGCCTACACCAAACTCTGCAATTGAAACCAGTTTTACGTCGAATAACAATTGCAATTCTCGTGCATATTTAACATTATTTAGCGGAACAGGTATACATCATTCTGATAAAGGCCATCAAATTTCAAAAGAACTATTTTCAAAAGGTTATACAATACTAGCTTTTGATTTATCACCAGATGGTTCTGGAACTGATACATGTCAAAGTTTATTAAACCAGGGAGTAGTAAAGATTGAAGCAAGACTCAGTTCTCCATTAACTTCAACATTAACATGTATTGTGTTTGCAGAATTCGATGCCAGTATCGAAATTGATAAAAATCGCAACGTCTACGTAAACATATAAAAGGAAGCATAGTGGAGCATCTCTATTCATTTGAAAATGGCATACGCTGTAGTAGATTTATCATTCTGTACGGATGATAACAATACAATATTTGCTAAAAACCTTGCTGTGGCTGGAATAAAAGAAAAATGTAAAACTATTGTAAAGGAATTAAAGTATAAATTCCCAACCAAAGGTTTAAAAAAAAACGGACATCAAGAATTACTCTTTTGGACATAAGGACAATGAAAAAACAACTAATAATTTAATAAATTTGCTTGAAAAATTCGATATAGTGTTCACAAATGGTAAACTTAAAGTTGAATTTTTAACGGCATACATAAGTGGAAATACTCAGCTAATTGATATTTCCCGTTTACAAAAAAATGAATACACTTCAGATAACGAAAGCGCTGAAATGTAATAGTGTCACAAGTAAATTGTTTAATGGTGTTTTTGCTCTTGATCAAATACCGAAAAATATTTCAAAACCTGGTATTTTAGTAATAAACACCGACACTTCTACCGAAAAAGGAACACATTGGTTAGCAATTTTCGTGCCAGTTCAAGGCTGTATAGAATATTTTGATTCATTTGGAAATCCGCCATTCCACAATGAGATTGTGAAATTTCTACAAAATCAATCAAAATGTTTTATTTTCAACAATAAGCGTTTACAAAGTGACCTTACATCAGTCTGTGGACAATATTGTTGTGTATATTTATGGATGCGATGTAAGCGCAAGAGCATGAAAAATTTTATTAATTTATTCAACACAATGTCATCCCCACCCAAAAACGATAAAAAAATACAAATAATGTTTCGGAAAATTTTCAAAAAATGTTTACGATAAAAACTATAAATACAAAACTTTCGAGTTATAAAACTTTAACAGTTTAAAAAAAAAACATGGAGCCAACATCAAATGCTGAAGTATTTATCGAAAAACAAATAAACGACGATAACGAGGACGAAGCACAACAAAAAAATCTTTTATTAAGCTATATTTACTATTTGGATAAAAAACAAACAATAAAAATACAAATTGGATTTAATATTGAAAATTTAGCTGCAACAATAATTTTTCAGCGTCATCGCAAAGTCATTAGCGAGATGAATTATTTGCAGTGGCATGCTTTTTATGTAGATTTTACAAACATTCAACCTAAATTAAATTCAAATAAATTTCCACTGAAATTCAATCATACAGAACAAACTAAAAAACTAACATTGGAACTAGATGAGTACACCCGCTTTTGCCTTATGTTGGACTTTATACAAGCAGTGATGTCATATAACAATGGAGCTGAATTAAATGTGCGGGAATATGTATTCAAGTATTTCGACAGATGTATTGAAAGGAATAAACTGAAATTGGAACAAGAAGATTTTTATATTCCTATGAATTTACATATAGCTCAGTGTAATTATTCTAGACTATTTTATGAAATACCATTGTTTATGTCTGAAAAAATATATAGTGCAACAATAAATAAAACAAATATGTTTTAAAGCCAATTATTATTATTATCTTTTATTAAATACATGTACAAGTTTATACAATTTTTTACAGCACATCTTTGCAACAAATTTTCTGTATTATGATGGTGAAGGCAAATGGTGATGTAATTTTTTAGTTTCTGTAGAGATGGAATTTTGTTATCTAAATTATTAACTTTTACTGAATTTGAAATAAAAGTGTCTAAAAATTGCTTTTTTTTAAGACCTTTTACATAAACAATATCAAATATAGTTGTTAAATGTTCCTCAAAGACATTTTTAACTTTTAAATACTCTATAAAGCCATCATTCCAATCCATGTTATTAATGTTCTTTTTGTTGTTCTCATTTTGTCGTTTAACATCACTATTTAATTCTTCAAATGAGTACGGTGCTTTAAATATAAAAAACACTGGTATTAGAGAACCATCAGCTATCAAAAAAATTCTTTCAAAAAATATTGTTTGTTGTTTCCTATAACAAATTGTAAATCAACTATAGCTTTTCTGCTACCACTGTTGTTGTTGTTGCAATTCATTTTGTTCTTTATTATAATAAAAAAAATTAATAACCTAGCCTTTTATTTATAACTCTGATTCATAAAAAAAAAGTGGGGATACCTAGATATACTATAGAGCAGTAAATTTTTAAAACTATTAACGGACCTTCACAGACCGTTTTCGGACCTTCACAGATCGTTTTCGGACCTTAACAGACCGTTTTTGGACCTTCACAGACCGTCTTCAAACCTTCACAGACCGTTTTCGGACCTTCACAGACCGTTTTCGGACTTTCACAGACCGTTTCGGACTTTCACAGACCGTTTCGGACTTTCACAGACCGTTTGCGGACCTTCACAGACCGAAACTAGTCTTGAATACAGGCCCCTCGCGCCAAGGGCCCCCTTGTTTCGGACCTTCACAGACCGTTTCGGACCTTCACAGACCGTTTTCGGACCTTCACAGACCGTTTTCGGACCTTCACAGACCGTTTTCGGACTTTCACAGACCGTTTTCGGACCTTCACAGACCGAATCTAGTTTTGAATACAGGCCCCCTTAACACCGTCATAAGCATCTGAAAAAAAAATTTTCCTTTCCTTTCAAAATATATTATTTTTTTTGTCTTTATCCCGCCCCAAAAATTTAAAATAAAACTGCGCTCTATTCAATTTCTCTAATTCCGATTCGTTTGACAGAACGGGGAGAAATTTTCGGATTTTTGGCTTTTTGAGTTCCAGCAGGGAAAATCCGAACCACTAAAATCAACTACCTTAAATTACACCATTAAAAAAAAAAATCAGAAATGAGAGTATCAATATAGAAGCATAAAGAAAAACAAGAATTGTGAAATTACATATATCAATGCGATTATTACTTTCCTTTCAAAAAAAAAAAAAAAAAAAAAAAAAAAATTAAATTCTTTAATATTAAACTTTATTTATTTCAAAAATTTTTCCTGCGGTTCGATATTAATCGATGGAATTAATTGAAATAACGCCATATTTTTTTTGTCTTTATCCCGTCCCAAAAATTTAAATTAAAACTGCGCTCTATTCAATTCCTCTAATTCCGGTTCGTTTGTAACTTTTTTTGAAAACCTGTCCGGCATGAAAAATATAATTTTTTCATTGGTTATCATATCTTCTACCTCACAAAGCACCACCGTTTGGCCTCTTTTCGTCTCTAGAAAGCGCCAGGAAAGCACCTCGTATATTTTATTTTGGTGTAAAATATCAATATTATGATATTTTTTACTCGAACCCACTCCCAATTCCATTAAACTTTTTAAAAAATCAGTCTAATTATTGAAAATAGAAAAATAAAAATATAAAACAAAAAAAAAAAAAAAATAAAACAAATATCTTACCATATTGTTTGTTTTATTTTGTAATATGTATTATGTACTCTTAATAAAGTAAATAATTTTTAATAATAGTAAAGAAAAATTGCTGTTCTTATATATTATGAAAAACTTTATTTATAAAAACCACATAACTAACTCATTATGCAATTATTTTTTTTTTTTCTCTTGTTTTTTAAAGTTAAAATTCTAATACGATACAACATTGTTGCAGTATTTGAAAAATATCATATAAATTAAAAAGTTGTGAAGGCTGCTGCAGCTGCGCGGTGCCAAAAAATTATTTTAATAGATTTATTTTTATGATTTTATGATTAGAATAGTAATGTGGGCGGCGGCGCGCCTTTCTAAAAAAGTTAATATGCTAATAAGATGCAACATTGTTGCAGTATTTGAAAAATATAATATAAATTAAAAAGTTGTCCCGGGGGGGTTAAAAGTTGAATTTATGCAATTTTTTTTTTTTTTCTTAAGTTTTTTAAAGTTAAAATTCTAATACGATACAACATTGTTGCAGTATTTTGAAAAATATCATATAAATTGAAATATTGTGAAGGCTGCTGCTGCTGTGGTTTTTAAAAGTATATATATATGATCTTATGTTATAATCCATTTTAGTTACCAAATAATTTTTACTTAAATTAAAACAAAAAAAAAAAAAAACAACTAAAAATGAGAGTTCAGCAAATAAAAAAATCAAATCGGAATGCAATGAGTGCAAAAAAATTTTCACAAGGTCGGACAATCTTAAAAGCCATAAATGTTCAATAAATGTACAATTAAAACATAAATGTGATTTATGTCAAAAAGTATTTGATCGAAAAAACAATTTATTAGAACATATAAAAAACCACAGAGAAGGTTATGAAAATACAAAATTTTGCAAGAAGTGCAAAACAGCCATCTCAAATAATTTGTGGAGTTACCATGTTCGGACAAATGAACATAAGAAAAATGCAGCAGAAGTCATTAAAATTAATGTTAGGTGTATTAATGAATGTTTTCAAAATAGACTAGAAACATTTATTAGAGATAATGATGATGAAGGCATATTAAACCCATCACACTTTTTAGAAAAGGCTCAACCCGATATCATTGAATTGTTGAGACAATCACTAAAAAAGCACAATGTCATTAAGGCGAATCTGGAACTTTTCGGTGAATATATAAAACCAACAGAAGAAGAGTTTGAAAATATATCAATCAAATCTTTTCAAACTCGAATGTTAAGCATAACACAAGCAGACGATCTTAATGATTTTTTTGAAAATGCTAAAGACGTTATTCAACAACAAGCAGAAGACTTCCAAGAAAAGGATAGTGGTTGGGCGTTAATTAGAATTTTACACGTGGAAATAAATATCAATAAATATGAACCAATCCAAGTTTCTAGTTATATTAAGTTACCAAAAAACATAGAAGATAAAAAAGCCTGCATTAATATCCACAATAATGATAACTTCTGTTTTAAGTGGAGTTTAGTATCAGCCTTACAAACTTGCGCTGAAAGTGCAAAACGAACATCTTCATACAAAATTACTGACATTTCTCAACCCATAGTCAAGCTTGAGTTTGGCGATGTTTTACAACTTAATTTTGGCAATATGCAATTTCCAACTAAATTGTCTGAACTAAATTTATTCGAAAAACTTAATAATGAAATAAGCATAAATTTGTTTGGATTGGAAGTCATTAATAAGAAATATGAGGTTGTAGGGCCATTTTATTTGACAAAATGTGAAAAAAAGTTTCATGTCAATTTATTGCTTTTGGAAAGGGATGAAAAATTTCATTTTGTTTACATAAAACATTTATCAAGATTGATAAGTCGGTCTGTAACAAGGAATAATCATCAAATTTATATTTGTAATATGTGCTTGCAACATTTTCATACATTACAACAACGTGACTTACACAAACGCGAATGCAATAAAGTAGTTACAAAGCTTCCGTCTGTTGAAAAAAATACACTGGAGTTTAAGAATTATCAACAACAATTGAAAACACCTTTTGTTATTTATGCCGATGCTGAGAGTATTTTACAACCTATTGCAACATGCAATTCTGATTCCACGATGTCTTCAACAACAAACATTCATCAACATGTTCCAGTAGCTTTCTTTTACTACATTAAATGTTCTTTTGATGATGGTCTAAGCTGTTTCAAAGAATTTGTTGGAGCTAACTGTGCTAAGGAATTTATCCAATCATTGGCAGAAACATGCAGTGAATTATATTCAACCTTCTTTATGAGTTCAAAACCGATGAATCCGCTAACACTGGATGAGCAGCTACAACAATTGGTTCAAGAAACGTGTCACATATGTGGTAAGCATTTAGATTTTAATAATAGAATTAGAGACCATTGCCACTTTACTGGCAATTATAGAGGTCCTGTTCATTCTTATTGCAAATTATTGTATAGACGATCAAATTTTTTCCCAATATTTTTTCACAATTTTTCCGGCTATGATTGTCATCTTTTATTTAAAGAACTAAACGAAGTGAATGGACATATTGGTGTCATTCCTTTGAATAAAGAACGTTATATTTCATTATCTAAAAAAATTACAATAGATAATAATCATTCATTTTATTTACGTTTTCTCGATAGCTTCAGATTTATGGCTTCTAGCCTTGATTCATTGTGTAAAAATTTAAATGAAAACGATTTGATTCATATAAAAAAAGAATTCAATAATAATGAAAAATTTAAACTTATGACTCGAAAGGGAGTTTTTCCCTATGAGTATTTAAATTCCATTGAACGACTTGACGAAACATGTTTACCGTCACAAGACAATTTTACCAATCAAATGACAAACACACCATGTTCCGATGAAGACTACATTCATGCAGTTAATGTATGGAATACGTTTAAATGTCAAAATTTATGGGACTATCTTAAACTTTACCTTAAAACAGATGTACTTATTTTGACTGATGTTTTTGAAAATTTTCGAAAAATATGCTCCAAAATCTATTTTTTAGATCCTGCAAATTTTTACACTACTCCAGGTTTGTCATGGGCGGCTATGTTAAAATACACTGATATAAAATTAGAGTTGTTAACTGATGTTGATATGTATAATTTTTTTAAAAAAGGGATACGTGGTGGAATTAGTCAGTGCTCACTTAGACATTCAGTGGCAAATAATAAATTTATGGGGGAATCTTATAAAAAAAACAAACCTTCCAAATATATAGTATATGAAGATGCCAACAATTTATATGGATGATCCAATATTTACCTCATACAGATTTTCAGTGGGTTGATACTCCTGAAAATATTGATGTGCTTTCAGTTGCCGATGATTCGCAAACTGGTTACGTTTTAGAAGTGGATTTAGATTACCCTCAACATTTACATGGTTTGCACAATGATTTTCCTTTTTGTGCTGAAAACAAAGTTCCACCGAAAGGTAAAATTCCTAAACTGTTAGTTGACTTAACAAACAAACGCAAATATATCATCCATTATCGAAACTTAAAACAGTGTCTTCGAAACGGCTTGGTTCTTAAAAAAATTTATAGAGTACTTAAAGTTCACACAAAGCAATTGGTTAAAAAAATATATTGATTTAAACAACGCACACAGGTCAATGGCAAAAAATGCTTTTGAAAAAGATTATTATAAATTAATGAATAATGCTGTTTTTGGTAAAACAATGGAAAATGTAGACAAAAGAAAAAATGTCAAAATAGCTACTTCTTGGGAAAGTCAAGGAAGACATTTAGGTGCTCGAGCGTTAATAGCAAAACCAAATTATCATAGTCACTCTAGATTTACTGAAAACTTGATAGCCATTCAGCTTAATCATACAAATATATGTTATGACAAACCTATATATTTGGGATTTACGGTACTCGAACAATCTAAAATTCTTATGTATGATTTTCATTATGATTATATTAAACCTAAATATGGTAGTAAGGTTTTTTTAAATTATACAGACACTGACAGTTTCATTTATACTATACAGACAGATGATTTTTACGCTGACATATTTAATGAAATACCAAAACGTTTTGATACATTAGATTATCCATCTGACAATTTATTTAATTTTCCTCTAATGAATAAAAAAGTTCTAGGTCTTTTTAAAGATGAATTTAATGGAAAAATTGTTTCTGAATTTATTGGATTAAAATCTAAAATGTATTTCCTTCAAACATATGAAAATAAAACTATTAAAAAAGCTAAAGGAATAAAAAAATATGTTGTCAATTCTTTAACATTAGATAATTATAAAAATTGTTTATTAAAAAATGAAACTTGTTTTAAAGAAATGAAAATATTTAGATCATATTTACATACAATTTATACACAAAATTTAAATAAAGTAGCTTTAAGTTCATTAGATAATAAAAGATATGTAACTGAAGATAATATAAAAACATATGCTTGGGGGCATTATGCCATTGAGCAATAGTTGTAAAAAAAAAACAAAATAAAAAAAAAATCAAATTTTTGTTAGCTTAATAGAAAATCACAATTTAAAAATGTTTAAATAAAATAAAAAATATGATACACACATTAAAAGTGTCTTTCAATTTTAATTTTAACTTTGTATTTAAACCAAAACTATAAAAACTTTTCATATCTAATCAAGAATATTCAATTCAAAACCTATAAAACTTTTTTTCTATTTTCACAGAAATATTAATTCAAGCTTAAAAAAAAAAAAATTAAAATATAATTTCAAACGTTTATTTGTTTCATTTTTTTCAAAACTTTTGCAGTTAAGTTAATATTCAACCAAAAAATTTCCATCGATAGCTTTTCTACTTTAAAATGGCAGTTGGAAGCTTCATTTTCAAACATTACGGACGAACTTTATCACCTTTGAATTTTTTAAATTTTTCACGTAAACATTAAATCAAGCTTAAACTTTGATAATATTAAGTATAAATCAAATTTAAAAAACTTTTCATATCTAATTAAAAAATATTCAGCTCAATAGCTTAAGCTTATTTTTTTTTTAATTTATAAAACTTTTTTCAATTTTCTCGGAAAGATTAAATCAAGCTTAAACTTTGATAATATTAATTTTGTATTTATACCAAACTTTAAAAAACTTTTCAGATTTAATTAAGAACAGTAAGCACAATAACTCAAGCTTGTTACTGTTTTAATTTGATATTTAAACATAACTGATATTTAAAAAACTTTTCATATCTAATTAAAAATATTAAGCTTAATAGCTTAAGCTTATTTTTTTTTATTTTATAAAACTTTTTTTTTAATTTTCGCGAAAATATTAAATCAAGCTTAAACTTTGATAATATTATACTAAATGCCAAACTTTAAAAACTTTTTATATTTAATTAAGAACAATAAGCACAATATTTTAAGCTTGTTACTGTTTTAATTTGAAATTTAAACATAACTGATATTCTAACCGCTAAGCTTAATTTAAAATACTCAAAAGCACAAAACTTTTTACTTATCACAATTTTATTGCATAACTTTAGGAGAACTTTTGCTGACTACTGACGCTGAAACGGCACTAAAAAAGCTCCTGAGCTTTTGCTGCCGCTGAAACGGCATATACATACTACTTATATATTTATTTCGGTTTTTTAACCACACAAAAAAAATTTTATATGATAGTAAAGAGTCAAAATGTTTATTTTTTTTTTTTTTTTTTTTTAAGTGATTTTCGTTCACTTATTATTTTGCGATTTTCTTTCACTTATTGTTTTTCTTTTTTAAATATGCACTAGTTGACGCATCCTACCGATTTCGCCATTTATATTTTATAGTTAAACGAAACAAACAAAAAAAATATATTTTATAATTAAACAAAAAAATAGATATTATTATTATTAGTTCTTTATTTATTTACTTAATATTTTTATATGAAACGAAGCAAATAGATTTTTATTATTATTTGTAATTCTTTTTAGTATTTTTATGCGAAAAGAATCAAGACAACTTCCGATCAGTACCACATCTAATAGCGAATGAATGCATTTAATATAAAGTAATTATATTCTTATTAAGTCACGTTGCAATGCAACGTGCTGAGAAATTTATTATTAAGGTTTGGAATGTACAGTTAATTCCGTTTTTAATATGATGTACAGTTAATTTAATGTACAGTTATTTTTAAGATAGGATCATGTTTCAATATTTGTTGACGCGCGCAAAAGTAAGTTTGCGCGTGTGAAAGAAAATAGAAATATATTTAAAACATAATTTTATTACAGTGCGACATAACTTTTAACCCCACAAATAATGAAAACTCTATTTTAGAAAAATTTTTAAATAAAATAGAGCGGGTAGACGCTATGTTTATAAGGACTAAAAATATAACAAAGCTCGAAGAAGTTTATGAAGCCCTTGTCGAGACGGGGATAAATAATATAAATTTTAAAACTGAAATTGCTTCGTATAATGACAAGAACTCAAATAAAAATCGTTCGAATAATAATGATAATAATAATAATAATATTAATAAATTTAACACCCCCAATCAAACTTACGGTAAGACTAATTACCGAAATTTTAATCATAATGTTCCTCATAACAGTCGTCAAAATTTTCCTAATCAAACTCGTTATAGTGGTAATTATAGAACAAATACTAATTCTGGTAAATTTAGAAATAAAACCAACGGACACGACAGAACCTGTCGAAAATTTTCATTTAACGCCTCGAATAATTAATTACCCATAATCACATTTGACATAGAAGGGAAAAAGATAGATTGTTTGATAGATACTGGAGCAGCTACCTCACTTATAGACGAAAACATCTTTTCTCAGAAAAGATTTAAAAAATTAAAAAACCCTATAGAACTCTGTACAATTACGGGTAACCAAATTACATTTAATGAAATTATTACTAAAACTCCAACCGAATTCAATGAAAACACTTTTATGTCTTGGAAAGTAACGCAACTCTCAAATAAAAAATTTAAAGCAATTATAGGCCTAAATTTACTTTTGCCAATAGGTGCTAAAATTGACTTACTCAATGGTGGAATTGAGGTCAAAAACAAACTTATAAAGTTTAATTACACTTATCCCATTACTAGCACAAACCAATTAGAGTCGTTACAACTAAATAACCATGACTTATTTGAAAAATTAAAAAACAATCTTCTAAACAAAGAAGAACAAAGTTTTCTAAGAAAAATTATACAAAAAAATCAAGACCTCTTTTTTAAAGAAGGTGACAATTTAACTTGTGTTAGCGGTATAAAACACCAAATTATAACAACTAATTCCCAACCAATATATAGTAAAACATATAGATTTCCTAAGGTTCATGAAGAGGAAATCAACAAACAAATAGAAGAAATGTTAAATCAAGACATTATAAAACCCCCTAGTAGTCCATATAATAGTCCTATATGGATTGTCCCCAAAAAGATCGACAATGCCCGGAAACAAAAATGGCGGATAGTAATAGACTGCCGCAAACTGAACGAAATTACCGTAAACGACAAGTTCCCTATTCCCAATATTGAATCTTTGTTTGACAAACTCGGACGAGCTCAATATTTTTCAACCCTAGATCTCGCTAAGGGTTTTCACCAAATCCTAGTAGATGAAAAAGATAGAGCTAAGACCGCGTTTTCCACACCACAGGATCATTTTGAATTCTAGCGAATGCCGTTTGGACTCAAAAATGCACCGGCTACTTTTTAAAGGATGATTAACTTTGTCCTGAGAGATCAAATAAATAAAATTTACGTCGTCTATCTTGACAACATTCTGATATTCTCAACATCTCTTCAAGAGCATGTTGAAGCAATAACAGAAATATTTAAAAAATTAAGGGAATACAACTTAAAAATTCAAATCGACACATGCAACTTCTTTGCAAAATCAACGGAATACTTAAACATATTTGAACACAAGAAGGTATTAAACCAAACGACAAAAAATTAAAGTCACTAAAAATTTAGAACTCCGCAAAACATGCAAACAAATTAAAAGTTTCCTCGGTATAACAGGCTACTATCGTAAGTTCATGAAGAACTATGCTAAAGTAGCGCAACCACTAACAAAATGTTTAAAGAAAAATAATAAAATCAATTTGAAAGATATATCTTATAAAGATTCATTTAAAAAACTTAAAGATCTGATCACCAGCCCTCCCATACTACGCTACCCAGACTTTAAAAAGAAATTCACACTCGTTACAGACGCATCAAACTATGCTATTGGTTCCGTACTACAACAAGATGGAAGACAAATATGTTTCGCAAGTAGAACTCTAAACGAACACGAAATAAAATATTCAACTATATGGGCAATTAAATACTTTAGACCCTACTTGTATGGTGTAAAATTTTTAATTAAAACTGATCATCGATCACTAGTTTGGCTCAATTCTCTCAAAGAACCTAACGCAAAATTACAACGGTGGAGAATAAAGCTTAATGAATACGATTTCGATATTGAATACGTGAAAGGGAAGGAAAATAAGGTTGCAGACTTTTTAAGTCGTATAAACGCAGAAAAATTTGAGATTAACACTTTTGAATACAATACAAACAGACAAACAATAAAACGATCTAAAAAACGAAGAATACGTCCTATTAGCTCTGTTTGGAATGAACCTGAAACTATAGAACGAATGAAAAAGTACGCTCGTATAAAACCTCGGAAACACGTAATAAATATCGTAGAAAACAATATTTCCGAAATGGAAACTATTCATAGTGGTGTCGACAATTTGGACGACCACTTTCCCATTTCAGAAAACATAGTTAATAAATATTTCAGTCAAATTCATTTAGTTAAAGAGAAAGAAAAAGAAATAATAATAAAGTAAAATTCTTTTAGACAAATTTATATAACAGACATTGAGCTAAATAACGAAGAATACTTAAACAATATTTTACGAATATATATAAAAAAGGGGACAACGGGAATCTTTTCAGAATTAAAAGACTCTCGATATAACATACTACAACAAAAACTAATACAAGTGTTTTCGAATAACAGAAAAATTAAATTTATAAAATGTTCAAATAGGGGAATTGACTTAAGTACTGAAGAGGAAGCAATAAAAATTATTGAAAACACACATAAACGGACCAATCACAGGGGTATCTTTGAAAATTATAATGAATTTAAAACCACTTATTTCTTTCCAAAATTTAAGGAATTAATTCACAAATACATTAACAATTGTGACCCATGTAACTTAGCGAAATATGATAGACAACCAATTAAATATAAATTTGAAATTACAGAAACACCCTCTGAGCCTAACGAAATTCTACACGGAGATTTGTTCTTCTGTTATTAAGAGGTTTATCTCACCCTTATCGATAAGTTTACAAAACATATAATGGTTCAAAGACTGAATGACAGAAACGCTGTCACAATCATTCACTCTTTAAAAAATAGATTTTCTATATTTGGGAAACCTAAGAAAATCGTGTTTGATAACGAATTCAATAGCATATAAAAGATTGTTTGAGACAAGAAGGTATTGAAGTACACTTCACTTCACCTCGTTCTCACACGGGTAATTCACCCATTGAAAGAGTTCACGGGACTCTGAACGAACATCTATGAATTCTAGAAGCTCAAAAATCTAAACTTTCTCCTTTTGAAAAGGTTTTATTTGCAGCTGAAAACTATAACAACTCTATTCACTCTGTAACATTAGTAAGACCAATAGATTTTCTAAGAAATAAAGTTCCAAGTTTGTTAGTTATCAAGGAAAGATTAGAGAATGTAAAAAATAAAACAATAGGAAAAATTAATGAAAAAAGGAAATCCTTTATACCTCAGGGAGACTCAGAAATTATTATAGAAAACCCAGAAGCAGCACGTTATAAACATAAACAAAAATATATAAAAATTAAACCAAAACTTCTTGATAATAAATTAAAAGATATAAGAAATAAAAATATTCATCCATCTCGGATTAAAAGAAGCTTTAAATATTTTTCAGATAACAAAAACACCGAAATTAATAATAAAATCACTTCTATTCAAAACATTACTAACAAGCCTAATGCTGCGAATTGCTCTACCAACTAATTTTACTAACGCAGACATTAAAATAACAAAACTAGAAGGACAAAGTGGATTCCAAATTATAAAACATGATGAAATGCCTTTAATTCAAAATTTCTCAAAAATTTTACACATTATAGACCCTTACGAACTAGAAACAGCACTAGATAAAATTAACGAAACAATAACTATTGTATTCTCATCAGACGAAGATAAACTACTAAAAAATCAACTTGTAACTCAAGTGACCCAAACAAGACATAAAATTAAAACTATAATTTCTCACCGCCATAAACGAGGACTTTTGAACATAGGTGGAAAAGTTGCAAACTGGCTTTTCGGACTTGTAGATAACGATGACAAAATTGAAGAACATTTAAAAAGTTTAGACTTAAACAATCATCAACTCATCGCAAATTCGAATAAACAAATTCAAATTAACTCGAATTTTCAAAACAATATATAGCCCCCCGTAACAGGTGGGGCTACAGAAAAAAATTCTTCTACGAAATTATTTTTTTTGCAAAAACTACCCATGGTTAAAATTTTTTTGCTCTATTTCAAACAGTGTAAAAGTTTTTGTAAACATACGGACGGACGGACGGACGGACAGAGTGAAGCTATATAGGCACATTTTTACAAAATTTTTTGAAAATGTGCTAAAAAGATAAAATTGAACTTCAGAACACTCAGGAGATTGTTCAGCCTAACGTTTGGGGGATTATGTTCCCACAATATATCAAGGTGTAAAATTCTCCAATATTAAAATATTTTTCATTAATGAGAAAATTCGCTACCAAATTTTCTCATATTGTAATTTGATTCTGGTCAATTCTATTTCCCGACAAAGAAAACCGCGATTAATATATTTTTGTTCTCACCGATAAATTATTAATTCTTCGAATTAACTGTTATTAACAAATAATTATTATCTTTCTCGCTCTAACAACATGATCTATATGGTGTTTACTATTATAATTTAAATTTCCCATCATAAGTTTTTCGCGACAAATAAAATGGCGTTCAATAAATTTTCTCATTAAAATTTTTTTTGTGAATTAACCAGTATGATTAGTTCAGTTTTGTCTTTTCCTAATAACAGAACAAATCAAATCAAACTTACAAACTGAGGTTTATAAGTTATAAAAATTAAAATAAATAAATTGTTAAGAAATAATTTTTTCAAATCGAGATTTGTAAAAATTAAAACAAATATAAAGTGTAACTAATTAAGAGAATAAATAAAATAATAATTTTATTTTTTTTTTAATATATAAAACACTAGTTTTATTTCTTACACAAATTCTTAATTATATAAAACCTATGGTAATAATTCAATAAAATATATGATATAATAAAAATTAAAAAAAAAAGGAACTTAATTGTTTATTAACAAAATATTTTGTTTTTAATTTATATGTTTTATGGAAAAATTCTTAGCCTTTTAAAAATATAAAAGTGTTAAATGAAAACGGAAATAGGTAAGAACCCTCGTGTATCAAATTTAAAATTACTCTCTTCATGAATTTCGAAGGTAAGCTTTTAATTTTGGGATTTCTTAGGAGCCATCTGAACCACCATTAAAATTAAGTCTAAATTTCGGGCACACATAGGAAATAGGAAATATATTCTTTGGCTTCAAAATTATACTCGTTTGGCCTCAGATCGACAAAAGCTTCTAGAATCCGAACTCATTGTTTGAGATATATGTTCGTTAGCCCTTGAATTTTTCAAAGGTTCCAGAACCCGAAACCATGGTACAAATTCGCCCAAATGCAGTCCCCGTCATACTTTCAATACTAGTTAACGCTTGTACACAAGTGGAACGTTCTATATTATTTTTAAGTTACTATATTTAGTAATTTCGATTATAAGCCTTTTAAGCCTTGGGGGGTCTAAGAAGGGTACTAAATCACCGCTCTGATTGATCCAAAATTAGGGGAACGCACAGGAAATAGTAAAGAGCACCCATGTGCCAAATTTGAAACTTCTAAATTTGTTTGAAGTTACTATCTTTATTAATTTCGAAAATATGCTTTAAGGTCTTCGGAAATGTGTGGCTGGTCCTCAACCGACTACTCCAATTAGTCCCAAATTGCAAGGATACTAAGGAAATAGAAAGAGACACCAAACATACCAAATTTGGAGGTTCTATCGTCATTGGTTTCGGAATTATGCTCGTTTGTCCGAAATTCGATTAAAAAGTTCTAAGCTCCGAACCCATTGTCCATTCCCCACCGTACGCAATCTCCGCCGTAGTTTCTTTACCAATTACCCTACAACACAAATTTTATGAAGAAAGCGTCATTAATTGTTGGTCCAGAATTAGCGACATTGGTTGTTAGCTTAAAAGTTCCAGAATCCGAAACCATGGGCCGATTTCGCCCATTTGCAATCCCCACCGTACTTTCAGTCCTAGTAACCTACAGGTGAAATTTCATCAAGATAGCTTCATTATTTTTTGAGTTATCCTGCCTACGGACGGCCAGACGGACGGACATGACTATACACACAGTTCTGAAGACCTTAAAGCATATCATTGAAATTATTAAAAACGAGGAAGAGTGTAGTAGAGTAGACTGTGTCAACTCTGGTATACCAGTATGACCGTAACATATACATTATATCATCCGGTTAATTACTTTTGGCTTTATTAAGTTTAGTGGAATACTCATATAAAATAAAAAGTTGTATGGCAGCTACTCGAACCCTCTGTCGTAGACCAACCAAATTTTGCAGAAACTTTGGCCATTACACTAAACAATTTTTGGCAAAAATTCAGACACCCAGCTTCATTAGGTGGAGAGTAATGCTCATATAAAATATGGAGTTGTATGGCAGCTACTTGAACCCTCTGCACCAGGCCAACAAAATTTTGCAGAAACTTTGGCCATTCCACTAAACAATTATTGGATAAAATTCAGACACCCAGCTTCATTAGGTGGAGAGTAATGCTCACATAAAATAAGAATTTGTATGGCAGCTACTCGAACCCACTCCACTAGACCAACCAAATTTTGCAGAAATTTTGACCATAAAACTAAACTACTTTTGGCAAAATTTCAGACACGCAGCTGTAATAGGTACAGAGTAATACTCATATAAAAAAAGAAGTTGTATGGCAGCTACCCGAACCCATGGATCAAAATGGCTGGATTTAAATAGCGATGACAAAAAAACGAATTTGCGAAAATTTCAAGAGCCTAGCTCCTTTAGTTTTTGAGTTATCGTGCGGGCGGACAGACGGACGGACGGACAGACATACATAGCTAAATCGATTTATTTTTCGATTCTGATCCGATCCATACACTTGAGTCTATATCTACCCCCCCTCCTTCTCTGCGTCACAAACGAAATGGCAAATTTATTATACCCTCTGACTATACGGGTATAAAAATAGCTTAAAATTAAGATAGAACGTTCCAATTGTGTATAAGGATTCACTAGAATTAAAATAACAGCTAGGACTTTATATTAACGAAATCCGACAATGGGTTCGGATCCTGGAACTTTTTCATCGAATTTAGGCCAAACGAACATGATTCCGAACTCAAAGAAGTTAGAACCTCCAAATTAGGTATCAGGGTGTCCCTTTCTATTCCCTTAGTGCCCTCGAAAATTGGAACCAATTGAAATAGTGGGTCGAGGACCATTCACTTAGTTTCGAAGACCTTAAAGCATATTTTCGAAAATATTAAAGATAATAACTTCAAAAAAATGTAGAAGCTTCAAATTTGGCACTAGGATGTTCTTTACTATTTCCCACGTGTTCTCTTAATTTATGATCAATGGAAGAAGTGGTTCAGGTAACTACTTCTTAGACCTCTAAAGTTGTAAAGGCTTATCATCGAAATTAAATATAGTTACTTAAGATTAATATAGAATGTTCCAATTGTGAATAAGAGTTAACTTGTATTGAAAGTATGACGGGGACTGCATATGGGCGAAATCGTAACATGGTTTCGGGTTCTGCAACCTTTGAAAACTTCAAGTGCTAACACGCATATATCTCAAAAACACCAAAACTCAGAAAATAATTCCGCTATTTTGATGAAATTTATACTCTAGCTTACTAGTAATGAAAGTACTATGGGAATTGGTTCTGGTCGAGTTCGGATTCAAAAGAGAAAGCTTTTGGTCGAATTGAGGTCAAACTAGTATAATTTCGAAACCAAAGAACATAGAACCTTATATTTGGGGTGTTTCTTCTTATTTGTTTTATGTACGTGAAATTTTGGATGAATTGGAATATCGGTTTGCGTACCACTCCCTCTACTCCCAAGACCTGAAAGCATAATATATTCGAAATTAATAAAGATAAAAAAATCAAATTTGATACACTATTTCCTATTCCCGTTCTTATTTAACACTTTTGTATTTTTAAAAAGCTAACAGTTTTACTGTAAAACATTTCATGTATTATATTTCAGAAATTAAAAACTAAATATTTTTTTAATAAACGACGAAATATTTTTTGTTTTTAATTTTTATTATATCATATCTAAATTTTATTGAATTATTACCATAGGTACTGTACGAGTATTGTAGTATATCTTGACCAAATACATAAAAAGATTTTGTACATAAAATAATTTCCACAAATGTAAACGATCAAAAATAATAATTATTAGTTAACATTAATGTAGATAAAAAATGCTGACATAGGTCAACAATTTCAAGTGAGAACATCTGTTTGCTAATATTTGTATGAATGCAAGTGCAATGCATTGCATGTACATACAAATATATTAATTTAGTTTTAGTATGATCAAATTTCATTTTTAAATTTTTGTTGTGAATATAACGAATGATAATGATTCATATAGTTTTTTTTTTATAATTCATATTTTTGGTTATTGATCTTTACATGGAAATGAATTAGGTCAAGAATATTATGATACTTTCTTTAATAGAAATTCTTTGTAACTAAGCAATAAATTACAATAATTTATTGCTCTAGATAAAATTATTATGGATTCAATAGAATCAAAAATTGTATATAAACCCTGTACTTTTCAAATAAAAACGAGGAAGATTATAGTTGTCCTTGTCATCTTTTAGATACCCGTGCATACCCACTATGGTGTATAAAATAAACCGTAATTTACTTCCATTTAACTCATTAGTCCATAATTTTGACAAACAAAAAAAAAAAATCCCAAAACAAAAAACAAAATTTTCATTCTTGTCCCATAACTTTAGCTTAAAAAAAAAAAAAAACAAAAAAAAAAGGGGTCACCCTAAAATTCCGATGGTCCGAGTGATGTCCAACTTTGCCAACTAACTTGCCCTATTACTTTACCTGTCCAATTTTAACCTTGTAACTTCATTAGATTCACAGTTATTGAGTCGAAAACTTTGTATGGCAGCCCCCCAAAATGGGGCCGTAAAATTTTGAAACTTCATATAAGTGCTCGATTCATTATATAAATAACCGTGTGTAATTTTTATCGTCGTAGCATAATTAGTTTTGAAGAAATTCATATTGCTGCAAAGAAGTCGTATGGCAGCCCCCCGAAAATGGGGCCCTAACATTTTGAAACTTCATATAAGTGCTCGATTCATTATATTACTAACCGTGTGTAATTTTCATCCGCGTAGTATAATTAGTTTTTAAGAAATTCATATTGGTGCAAAGAAGTTGTATGGCAGCCCCCCGAAAATGAGGCCCTAACATTTTGAAACTTCATATAAGTGCCGGAGTCATTATAAAACTAACCGTGTGTAATTTTCATCCCCGTAGTATAATTAGTTTTGAAGAAATTCATATTGGTGCAAAAAAGTTGTATGGCAGCTCCCCGAAGCCTTGGTCCGATTTTAACCAAAAACAATATGGAACCTAGAAATTGTCTAAAAATCACTTGTGTGAATTTCAAGACTCTAGCCCTTTTAGTTTTTGAGTTATCGTACTGACACACGGACGGCCGGACGGAGAGACACACATAGCTAGATCGACTAGTTTTTCGATTCTGAGCCGATACGTACCCTTGACACTATATCTAGCTCGTCTAGATCGATGCGTTACAAGCGGAGGAGCAATTTTAATATACCCGATGTCATATATGTATGCACGGGTATAATCAGAATTAATCATACTCGAAATATGACAATATATTTTTTATACCCGTGCATACATATATGACATCGGGTATATTAGATTTGCTCCTCCGTTTGTAACGCATCGATCTAGACGAGCTAGATATAGTGTCAAGAGTACGTATCGGCTCAGAATCGAAAAATGAGTCGATCTAGCTATGTGTGTCTGTCTGTCCGTCCGTCCGTCCGTCTGTGTGTCAGCACGATAACTCAAAAACTAAAAGAGCTACAGTTTTGAAATTTTCACAAAATATTTTTCAATCAATTTCTAGGTTCCCTATTTTTTTTGGTTAAGATCGGACTAAAACTTCGGGTAGCTCTCGAACAACTAACTTTTTCAACTCCAACATTTTCATACAAAAATTTGAAATTTAGCTATGCATCTTGTATTTAACATGAAATTATATGAATTTTGTTTTTTTGTTTTTTTTGTTTTTTGTTTTTTATGTAGATAACGATTTCGAGTTAGAATTTCATACGATTTAAATGATGCGTAGTTTATTTAAGATAAGCAAAAAAGAAGACAAAATTTTTTTTTAAGTAAATGGCTTATTGATATTGATGGATTGATAGATTATGGATATGATGATTATTATATGAATATGATCATATGAAGTTGATTTTGCTTAAGTTTAATATATTGGTGAATTAAAAATTAATTAAAAGAGATAGAATTGAAAAATTAGAGCAAGAGTTTTGAAATTCACACAAAACATTTTTAAGGTTCCCTATTCTTTTTGGTTAAGACCAGACCAAGGTTTTGGGGAGCTGCCACACAACTTCTTTGCACCAATATGAATTTCTTAGAAACTGATTATACTACGAGGATGAAAATTACACACTGTTAGTTATATAATGGATCGAGCACTTATATGAAGTTTCAAAATGTTACGGCCCCATTTTCGGGGGGCTGCTATACAACTTCTTTGCACCAATATGAATTTCTTGGAAACTGATTATACTACGAGGATAAAAATTACACACTGCTAGTTATATAATGAATCGAGCACTTATATGAAGTTTTAAAATGTTACGGACCCGTTTTCGGCAGCTGCCATACAAAGTAATCAGTTCGATAACTGTGAATCTAATGAAGCTACGAGGTTAAAATCAAAACTGGGCAGATAAAGTAATAGGACAAGTTAGTTGGCAAAGTTGGACATCACTCGGACCAACTTTTAGGGTGGGCCATTTTTTTTTTTTTTATGGGATAATAAGTTAATCAAAAATTATGGGATACCTGATAAGTTAAATTTTTTTTTAACTATTTTACTTTCTTATATTTTTTTTGTAATATTTATAATAGCATAAGGAAAATAAATAACCGTTAGTGGGTATGCACGGGTATCTAAAAGTTGACAAGGGCAACTATAATCTTCCTCGTTTTATTTAATATATTTTATTCCTGCAGATCTTTTGCTTGGAATAAATAAATATCATATAATAAATATAATATTTTATATAACCTATTAGAATAATCATGCTTTCTTAATATGCATGATTATTTCCAATATTTAATAACAAAGCAAATAGGCGTTATATCCTGTGGATGAGCAGAGCCTTCCTGCTGTAATTAATAAAGTGAAGGAACTTTTGCATCAGGCAAATTATATTTGGCTGATCAGAAGTGTTAGGAAAAACTTTGACAATCTACGACCAAAAATATTGTAACATGGCGACCCTGCACTTACCTGGATATATAGTGTAGTGAACGACTCAACAAAAAAAAAAAAAATAACAGTTCACCCAATTCTGAAAGCAGAGAATACATAACATCAAGTAAATCAACAGACAGGAAGACCAAAATAAATGGAAATTCAAACTGAATTTTTTTTTAAATTAAAATTATTAAACTTATTAAATTTATTAAACTTATATTATATAATTATTAAACTGTCATTTAAAAAAAAAAAAAAAAAAAAAAATTATATTGTAAAAATTTTCTTATGAATAAATTTAAAAACTAAAATAAAAATAATTCACATCAAAATCACATTGAAATCCTATGGACTATGAGAAAATACAAAGACTTCAAAACTTATTACGAACATTAAAAAAGAACCCAACCAGAACTTATACTGTGACTTATATACAAGAGAAGCATAAAGAAATTAATGAGGTTTGGGAATACTTTGAACAAAAAGGAAATATACAATTTGAGTCTATACTAAAAATTAAAGAAATCATAAGACAAATTACAACATATCTTAAGCCTAAAATTGAAACAGAAGAAAATAATACAGAAGAACAAAAAATGGCAAAATTTTGAACTAGCATCAGCAATAAAAATAGTTCCACTATTTGAAAGAAACGTAAAACAACTATCAAATTTCTTAGGGTTAATAGAATTCTATGCTGACACCTTGAAAGATGAAACTGAAAAGACAAAATTAATAAAATTCATTTTAGCCACCGAGTTCTCAGATAAAGTCAAAAATAGATTAATTAATGAAGAAGAAATAACTACAGTACAAAAATTAAAAGATATTTTAACAAAAAATTTCAAATCGAATAAAAACTCAGCAAAGATTCTCACTGAACTAACAAGAATAAATCAAGTGAATCAAGATATTAATGTCTTTGCAACAAAAATAGAAACACTCATAGCACAATTAAATGAATTACAAATTGCAGAACAAGGTAATGAGAATAGAGGGATAATAGTAAAGCTTAATGACCAACTAGGTTTAAATACATTCAAAAATGGCCTAAATGAAACATTTAGAGCGATAGTTATACCATCAAAACCTAAAACATTGACAGAAGCGATGCAAATAGCTGTTGAAAGTGATCACAATAACTACCCTCGGCAAAATAATGTCATGTTCTTTAGAACAAAAAATTTCAGAGGTCAATTCAATAGACAAAACAATTTTAGAAGACATTACAATAATAATTACAATAATAACAGCTACAATAATAGAGGCAATAACAATTACCGCAATAACAACTTTAATAATTACAAAAATCGCATGCAAAAAAATAACAACAACTATAATAATAATAACAATAATAATAACAACCAGGGAAACTTCAGCGGCCCCGGCCCAAGAAACCCGGGGTATGTAAACAACATGCAAAGGAATGTGCAAAGCCAATCCAACAGAAGAAGATAATTAACATCAACAGCAATAATAAATTCACAAATCTAATTAAAGTAAGAACAAAAAATGATTATGATCTGACTCTATTAATAGATTCAGGAGCAGATATATCAATATGTAAAAACAATATTATAAATCAAGAATTAATAAATGATGAAATATGCCAGATTAATGGCATTACAAATAAACAAATTTATACTAAGGGTGTAACAAATTTAGAGCTAATAATAGAAGACCAAATAATTAATCATGATTTCCATATTATTGAAAAAGATATTAACATATCAACTGATGGTATCCTAGGTAGAGATTTCCTATATAAACATAAATGTAAAATAGATTATTAAACATGCACACTAGTAATATCACAACAAGAACAAGATATAATATTACCAATGAGCATGAATAACAAAACAATATCAAATATAACAATTCAACCTCGAATGGAAGCAATACTAGCAATAAATTTAGATATAAAAGTATATAGTTTGATTATAGGTGAAGAAATAGTAAAAGGTGTATTCTTGGCAAATTCTTTAATACCAGCAGATGGAATAAAACATGTAAAAATTTTAAACACAAGAGAGACACCAGTAAGCTGCATTCCTATATGTAGATGACATCATAGTATTTGGATCAAATTTAAAAGATCACAATGAAAATCTCATTAAAGTTTTAGAACGTTTACAAAAATATAATTTAAAACTTAATCCAGAAAAATGTAATTTTTTGAAACCTGAAGTAGTATATTTAGGTCATCTTATAACATCAGAAGGAATTAAAACAGATCCAGACAAGTACCAAACTATAAAAAATTATCCAGCACCCAAGGATGCTGATGAGGTAAGAAGATTTGTAGCATTCTGCAATTACTATAGGAGATTCATAGAAAATTTCGCAGAAATAGCTAAGCCAACTTCTAAAAAAACAACAAATATTTAATTGGGAAAAAGAACAAAATGAAGCGTTTGAAAAACTGAAACAAAAACTAATGAACCCACCAATATTAAGTTACCCAAATTTCTCTGAACCATTTATACTAACTACAGATGCATCGAATTATGCGTTAGGTGCAGTACTATCTCAAGGAGTTATAGGAAGTGATAAGCCCATAGCCTATGCTAGTAAATCACTAAACAAGCATGAACTGAATAAGTCGATTACTGAAAAAGAGCCTTGGGCAATACATTGGGGTATTAACTACTTTAGACCTTATCTTTTTGGTAAGAGATTTACAGTTTATACTGACCACAGACCTCTAGTAAGCTTGTTCACACATAAAAATCCATCTTCTAAACTAACGAAAATACGTTTAGATTTAATGGATTATGATTTTGAAATTATATTCAAACAAGGTAAAATGAACACCAATGCAAATGCACTTTCGAGGATAAAGCTTGATTCTACCAAATTAAAAGAAATGATAATAAAAAACAATATAAATATAATAACAAGAGCAATGAAACATAAAGAGGAGGAAAATTTAAATGAAATAAATAAAAATAATAACGAAGAATCCACCAAAACCTTAAATACAGATATGAAGACTGATCACCTTCACATTTGGAATGTAACATCAATATCAGACATAAGGTTTTCAAAGAAATTGAAATTTGAAAGAAAATTAACATCTGGTACCAGAAATCAAAAAGAAAAAATTAAATTAGCAGCAAAACATAAAATAAATGCAGAATATAGCGAAAAATCTTTACCAGAGATAAAATTGGTTCTGAGGAAGCTATTATTCAAAACAAGCAATTTAAATATTAAAGAATTAGCCTTGGCAGATAATGATGATATATTTAAAATAATGGATATCCGAGAATTTAAAAAAATTTTTAATGAGCTGCAAAACAATTCTGAAACTACAGATTGTTTAAAAATAATAATATATGAATCTCCAATACAAATTAAAAACAAAGAAAAAATGTATGAATTAATAAATGACTATCATGACACAATGTATGTTGGACATTGTGGTATAAGTAAATGCATAAGTAAAATAAAACAAAAATATGTATGGAAAAATATGAATAAAATGGTTAAAAATTACATAAATAATTGCGAAGTCTGTAATAAAATAAAAATAACTAAATATACAAAAGAGAATTATGTAATTACAGATACACCCACAACAGCATTTGAAACAATAACTATAAATACTGTTGGACCACTACAACCATCAAATAATTATAGATACATTCTTACTTTACAATGTGAATTAACAAAATATATCGAAGCGTACCCGATAGAAACTAAAGATGAAACAACAGTAGCAAAAACAATAGTGGAAAGATTCATACTTAAATATGGATGTTTTAAAAAATTAAAAACTGATAAAGGTACAGAATTTACAAATGAATTGTTAAAAAACATTTGCAAATTTTTGAATATTGAAAAAGTAACATCAACACCTTATCATCATGAAACTTTAGGTTCTATTGAAAGAAATCGCAGAGTACTAAATGACTATTTAATGAGTTTAAAAGGACAAGACAATTGGGACGAATACCTACCCTACTACACTTACTTTTACAACTCAACACCACATAGTACTACACACTACTCACCTTATGAGTTGGTTTATGGAAAAATATGTACACTTTCATGTGAAATATTAAATAATAAACATAGCATTTATAATCTAGAAGATTATTTAAATGAATTAAAAATTAAATTAAAATACGCTAATGAAAAGGTAAAAAATAATCTTTTAAAAATAAAGAAAATAATAAATTAAAACAAAATGATATAAATAAAGCAAATTTTAAAAATAATGACTATGTATATATAAAAGTAGGAAATAGAAAAAAATTAAATGTACCCTTTAAAGGACCATTCAAAATTGTTGCACAAAATGGTCCAAATAGCACAATATTAATAGATAATAAAAAAATAGAATTACATAATAATAATATAGTTTAATCTAGAAAAGCTATAAATATAATAAATTACTATAAAAATAAAAATTTTAACTAAATGAAAATCAAAGATAAATTATTTTTTTTAACTCATTTAAAAATTAAATCAAAATATAAATTACTTTAAATAAAAATATAGCATAAATTAAAAAAAAAAAAAAAAATTAAATATTGATATAAATTATGAAAAATTCGTTTAAATTTTAAGAAATATAAACCAATTTTTTTTTCTTTGGGGGAAGGATGTAGTATATCTTACCAAATACATAAAAAGATTTTGTACATAAAATAATTTCCACAAATGTAAACGATCAAAAATAATAATTATTAGTTAACATTAATGTAGATAAAAAATGCTGACATAGGTCAACAATTTCAAGTGAGAACATCTGTTTGCTAATATTTGTATGAATGCAAGTGCAATGCATTGCATGTACATACAAATATATTAATTTAGTTTTAGTATGATCAAATTTCATTTTTAAATTTTTGTTGTGAATATAACGAATGATAATGATTCATATAGTTTTTTTTTTATAATTCATATTTTTGGTTATTGATCTTTACATGGAAATGAATTAGGTCAAGAATATTATGATACTTTCTTTAATAGAAATTCTTTGTAACTAAGCAATAAATTACAATAATTTATTGCTCTAGATAAAATTATTATGGATTCAATAGAATCAAAAATTGTATATAAACCCTGTACTTTTCAAATAAAAATCAGAGTTAATCATACTCGAAATATAACAATATATTTTTTTTATTTAATATATTTTATTCCTGCAGATTTTTTGCTTGGAATAAATAAATATCATATAATAAATATTCAATATTTTATATAACATATTAGAATAACCATGCTTTCTTATTATGCATGATTATTTCCAATATTTAATTACAAAGCAAATAGGCGTTATAGCCTGTGGATGAGCAGAGCCTTCCTGCTGTGATTAATAAAGTGAAGGAACTTTTGCATCAGGCAAATTATATTTGGCTAATCAGAAGTGTTAGCAAAAGACTTTGACAATCTACGAACAAAAATATTATAACAGTATAATTAAGAAATTGTGTACGATACTTAAATTGTAAAATTTATTTTTATATTTAAATGAATTATATGAAAAGTTCTAAATTTGTCATTGTATTTTAGAAATACATTTGTTGCATATTTTGATTATTAAATTTTGTGATAAAAAGCTAATGAAAGCATTAATAATTTTAATTAACATTAAAAACCATGAAATTATATAAACTTTTATATTTTTATTATTACAAATTAATATTTCTCTCGAATAACTTTGAGTTTAACTATATAAAAGATTACATACATATTTCAACAAGAAGACAAAAAGGGGAAATAAATGTATGAGAAAGAAAGTATGAAAATGTATTTTTTAATAAAACTGTTGTTTCAGTTTTGCATTTATGTTCTCTGGTGGGTCGCTTTGTCAACATATACAAAACTTATTATATACCGTTGGAAAGAGTGTAAAAATCCTTTCTAACGGTTTAATAAAAAAATGTAGGGTGTTTTTGAAAATTTCATACTTATATTGGTTTTTTTGAAAGTTTGAAATTTTTAAATTTTCACTTGAAACTGCAATATCTCAAAAACCGTAGTAACAATTCAGATGAAACAAGATGTATATGACAGACAGTATGATGCCTCCAAAAGTAGTTAGCCGGAAGATATAATGCTTATATTACTGTCAAATGGGTATCTCAGAGTTAACACAGTCTACTGTACTACACTCTTCCTCGTTTTGTATTTTTTTTATACTATTTGTACTTCAAAAACAACCTTTACAAAGGAAACCAAAATTTTTTAAAAACTATCACAACATTTTGAATGAGAATAACAAATAACAACCGTTTTAAACTATTTGAAAATCTTTCCAACTTTTTCCATGTGATTAAAAACCTTTTCAATTACAAAAACAATTTTATCAATTGCAATTACAACCTAAATTAACTTATATTTTAGATAAAAAATATATGTTTGAAATTTAAAAACTTTTGTATCAACTTGAGAACTTGATGATTTCCAAGAAAGAGATGTGATTTACTTTATGGGTAGTGGCGTTTTATTTTGAAAAGGCTTCTTTGGCTTTGAATAATTTGCGGTTTACTTCAATAAGATAGTTTTTTTATTGTAAATGGTTTATATAAAATTATAAAAAAAGATTTAATACATTAAGAGAACACGTTAGGAGAAAAAGGAGAAACAAATCTATTCCTTTGCACTTGCTTATTAGTTATAAAAACCGTTGAATTATATCATTTTATAATAACAAACATGAATTGAAAAAATAATAAGTTGTGCTAAAAATTATCGGACACATAACAATTCTTAAATTTATAAATCATAAATTATTTTAGATTGGTATTTAATACAAAATTAAAAGACAAAACTTATTAAAGGCTTTATATCACGTAATTGCGTAATTTAGGAAGTATGATTATTAGTTTGTAATTTTATGATAGTTACATGAGCCACCTATCCTTTCTTCTTCGTTTACCATAAATTTTAAAAACATAAAAGAGGCTTGACAAAACACTTTTATTAAAAATTTTAAATTTTTATCATTATTAATTTCGAAGATATAAATGTTTGGACATGAAAGGTGTGTGGTAGTTACCGAGGCACTATTGGAATTCATCTAAATTCAGAATCATAAGAGAAAAAGGACAGCACACCCTTGTATTAGATTTAATGGTTCTATTTTTATTTGTTACAATGTATTACATTGTTACCCAGACTACCACTTCTAATCAATGTAATTTCCAAATACATAAAAATGATGTAGCGCAATTTTGAAATTTTAACTATGGAACTATAAACAAAGAGGAGAGAACATCTTTCAAGTTTTTAAAGAAGAGCTCAAGCGGAGCCAAATTTTAAGTTTTCCATGTTTTCAATTTCTAAGATATGCGAAGTCTAAGAAGGTGTGTGGCAGCAAATCGAACCACACTGCAATTCATTTCAAATTTAGAACACGAAGAAAACAGGAGTTTAGGAAGGAGGAAATTAGAAAGTTGTATCTTTATTTGTTTTGGAGATAGTTTCGGTTGCTCTCGGGTTGTTTGGAAGTTTCTAGTACCCAAACGCGTGGTTTCAGCTATTTTAAATCCCGGTCTTTCTTTTTTCATCAGTAACGTACGGTAAAAATTAATGATAGCTTCATTATTATTTGAATTATTCTGTGAACGGTGAGGGTTAAATCATCTCAGGTTAAGACATATACATAGGTCCATACTTTATTATGTTGAAAAAGAGAAAAAAAAACATTCCATTTTTAACAATATTAAAGAAAAACAACGAATATGGAAAGCTTGTTAAAATTAATATCGATCTTGCACTACATACAAGGCACTGTTTCATATATAGTATATAAATATCTAAATATAATAAAAAACAAACTGCTGCTGCTGCTGCTGACTAGCGTGCCCTATGTTATGTTAAGTTTTATTCACACATGTAAAACACTCCTAATTACAAATCCTTACATACAAAAGAGAAAGAACGAGGAAGATTATAGTTGCCCTTGTCAACTTTTAGATACCCGTGCCTACCCACTATGATGTATACAATTAAATAAACCGTTATTTATTTCCCTTAAGCTATTATATATATTACAAAAAAAAATTTAAAAAAGTAAAATAGTTAAAAAAAATTTCAGTCATCATCCCATAATTTTTTCTTAAAAACTAAAAAAAATCATTAAAAAAAAAAAACATTCGCCCACCCTAAAAGTTGGTCCGAGTGATGTCCAACTTTGTCAAGTAACTTGCCCTATTACTTTACATGCCCAATTTAAATTTTAACCTCGTAGCTTCATTAGATTCATAGTTATTAAATTGAAAACATTATATGGCAGCTGCCCGAAAATGGGGCCGTAACATTTTGAAACTTCATATAAGTGCTCGATTCGTTATATAACTGACCTTGTGCAATTTTCATCCTCGTAGTATAATTAGTTTTGAAGAAATTCATATTGGTTCAAAGAAGTTGTATGGCAGCCTCCCGAAAATGGGGCCCTAACGTTTTGAAAATTCATATAAGTGCTTGATTCATTTTATAACTAACCGTGTGTAATTTTCATCCTCGTAGTATAACTAATTTTGAAGAAATTCATATTGGTGCAAATAAGTTATATGGCAGCCCCCCGAAAATGGGGTCCTAACATTTTGAAACTTCATATAAGTGCCGGATTCATTATATAACTAACCGAGTGTAATTTTCATCCTCGTAGTATAATTAGTTTTAAAGAAATTCATATTGGTGCAAAGAAGTTGTATGGCAGCCCTCCGAAAATGAAGCCGTAACATTTTGAAACTTCATATAAGTGCTGGAGTCATTATAAAACTAATCGTGTGTAATTTTCATCCTCGTAGTATAATTAGTTTTGAAGAAATTCATATTGGTGCAAAAAAGTTGTATGGCAGCTCCCCGAAGCCTTGGTCCGATTTTAACCAAAAACAATAGGGAACCTAGAAATTGTCTAAAAATGATTTTGTGTGAATTTCAAAACTCTAGCCCTTTTAGTTTTTGAGTTATCGTGCTGACACACGTACGGACGGACGGACAGACACACATAGCTAGATCGTTTTACTTTTCGACGCTGATCCGATACGTACCCTTGGCATTATATCTAGCTCGTCTAGATCGATGCGTTACAAACGGAGGAGCAATTTTAATATACCCGATGTCGTATATGTATGCACGGGTATAAAAAATGAAACTGATAAAATGTAAATTCTGAACAGAAAAAAAAAAATAATCAAAACGTATAAGAAATCTATTAACAGGTAGATACAGAAAATTATAATTAAAATTGTAAAGCTATTTTTTACATTTTTGTATGTTACTTTTATTTTATTATCACTTACATAACTAAAACAAACTATTTTAATGTTAACTTAATGTTCATTAGGTAACGAATTTCCTTTTATTAATTCTGTAGCGCAAAACTAGGAAAAAAAGAATATATATATAAACCGAGGAAGATTATAGTTGCCCTTGTCAACTTTTAGATACCCGTGCGTACCCACTAACCGTTATTTATTTTCCCTATGCTATTATAAATATTACAAAAAAAATATAAGAAAGTAAAATAGTTAAAAAAAAAATTTAATTTATTATCCCATAATTTCTGATTAACTTATTATCCCATACAAAAAAAAAAAATAGCCCACCCTAAAAGTTGGTCCGAGTGATGTCCAACTTTGCCAACTAACTTGTCCTATTACTTTATCTGCCCAGTTTTGATTTTAACCTCGTAGCTTCATTAGATTCACAATTATCGAATTGACAACTTTGTATGGCAGCTGCCCGAAAACGGGGCCGTAACATTTTGAACTCCATATAAGTGCTCGATTCATTATATAACTAGCAGTGTGTAATTTTCATCCTCGTAGTATAATCAGTTTCCAAGAAATTCATATTGGTGCAAAGAAGTTGTATAGCAGCCCCCCGAAAATGGGGCCGTAACATTTTGAAACTTCATATAAGTGCTCGATTTATTATATAACAAACAGTGTGTAATTTTCGTCTTTCTAGTATAATTACTTTTGAAGAAATTTATATTGGTTTAAATAAGTTGTGTGGCAGCTCCCCGAAACCTTGGTCTGGTCTTAACCAAAAAGAATAGGGAACCTTAAAAATGTTTTGTGTGAATTTCAAAACTCTAGCTCTAATTTTTCAATTCTATCTCTTTTAATTAATTTTTAATTCACAAATATATTAAACCTAAGCATCATATAATCATATTGATAAAATGATTCATTCAAAATATTACACATATACATATTATATTATATTTATGAAGCCATTTACTTAAAAAAAATCTTTGTGTTCTTTTTTGCTTATCTTACATTTTTTTTAAACTACGCATCATTTAAATCATATGAAATTCTAACTCGAAATCGTTATCTACAAAAAAACAAAAAACGAAAAAACAAAATTCATATAATTTCATGTTAAATACAAGATGCATAGCAAAATTTCAAATTTTTGTATGAAAATATTGGAGTTAAAAAAGTTAGTTGTTCGAGATTTTCCTGTAAGTGACATCGATAACTACTACATCAAGAAACCAAAAACTTATTCAAAAATTCTCTCAGAGTAAAATCTATCTAACTCTCCCACGCTTTCTACTGAAAATAGAAATATTGTTTGTATAAAATTTAACTCGTCTGCTATGAAAGAGA
The DNA here is from genome assembly GCA_963082915.1 of Dolichopus griseipennis. Taxonomy (NCBI): domain Eukaryota; kingdom Metazoa; phylum Arthropoda; class Insecta; order Diptera; family Dolichopodidae; genus Dolichopus; species Dolichopus griseipennis. Next base: position 104,759,489 of record OY720441.1, on the reverse strand, counting down.
AAATTATGAAGAACAACAGACTACATAAAAATCTTACTGCTGGCATATTTGGTAATACTAATACTAATAACATCTATATTAATAATACGCTCACTAAACATATGAGAGATTTATTTACCAAAGCGTTAGAAGTTAGAAAGGAAAAGAAATACAGGTATTTATGGACGCAAAATTCTGTAATATTAATAAAGAAAAAAGAAGGCGATAAGGCAATAAAAATTAGTAATTATAATGATATTTTTAATCTTAATTAATAGTTCTTTCTTATTTTTTTTGCATAAAAATTTTGATAAATGTCTCTAAATAATAATATTAATAACTATATTGATTTTGATAATTTGCCTTCTTTTAACTTAAATAATTTGTTTAGTAATGTAAGCCATAATAATTCAGTAAATAATTCTGTAAATAATTTTTTCGTTTCTCATCAAAACATTAGAAGTATGCGAAGTAACTTTGACTCTTTAGAAATAATGCCAAGTATAATTTTTTTAAGTGAAATTTGGATCTTTGATCATGAAGTTAATAACTATAAAATTCCTAATTTCGAAATGTTTCATCGTTGTAATAATAATTACGCATCAGGTGGTGTTATTGTTTACGTTAGTAATGATATTAAATGTGTTTGTAAAGAAGTTAATTTTGTTAGCGCTGATATTATAAATGTAGTGTGTGAAATTGACAATATTTCTTATTGCTTTGTATGTGTTTATAGACTTCAAGAACATAAAATTAATGAATTTCTTATTGAATTCTCTAATTATTAAAATAATGTTAAGTACAAAAATTGTATTATTTTAGGTGATTTGAATATTGATATTCTTGGTAAATCAAAAAGTAGTGATGATTATCTTTTTCTTATGGCTTCAAACGGTTTTGAATCTCTTATTAATGAACCTACTAGATCTACTACCACTTCATTTTCATGTATTGATCATGTTTTTTGTAGAACTCAAAAAAATAATAATCATAAAATTAAAAGTTCTGTTTATGATATTCAAATTACGGACCATGTTATGATTATTATCAAATTTGAATTAAGCACGTGTTTGCCAAAATCTAAAACTTTTAGGTTTAATTATAATTATATTGATTATGATAAATTAATTTATTTATTAAATTTAGAGTTATGGGAAGATGTTTTTTCTGAAAATAATCCCTCTACAGCATTTGACAAATTTTTAAAAATCCTAAATAATTATATTATGGATTGTAATATTATTGTCACTAGAAGTCGTAAGAAATGTAAGCTTAAACCATGGATTACAAATTCGTTATTGAATAATATTAAAAAAAGGGATAAAATTAGAAAAATTACGCTAAAACATAATAACAATATTCGTCTACTCAACTATTATAAGAAAATTTGCAATGATGTAAAAGTAAATATTACCAACTGTAAGAATAGTTATTATATTAATAAGTTTGATTCTAATAGGGGTAATATTAAGAAAGAATGGAATATAGTCAATAGTATATTAAACAAAGATTCTACTTATGATAATAATATAATTAATCTTAATATCAATAACGTTATTACAAATAATTCTTTAGAAGTGGCTAATCATTTCAATCAATACTTTGTTAATATTTCCCAGCAACTTGATACGGATAATTATTTTAGTGCATACTTATCGGATAAAGTAGTCGAGGAAAGTTTTGAATTGAGAAGTTTCTTTTTTGACCATATTTCAGCTTATGAAATTCATAAAATAATAACTGGCCTAAAAAGCTCAGATTCTACTACTTCAGAAGATATTTCTAATAATACTTTAAAGAAGATATCATATCAAATTATTGATATTTTGGCTCATATTTTTAATAATAGTGTAATTTCAGGCATATTTCCTGAAAAATTAAAAAATGCTGAAGTTATTCCTCTATTTAAAAAAGGTGATAGAACTGATGTCAACAATTATAGGCCTATTTCTCTTTTATCCTCTTTCTCAAAAATTTTTGAAAAAGCAATAAAATGTAGAATTTTAGCTTTCTTTGACAAAACTAATTTCTTTAGCCCGAATCAATTTAGTTTCCTGAAAGGCAGATCCACTGAGAATGCTTTACTCAAATTCTGTGGGGAACTATATGAGTCAGTAAATAAAGGTCACACTACAACTGCGTTGTTCATTGACATTACTAAAGCCTTTGATCTTGTGGACCACAATATTCTTTTAAAAAAGTTGTTTAATGCTGGATTCAGAGGTTTTATTCTTAATTGGTTTAATTCATATTTAGCAGGAAGAAGGCAAAAAGTAAAGATTGGAGAGATTTTAAGTTCCGACCTTAGTTTAATATCTTATGGTGTTCCTCAAGGGTCGGTACTAGGGCCTATCTTGTTTTTAGTTTTTATAAATTCGCTCTTCTTACAACAATTTAAAGGATCAATAACTGCATTTGCTGATGATACTGCTTTTACGTATAGTTGTAGTAATAGTTTTGATGTAGCTGTCAACTTGAACTATGATCTTGATCTTATCAGACACTGGTTTAATAAGCATAAATTAATAATTAGTCCTAAAACAAAATATATGAATTTTAGTATCCATGGTCCGGCTTATAATAACTTAGATATTTTCTATCATGCTCCTAAGTGTGCAAAGTTTTTAATTAATGCGTATAATTCTGATTCTTTAAGTTGTTACTATATGAACCACCATTGCGATACAAACTGCTTCCTAATTGAAAACGTTAATTCGTTTAAATATCTTGGTATTTTAATTGATTCAAGATTATGTTGGTCAGATCATACGTCCTACGTTAATAAGTATCTTAAGAATATTATCAGAAATCTTTATCACGTTAGTTTATATTGCTCTCAGAAAATTTCATGCACAGTGTACTACGCAATGTTTCATTCTAAACTTCAATATGGTATATCGTGTTGGGGTGGGGCATATTTTAACAAAATACATCCTCTATTAATAACACAGAAGCATGCTATCAGAATTATTTGCAAGAAAAACCGTAATTATCCTTCTTTTGTGCTTTTCAATAAGTTAAAAATACTTCCCATAAGAAACTTATATTATTATAAAACCCTAAAAGTTTTTTTCTTGAAATCAGGCTATTCAGCTTTAAGGTATATTAATAATTACAATTTAAGAATTAATTCTAGAAATATTGTTAAAGTTCCGCGTTTCCGTAAATTACATTTTTGTCATTTCTATTTTATAGTAGCTCCCAGAATATTTAACAAACTACCTGATTATATTAGACTTACTAGAATTTTAACTAAGTTTTTAAAACTTTTGAAATCTTGGCTTTTAGAAATTAACTTTGTAATTTGTGAAGACCTACTAAAGGTTATTAACTAAATGAGTAAAGTTCCTTCGCTTTTTTTAAGATAAAATTAATTATTTTTTATGTTGTTTTCTACATTTTTTATTTTCATTTTATTTTATTTTTTTGCCTTTCCCCACTAATGTTTAAATTAAAAATAAAAATTTTTTGATAATTTGAAAAACATATTAAAGTAAGTAAATTTATATTTAGTTAATGATTTGTATGATGCGCCATTCGATACTTGTTTCTTCTTTTGCAAAAGAATGGTAGCTAACTATTTTTATTATTAAAAATTTTGTACTACAATGTAATTTTATTGTATATTGAAAATCAAAATAAAAATATTGAATTAAATAAAAAAAAATAAAAAAAAAAAAAAGAGCTACCCGAAGTTTTGGTCCGATCTTAACCAAAAAAAATAGGGAACCTAGAAATTGATTGAAAAATATTTTGTGAAAATTTCAAAACTGCAGCTCTTTTAGTTTTTGAGTTATCGTGCTGACACACAGACGGACGGACAGACACACATAGCTAGATCGACTCATTTTTCGATTCTGAGCCGATACGTACCCTTGACACTACCCTTGATGCGTTACAAACGGAGGAGCAAATCTAATATACCCGAGTTCATATATGTATGCACGGGTATAAAGAGAAATTAAAAGTATACTGTCGTCCGACAGGCTTTTTTATTAGTACATATATAATATAAAAGACATTTATTATTATGTATTATAAATATCAAAAATTGAGTATTTTGTATTTACACTATTTATACCCGTGCATACATTTATGACATCGGGTATATTAAAATTGCTCCTCCGTTTGTAACACATCGGTCTAGACGAGCTAGATATAGTGTCAAGGGGGTACGTATCGGATCAATCGAAAGATCGAAAAGAAAATCGATCTAGCTACGAGGATGAAAATTACACACGGTTAGTTATATAATGAATCGACCAATTATATGAAGTTTCAAAATGTTAGGGCTCCATATCTGGGGGGCTGCTATACAACTTCTTTGTACCAGTATGAATTTGTTCAAAACTAATTATACTACGAGGATGAAAATTGCACAAGGTCAGTTATATAACGAATCGAGCACTTGTATAAAGTTTCAAAATGTTACGGCCCCTTTTTCGGGGGGTTGCCATACAAAGTTTTCAATTCAATAACTGTGAATCTAATGAAGCTACGAGATTAAAATTAAAATTGGTTAGGTAAAGTAATAGGGCAAGTTACTTGGCAAAATTAGACATCACTTGGACCACAGAACTTTTAGGGTGGGCCAATTTGTTTTTTTTTTGGTTTTTTTTAAGAAAAAATTATGGGATAATGAATTAAAATTTTTTTTTTGTTTGTGTTTTTGTTTTTTTTTTTAAGCAAAAATTATGGGATAATGAATTAAAAATTTTTTTTTTATAGTTAATTTTTTTTTGTTTTTTAAGCAAAAATTATGGGATGATGAGTTAATTTTTTTTTAACTATTTAACTTTTTTATATTTTTTTGTAATATATATATATGTTATTTTATACATCATAGTGGGTATGCACGGGTATCTAAAAGTTGACAAGGCCAACTATAATCTTCCTCGTTTTGTATATAGATTTTAATTTTGCGATTTTCTATAAACTTTAATTAACGAAAAATAACACAAATATAAAAATTATTTTTAAGTTTTGTTTTCGTAATAATTGATTTCGATTCGTATTTGTGATAACGGAAGAATCACCTGTTAATTTAAAATCAATCAATTACATTATTAAATTATTATGCGTGTTAAGTTGTTATCAATTATCTGTGTGTCATCAATCAAGCCAAAAAAATTATAAGAACGGTTTTTTCAATTCAATTTTATGTATAAAAAGAGAAACTTTACAAATATATGTGCATAACTAAAAAGCTAAAAAACCTTAAATAAAGCAATTTTGTAGAAAATATAAGAAAAAAAATGAATTACTTTGCCAAAATTTATATTGCTGCTTTGGCATTAACCGTTACTTTTGCATATCCTTCTAACAAAGATAAAGATATTCGTTTATATCAACACTGTTTCAAGTCATGTCCATCAAGTTATTTTCCAGTTTGTGGTTTTAATGGTCAAACTCATCAAAAATTTGCATCGGAATGTATATTGGACATTCATAACTGTGTACTAGAAGTCAAAAAAGTTAGAGGTAGGTATAAAAAATAGTTGAGAATTTTTTTTAATAAAACTTATTATTTGTTATAATAAACTTAGGTTTTATAAAAACAGTTTTGGAAAAATGTAATGAACAATGTAATAAAATGTGCACGAAAGAATATGATCCGATTTGCGGTTTTAATGGTCAGGAATATAAAACTTTTTCAAATGAATGCATTTATAAATATCACAATTGTGTTTCAAACAACGGTAAGTTATTATGATATTATTTAAAAATAAAATATTTTCAACTCAATTTTACTATGGTAAATCTACAGAATGGTATCTTGTAAAATCGGAAAAATGTACTGGTATTCAAAATGAAGTTCCATTTCCACCAATAATAAAAAAATGCAATAAAATTTGTACTTTAGAATTTAGTCCAGTATGTGGAACTGACAGTACTAAAACAATAACATATGTTAACATGTGTTCTTATGAAGTTGCTAATTGTGAGGCCAATTACAGTAAGTTTTGCATTCGTTTGATAGAAATAAATATGTAATGTTGTATATCATTTTGTAAATTCTTTAGAATTACGCATGTTGAAAACCGGTGAATGTTAATTTAAAAAAAAAAAAATAAATGCATGCCTGGAAATAAGAATGAAAACATCCTTTTAAAGAAGTTATTTTGAAATTGAAATATTCTTTTCCTGCGATTTTTATCGCACAAACTGTTTTTATAACTGTGTTTATTGTAAATTTTTGCTTGACATAATAATTTTAAAAGTATAGAAATAAAATTGGAACACATTTTTAACATTTAAAAAATAAATAATTGCATTTTTATTTCTTTTTAAGATAATTAAATACTATTTTTAATAAATTTTAATATAAAAATGAGATTTTGTAATTCATTTATAAGTGATTTAAACTAGGATGATTACTTAGAGGCTTACAACAGGCTTTTTCAATCATGAAAGGTGTTGGAATTTAATGGATAACAATTATAAGTTACATTGGTTTGGTTATGGTTAGTTATAAAATTAACGTTTTACGAAAATTATAATTTTTCAACAAGTCGGACGTCAATCAGGATTAGTTACACACACATTATACAGCTTTCAAATATATAGTTAATGAATAGTAAATAATGAGTTACTCATTTACTATGCTGTCTACAAATGACATGATTTGGCAAAAGCAATTTTTATATTATTTGTATAAAAGGTCAGGAATTGTAAATTTTACTTGAATTAGAATCATTTTAATGTTAAATTATCTTTATTATATTGAGAATTTCAATAGATTGATGTTAAATTTATTTATTTATTTATAGTATTAATTAGCAGTTTTTATTGACCTTATTCGTGTTTAAAGGATCGTGGAATCTAGTTAACTAATTTAAACATTTTTCCTTTTGAAATAGAACGTTAAAATTTGGGATAAACTTCCGGAAAGGGGTTGTGAGCTATCAAGATGACATCATCACATAACGGTACTAAATATCTCAAAGTTTCCGAATATATATACTATTAGTGGCGATGGCGCCTTCTAGTGGTCGAAAAATGCATTAGAAAAATTTCCTAAGATTTTGTAGCATTTTAATTAAAATGTTATATTTTTCCTGTAAGACAATAAACTGGAATCAATATCTTACAATATTGTAGGGCATGATATTGTCTTTCATAAACATCTTGTTTCATCTGAATTCGTGCTACCGTTTTTGAGATAAAAATGGAAAAAAAAAAAAAATTTTGAACTTTCAAAAAAACCACTATATTTTCACATACATATTTAAATATAAAAAATTTTAAAACTTTGAGATTGTCATCTCCAAAATCCCTCAAAACAAATTACCAAAACCCAACTCAATATTGTATCCAAGCCTAAAATGTATTCTTACATTTTAAAATACATATTTCAACTGGAAAACAAAAAGGCAAAATAAATTTATGAGAAATAAATTATGAAATGTATTTTTTAATAAAATTGTTGTGTCAGTTTTTTCTTATGAAATTTTCAAAAACACCCTGTATTGTTTATTATACTGTTAGAAAGGTCTTTTGACACTCTTTCCAACGGTGTATAATAAGTGTGGTATATGTTGAGAAATAGCCCCACCAGAGAACGTATACGAAAAACTGACACAACAATTTTATTAAAAAATACATTTTCATACTTTATTTCTCATAAATTTATTTTTTTTGCTAAAATCGAACCATGACTTCGGTTAGCTGCTATTAAACTTTTTGAACCCATATGAACTTCTTCAAAACTAACTATATAAGGAGGAACAACATTTTTGAACCAACATGAATTTCTTCAAAACCAATTTTACCGGGAGAATAAAAATTACCGAAAGTAATATAATAGAGCAAATACTTCTATGAAGTTTCATAAAATTATTGCTTTATTTCGGAAGAGTTGCAATACAACTTTTTTGAACCAATATGATTTTTTTGAAAACAAGCTTTACAAGGAGGATGAAATTACACATTTTAAATTATATAATAAGGCAAGCACTTCCATGAAATTTCAAAATGTTAGGGCTCCACTTTACGACCGCTGCCGTATACAACTTTTTAGAGCCAATATGAATTTTTTTAAAACTCATAACTCGGAGGATTAAAATTGCAAAAGGAAAGTTATATAATAGTGCAAGTACTTTTATGAAGTTTCAAAATGTTAAGGCTTAATTTTCGGAAGCTACCATACAAGTTTTAGAACCTTGCGTATACATCTTCAGAACTATTTACACTACGAAGTTGTAATGAAAGTAGGCAAGTATAAATTAATATGGTAAGCTCGTTTGCAAGTTTGAAATTTTTTGGGACAAAACTTAGTGTAGCTTCCATAGAGTCTGCTGGAACCGTAGTACATTCTTTGTAACTAATAAGACTAGATAATGGAAAACTAAAATCTGTGTCTCATATTATATGGCAAGCAGTTTTTCGAAGTTTTGAAAAATTTAACACCATTTTTAGGAAGCTGCTATACAAAGTTTTCATTCCAATAATTGTCAACCTTATGAATCTACGAGGTGAAAATTAAAAATGGACAAGTAAAGTAACAGCGCATTTGCGTTGGCAAAGTAAGACATTACTGGCACCAACTTTCTGGGTGAGACAATTATTTTTTTTTTTAATTTGTTTTTTTCATTCCAAAATAAAATGTTTCATTAATTTTGCGGGACTTTAAACTGCGTTAGTAAGAATAGCTAAATGAAAATGTGTTTCAATGTCAATTCAAGGGCCTCGATGTAAATCCGAATATATATAGTAAAAAATAAAATATGTGACAAAATAAATAATATTACAAACAAAATTAATAAAATGTATAATCTGCCACGAATGAAAAATAAAGTCATGCTTCACTACCTTATCATATTGTATGAGATAAGAGACTGTTTATATGCACATACTTATACTAATTTTTACAAAGTTATAATAAACATTTTATACTTTCAATTGAATACAGTTATACAGCTCATCATAATTGTTGACTACTATATAGTACAAATATAAAAATTAATACAAGAAATTATAATTTGAAAAAGATTATATTACAATTAATTGTAATTTAAAATTGTTATTTTTTAATAATTGTAAATAATTTGGCAGTGCACTTTTTGCTTTGAATAAACTTTATTACAATTAAAAAAAAAACTTTTAAATTCTTTGTTAAAAATTAATTTTAAATGCAAAAATTTGTAATTATATTGATGATAACACATTTTAAATTTGTAATTTGTAAAGCGTTCTGTAAAGAAAAGCTGTATAGAGTGACTTAACTCTTCTATTAATAATTATTTAGAAATTTCCCCGGCATTGTACATTGTTTTTGAAGAGACAGATGTGGATTACCTGATAGTTATAAAAATGGTGGTGGTGTTCTGATAACTATTAAGACCACATTTAACTAATCGAAAATAATAATTCCTCTGGGTGACTCTCTGGTTATAATAGAAATAGCCGCAATTAAAATTCAACTGCAATTAACTAATTTTTTTCTTTGTTTTGCTATATTTTTTTCGTCTCTATTTAAATATCATAATTAATTTTTAGTTGCAGGCAGCGCATGATGAAGACGTCTATTTTATTTCTTTAAAATTATTGAGTAACACTGTCTGTTAATTAACTCATTTTATTCGTTTAATCTACAATAGATATCATAAATTTGTAATTATCAAAGTAATCAATTAGATTTCCTTTAGAGCTTGTTAAAATTGGTATTTGTCATCCTCCATCGTGTTTTTTATTTAATTCTATCTTACTCCCAAATATTGATTCAATCTTATGTTTTCGATTCAATTTTAATCAATGAATCTAAGAATGAAGGTATTAATAATATATTAAGTACCTATAATTTTTCCTATATAAAATGTGTTGATATTAACATATTATTAAGTTTCTACTACACCTTTTTTAGCACATTTTCAAAAAATTTTGTAAAATATGCCTATATAGCTCAAAACTTGTACACAATTGAAACGTTCTATCTTAATTTTAAGCTACTTTTTTTATTAATCTCAATGATATGCTTGAAAACTATGTGGATGGTCTCCAACCAACTACTCCAATCGGTCCTAAATTTCAAGGACTCTAAGGACATAGAAAGAAACACACTGATTCCAAATTTGAAAGTTCTATCTTCATTGTTTTTGCGAATTATGCTTGTTGGGCCTATTATTATTCTATCACAAATTTTTTTAATAAACGACGATATTTTTTTTAAATTTTTTTAACTTTTATTACATCATATCTATATTTTATTGAATTATTATTATAGGTAATATATAATTAAGAAATTGTGTATAATACTTAAGTTGTAAAATTTATTTTGATATCTAAATGAATTATATGAAAAGTTCCAAATTTGTCATTGTATTTTAGAAATACATTTATTGCATATTTTGATTATTAAATTTCATGATTAAAAGCTAATGAAAGCTTCAATAGTTTTAATTGACATTAAAAACCATCATATTATATAAACTTTTATATTTATACTAGCAGATTTATCCGGCGTAGTCCGGGAGCGTGCAAATGGTAAAAAAGCAAGTTTCAGCCAATTTTTTGAAGTACTACTATGGTTAAAAAGAAAGCCAAAAAAGAAAACTTGAAATTTGTTAACCCATGCCGACCCGACGTTTGTTCAAAAAAAAAACTTTGATTGTTAAAGTAGGTAAAACTTCTTTGAATTACGGGAATGTTTAAAGAAATGTTTGGTCGAGTTCTTTTAACCGATTGCGAAACAAAAACTTTAAAAAGCAGTTTGCAGAACAGTTTGAACGATTACCTCTAACTTTTCTATATGTGGTGCTTCTTGACAATTAGAGATGCGGATGGTGGGTTTCCGGCGTTTTAAAAAAATTTCTTTATTACATTTTAAAATTAACATGTACACCAGTGTGGTTTTTACATTTATTAGTTATTACAGTTTAACATCAACTTAAATTAAAACTCAATTGAGTGGCGGGGCAACGTGCGCCAGTAATAGCTAGTTAACATATAAGTATTATTATACCCGTTTGACTATTGGTCAAAAGGGTATACTAAATTTGCCATTATGTCATTATACTATGTCAATAGTAGTTTTCTTGAATTGCCAGCGTTTGAATAAAATATAATCGATGGTTTAGAAAAGGTTTAAAAATCTGCCTTTCAACTTATATTTTGTTTTATACTTACCTGAAAGTTCTACTACGCTCTTCCTCGTTTTTTTATGATTTTATGAGAGAAATATAGGCATCTTTTTTGGAAAAACTATTTTAAAATACTATGTATTTAAGCATAATATATACGAAATTGAATTTTTTGATTTTTAGATTTTATTTGAAGAAATACTGCAATTTTACACTGAAATCTATTTTTAAAAAACAACAAATGCAAAGAAGACAAAAAAAAAACTTATCAAAAAATGTAGAGAAGGAAAATGTTACGTTATTTAAATTTAAAGATATTATTATTCGGATTCTTTGTAAGCTTTATTTTTATTATTATTAATATTATCTCATTTAGCTTTTATTTTTTTTTTTGCTATTTAAGGAGAGCAAAAAAATTAGTCTTATTAATTAAGTGAGCTTTTGGAATAAAGGTTAACTTGCGTTAAAACCAAAAATTTGAAAATTTCATTGAATCTTTGTGGAGCAAAACGTGTAAACAGGTCAAAACCAAATTAACCCTGTGGGTTTTTATAATTAAAATGCTGGTACAAAATTTTCAATAAAATTCTTTTAATCGGACAAAGGGTTAACCGAACTAAACTAAAACTTTTTGTAGCCTCTCTTTTGGACTGCAAAATGTAAAATCAACCAAAAAAAAAAAAAAAAATTGGACACAAAACGGAAACACAAAATTTTTTGGAAGCCCATCGATGCCGAAATGGGTTAATTCATTCCAACCAAAGTTATACAACTAATTCCGGTTACTAAGAGCAACATCTGTGCTTAAAACGGCTCTGAAGCCGCAACCTGTTGACTTATAGACATATGACATAGCCTATGTCACCCTCCGGGCTCTCAGAATTATTCAATTAAAATTGTGTGACAATCGTACCAGTGGTTTTCACGTGAATCCTGTATATTAGATTATTACAAATTAATATTTCTTTCGAATAACTTTGAGTTTAATTATATAAAACATTAAAAAAATAAGTAAATTTATAGAATAGACTTAAAAATGATTTAAAATTCAAATAATCAATCTAGGGTACTAAATCATTCAACAGTAAATGCACTACAGCTAAAAATCCTGAAAAGAAGTAATTTTTGCATGTGTGTAAAATTTTATTGAATTGTATAAAAAGTTTTAAATATGAAATTTTGTAATTGCATTTTACGAATCCCTCGATTTCAAGTTTATTTTTGATTAATATTTTTAAATAGATAAATTAGTAAGAATTTTTAATATTTGTGAATTGATAAAATTATTAAAAAATGTTTTTAGTAGAATAAAGTTAATTTCGTTATCTATGTCTTACGATCAAACTAACCAAAGCTTTTATGGTTTTAAAATGACTTATGGGCTTCCCATTAAATTTGAACCAAATAGGTGTAGGGTATTTCTAAGTCGGTTGCACCGACTTACTGTTTTTTTACTCGTTTCATTATCGTATTAGTATATTTTTTTGTACTTTTTAAAATATCGTAAAGCGTATGACCTCCATTTAAAGTTTTTTCAATTCCAGTATTAATAATTTGATTGCACATCTCATCACATTTCTTTAAATATTTATGAATTGCTCGTTAACCTTATCACTTTGGTCTAACTCCAGCCTTTTAAGGTCCATTAGCCAGCCCTGAGAAAATATGTAAAAGAAAATACAGTTTTTTAACTTAAATTTTAATTTAATTGAAAAGTAATTTTTATATATTTATAAAACCTATGAGATAGGAAAATGGTATATTAACTTTGGTAAGGTGTTTGTAACCACCTAAAGGAATCGAGTTACATATGGAAAGTATGTAAATGGGATTGAAATAGGCTGTCATTTATGTTTTCTAAACGCATTTTGTTTTTGTTCACGATAACTTTGACATTTCGGATTTCAAACGACATCAGACTTTATAAATTTTTCTCCCCTTTTAAAATTGAACATGCACGTATAAGGATGTGCGTGAGCTGCAAGTAATATTATTTTGAATATTAAAAAAATAATTGTTGAATAGATAATAGAGTCATTTTGATTATTTAAATTTAATATTTATAATTGTAATTCTTAAATAAATTTTATGAATTTAAACTTTTTAAACTTTTTGAATATTAAAAATTAATTGTTGAATAAATAACATATGAATTAAACTTTATGAATTTAATAATTTTAAAATTTACTTTGTGTTTTTAAATATTAAAATATTGAAATAATCCGAAGAATAAATTCTAAAAAAATGTAGAACGTAATTACCATATTGTCTAATAAAAGGAGAAGAAAAAAAGAATTGAATAAGCTTGCTTTGGGAAAAGTGTCTATATAGAAAAATTCAAGAAAAAAAAAAACCAACTAAAGAAACATTCAGTCGGTACAACCGACTTAGAAATACCCTACACCTATTTGGTTCAAATTTAATGAGATATCCATAAGTCATTTTAAACCTTAAAAGCTGTTATTAGTTTGATCGTAAGACATAGCTAACCACATTAACTTTGTAATACTAAAAACATTTTCTAATTATTTTATCTATTCAAAAATATTACAAATTCTTACTAATTTTTCTGTTTAAAAATATTAAAAAACCAAAATACCGGAAATAAATGAAAATACATTCATTCCAATTCAATTACAAAAGTGACAAAATTTGAATTCTTAAATTTTATTATAAAGAGCTAATCAAAGCATTATTATATTTAATAATTAAAAATTTTCAAAATTTCAATTATTTTAAATTGTTATTTTATATACCTATTAGAAAAGCTTATAAACGCAAAATATGCAAATGGATGGCATCTGAACCATCACTACAATTAAGTCTAAGTTTCGGGGACACATAGGAAATAGGAAATATCTTCTTTGGCTTCGAATTTATACTAGTTTGGCCTCAAATCGATCAAAAGCTTCTAAAATTCGAACTCATTGGCCGAACTCGACCACAGCCAATTCACATGGTACTTTCATTACTAGTAACCTAGAGTTTAAATTTCATCGTTATAGAGGCATTATTTTTTAAATTATGGTGGTTTTAAGATATATGTTTGTTAGCCCTTGAACTTTCAAAGGTTCCAAAACCCGAAACCATGGTACGATTTCGCCCACATCCAGTCCCCGTCATAATTTCAATACTAGTTAACCCTTGTACACAATTAGAACGTTCTATCTTAATTTGAAGTTACTATTTTTATTAATTTCGATGATAAGCTTTTAAACCTTCGGAGTCTAAGAGAGGTACTGAACCACCACTCCAATTGATCCAAAATTAGGGGGCGCGCAGAAAATAGTACAGAACACCCATGTGCCAAATTTTAAGCTTCTACATTTGTTTCAAGTTACTATCTTTATTAATTTCGAAAATATGCTTTAAGGACTTCGAAACTATGAAGCTAGTCCCCGACCCACTACTCCAATTGGTCCCAAATTTCAAGGACACTAAGTAAATAGAAAGAGAGCTGATTTCGCCCATATACAATCTCCGCCGTACTACCAGTCCTAGTAACCTACAGTTAAAATTTCATCAAGTTAGCTCCATTGTTTTTTGAGTTATCGTGCCCATGGACGGACGGACGGACATGGCTATATCGACGCTGATCACAAATACATATACTTTTCCATATCTAGCTCGCTTCCTTTAATTGGTTACAAACACCATACCATAGTTAATATACTCTTTTACCTATTTCATAAGTGTAGGGTATAAAAAAAGAAAACGCGGTTTAAATATTTTATTCTTGTCAAATTCTATATTGTTTATTTAAGCGGTAGACTGAAAATTATGTAAAATAATTAAAAAATTAAAATTCACTAAAGGTTAACATTAGTCTAACTTACTAAACTTTTAAAAAAAAATTATCATTTATCACATTTTATTCACATCAATTGACATAATACATTTCATACTACATAAATAACCATATCAAAAATTTCTTTTCTTTCTCCTTTAAATTCATTAAAAGATAATAAAATAAACAAAAATAATAATAATAAATGAAACAGGTTCTAAAAATATAAAAGAAATTAGTTTGTCATAATTTAAATTTTGGTTTCAACTTGTAAAAAAAATAAAACAAATTCGATTCAAATAAATATAAATAAAAACAAAAAAAATATATTATATATAACAGCTTCTAAAATTAATAAAAGAAATTAATTTGTTATCATTTAAATTTTGGTTTCACCTTGCAAAAAAAAAAAAATTCGATTGAAATAAATATAAATAAAATAAATACAAAAAAATATATTATATATAACGGTTTCTTTTTAATTTGTTATAAAAATAGAGAAAAAAAAAACAGTTTTAAATTATTGATTAGTTTAATATTTTAATATTACAAATATTTAAAGATTACATCTGCTCGCTTATAACCGGGAAAAGACAATACAAGAAAAAGAGCACATATGTACATATATATATAAAAGTATAAATTGATATCCAACACTAATCGATAAGTGGAGTTGCCATGTATATTCTAACACCCCCTCTCAACGAACACGTTCTCCCAGTCCAACATTATTTATTAACATCTGATGTCGTGGGCCTGGAAGAGCATTTGTAAGGAAATCCGCACACATCTTTTCAGAACTTAAATATTCTAAGTTTATTGTACCATCTTGTATATGCTTTCTGATAAAGTGATACTTGATATCGATATGTTTAGATTTTGTGTGGTACACTGGATTGCTTGCAAGTTTCAAAGCACCTTGATTATCATTATAAATAGTTCCATTTTCAACCAAACTAGAGAAACCAAATTCAATCAATAATCCTTTTAAATACATAAATTCTTTAACAGCTTCTGTGATACAAACATATTCAGCTTCCGTTGACGATAATGCAGTAGTTGTTTGTTTTTTGGATCCCCAGCTTAATGCTGTACCCCCGATGGTAAAGATGAAGCCAGTATAAGATTTTCGATCCAAAGCACAGTTACCCCAATCAGCATCAGCATAACCAGTTAACACTTCTTTATTATTCTTATATAGATTTATAGTACCTTTTAAGTATCTTAGTATTCTCTTCGCAGCTAACCAATGATCATTTCCGTGACAGTCGTGATATTGACTCAGCATGCTAACACTAAAAGCGATATCTGGGCGTGTATTAGTTGCCAAATACATTAAAGAACCAATTAATTCTCGGTACGGATTCTCATCTGACACACATTTTTCTAATTTTAAGCCTGGAATCATTGGTGTAGTGCAAGAATTACATTCCAACATATTATATTTTTTCAATATATCCTTAATATAACTTCTTTGATGCATAATAATTTTGTTTTCGTCATATTCATATTGAATTCCTAAACAATGACGCAGTTCGCCAATATCTTTTGTTTCAAATGCTAACTTTATATGTTTAACAAATTTATTAATTAATTCATCATTGCTAGAACAAACTAGTATGTCATCCACATATACTAGTATAAACAACATATTCTCTGTATCTTCATTATGATAATACAAGCAAGTATCGTATTGAGACTGTTTAGCACAATTTTAAAATTTCATCAGTTAATCGTTTGTGCCATTGTAGTCCAGATTGTTTAAGACCATACAAGGCACGTTGCAGTAAAAAAAACTTTATTTCCATTTAAAATAGCATTCTTAATTTCTTTTGACTTAGTTGAGATACAACTACCTTTTGGATTAGTTTCAATTAAATAATTTAATCCTTTTTGTATTAGAGATGGTGGTTCCATATAAACCTTTTCTTCCAAAAAACTGTTAAGATAAGCGTTTGTAATATCCAATTGACGCACTTTCATTCCAAATCTACAAGCCAGAGCGACCAATAAGCGTATTGAACTGGAACGTGCAACAGGTGAAAAGGTTGCATGGAAATCAACACCAGGTATTTGAGAAAACCCTTTAGCTACGAGTCGGGCCTTTTTTCTTACTGAATTACCATTCGAATCGAATTTATTGCAAAAAACAAAACGGCTTCCTATTACGTTCATATCAACTTCTCGTTCAACAACGCTAAATGTATCACGTTCGATGATTGATTTCATTTCAACAGCAATAGCTTCATCCCACTCCGGATCATCTTTGATTTCATTATAACTAACTTCAGCAGCATACAAGTGTCCATAATTGGCACAATTCTGAACATTTTCGTCATCTTGAGAGCAATACTTAGAATTATTGAGCTTAACTTTTCGTTGTCTTTTAATTTTTTTTGGTCTTCCACGCTTTCCTGTGCGAAGTAATTTAGGTCTACCACGACTGTCCATTTTTAAATTCTTTAAATCCGCTTCTTTTAAATTTCCTTCTTCACCAGATTCTGATGATTCAATAGTTTGAAAATCACTTTCGTTATCTTCATTTGCTTTTATTACATTTGTTTTTGTTTTTATATTGCTAAAATCGGAACATTCTATTAAAGGGTAATCAACTGACTTACTTAAGCTTTTATCAGGTCCAAAATCTTCAAATTCATTAGATGCAACCACAAAATTTTTCATAAATTTAACATCTCGAACGACAGTTACAATCCTTTTGCTTGGTATATAAACACGATATCCTTTTGTCACATCTGAATATCCAACCAAAACACATTTTTCAGCACGATTATCTAATTTACTTAAACCTGGTTCCTTTTTTAAGTAATAACCTTCACACCCAAATTCATGTAGATGACCTAAATATGGAATTTTTTTAAAAATTATTTCATATGGTATAACATCATTTAAAGCAGAAGTTGGACATCTGTTCCTAATATAATTTGATGTCAAAATTGCCTCAGCCCAAAAATGAGAAGGTAAACCAGATTGGACTAATAAGCAACGAGCCATCTCCATTAATGTACGATTTTTTCTTTCTGTGGAACCGTTCTGCTGGGGACAATAGGCTGCACTCAATCTTCTTCTGATTCCTTTTTCTTTTAAAAAATTATCAAATTCCTTATTAATATACTCAGTACCGTTGTCGGATTGTAAATATTGTATTTTTCTTCCAGTAATATTTTCCATAACAGCAACATATTCCTTAAACTTGTTTAAAACTTCAGATTTTTTATTAATAAAGTACACCTCGCACCATTTTGATGAAATGAAAGTTTGATCGATGAAAGTCACGAAGTACCTAGATTTTCCGAGAGATTCCACCCTCATAGGACCACAAACGTCGCTATAAATTAACTCTAGCACTTTAGTTTTTCTTTCAGAAATTTTAGGGTATGGTAGAGCAGTCATTTTTGCTTTAATGCAAACATCACATTCAAAATCATTATACTTTATTTTATTGTTTAATTTTATATTTTTAATTTTATTTGATAATTTATAAATGTCATTTATATTTAAATGACCTAGGCGACGATGCCATAAATTTAAATTTTGCAAGTCATCTCTGTATGTTGTACTTAAATTTACAATCATTTCAGGCATATCTTCTTCTACAAAGTACAAATTGCCATATCTTTTTGCTTTGAAAATTACTTTTCCTTTATTATCTAAAATTAGAGCATACTCTCTTTTAAATAGAACTTCAAAGTTATTATTAGTTATTTTTGCAATTGATAAAAGGTTTGTTTTCAGATTAGGTACTAATAACACTTCCTTCAAACTGACATGTGATTTATTAATATTAGAATTTACCTTAATTTCAACCGTACCTTCTCCACTAAGATCAACAAGATCACCATTTGCTAATTTTAAATTCTTACAATTTGTTGTAGATATTTTACTAAATTTATTTTCCTTATTGCAAAGATGCGCCGTGCAACCGCTATCCAAACACCAAAAAAATTTTTTATTATTGTTTAACTCGTCTAATTGTGAATTACAATTTTCTGTTTTGCTAAACATAGAGAAATCTGTTTTATTATTATTATTTAAAAAATTTATACCCTTTTGATTTTTTTGTTTACATTCAGAAACCTTATGCCCAAATTGGTGACATCTATAACACTTAAAAAACTTGTTTTTGTTGTTGTATGTTGTATAGTTGTTCTTCTTATAATTTTGTTTTGTTTTGTCAGTAGCTATAAATGCACCTGGCGTTCTGCTGTTGTTATTATTATTTATTTTCGATGTGCTTTCTTCCAAAATTTTTATTCTCAATATTTCCAGGGCTGGCAATTCGTCTCTTGTTTTGATTGCACATTTAAAACTTTCAAAACTGGATGGTAATGAATTTAAAAGCAATATCGATAATAAATCGTGATTTATTGTTATACCCATATCTTGAAGTTTGTCCACTATATCGAAGAATTTTCTAGTGTGTTCATGGACATCATCACCATCATGAATTTTCATTGTAGTCAACGCTTCCAATAAGCATGCCTTTCTAACTGGTCCTTTAGACACGTAAATTTCTTTTAATTTCGACCACATTTCTTTAGAAGTATCGCAATTTTTGACTTGTTTAATTTCGGAAGGTGAAATTGACAAAATAATGTCCGCTTTTGCCTTATCGTCATTCTCATTCCACTCATCCACAGCCGCTTCACCATCCGTATCATCTGCCTTAGGAACAGGTTTCAGTTTTAAACCATTCACATATTTCCATAGACCATTTTTGGTTAGTACAGCTTTCATCTGAAGTGACCATGTGTCATAGTTATCTTTCGACAACAGCTCCAAACGTGTTACACCGAGCGAATTCATTGCTCCACGTTTTTTTTTTAATATTTATACGTAATACAAAAAAAATTTGTTAACCTTTAAAACTTTGTTTTTTTTTAATTATTTGTTTTTTTTTTTAAATTATTTTTGTTTTTAAATTTTAGAGCACTGGGCTCATAACCTTTTAATTTGTTATAAAAATTGAGAAAAAAAAAACAGTTTTAAATTATTGATTAGTTTAATATTTTAATATTACAAATATTTTAAGATTACATCTGCTCGCTTATAACCGGAAAAAGACAATACAAGAAAAAGAGCACATATGTACATATATATATAAAAGTATAAATTGATATCCAGCACTAATCGATAAGTGGAGTTGCCATGTATATTCTAACATTTCTATAATTAATAAAATAAATTAATTTGTCATTTTAGTTTGAACTTGCAAAAAAAAAAAATTCGATTGTAGTAAATAAGACTAAAACAAAAAATAATAAATAAATCAGGTTCTAAAATTAATAAAAGAAATTAGTTTGTCATAATCCAAATTTTGGTTTCAATTTGCAAAAAAATCCAATTGTAATAAATAAAAATAAAATAAACAAGTGATGAAAAAAACCAAGGGTTTTTAAAAAAGCACATTTTCAAAATAGTACAGTTTTTCATACTGAGTATTTTATCGGAACCAAATATATACGTTGGTGACTAAGTTACTATTTACTTATAAAAACAGTAATTTTTTTTAATTTTTAGGTCCTAATAGCCCCTCTATGGGGAAGGTTGCCCAATTTCTTAAGGATCTAATCTTTACTACTCCGCTTCCCACAACTTTTTTAGGTTCTCGTTCTAGTAATTAAATTGTGAATTCCACAAAAAATTGGCATTTTACTTAGAATTTTACTATTTAAGCAAAAATGGTTAAAACTGAGAGACTCTTTCTTCAATTTAAAGAACCGCTTTTAAATTTAAGAAAATCTTTTAACATATATTAAAGTATAATGTTGGATCTTCAAATTTTGTAAATAACAAAAAAAAAAATTTAACAGGTATTCAAGTTGCAGGTGTTTAAAAATTGCAAAATTTCAATTTTCGGGCCCTTATAGCTGCAAAACAGGGGACGTGACAAAAAAAATTTGTTAACCGACTTCTACTTATTTCTAAGGATCTAACTACACCCAAAATTTCAAAACCCTAGCTTGGCCCGTTTAGAAGATATGTGTAGCCAAAAATTTTGCAAAAATTGAGTTTTGCATAATGGTAAATTTTAGTACCGTATGGCAACCCTAAACATTTGTCTTTTAAAAATTTATAAAGTTTATAAAACCAGCTATCTTTTGCCGTTTTCAGATTGAAAATACACTTGATATAACTCTTGTTATAACAATTTGAATATAGGGCTTTTCCCAACTTTGAGGGGCTGCAACTCTCTAACGGGTGGAGCTACAGAAAAAAGTTCTCCTACGAAATTATTTTTTTTGTAATACCTACTCGTGGTTAAAATTTCTTTTCTCTATTTCAAACGATGTAAAAGTTTTTGTAAACATACGGACAGACAGATAGACGGACGGACGGACAAACGGACGGACAGAGTGAAACTATATAGGCACATTTTTACAAAATTTTTTGAAAATGTGCTAAAAACCAAAACAAATTTTAAAAAATTGAAATAAGAAATTACTTTGAAAAAATTAAAATATGCTTATCAACCATCATATTATTCGATTATAATAAAAATAAACTATACAAAAATAATAACAAAACAATTAAAAGGAACCGATTCTAAAATTTAAAAAAAAAAAAAATTTTAAAACCTTATTAGTAAATAAATAAAAACAATAATATTTTTAAAGATAAATAACAACCCTAAAAAATTTTTTAAATTAAAATTGCATTTTAATTTCCCCAAAATTAATACTTTTATAATTATTGATCCTGAATTTATCAGTATTGTTGCAACAATAACACTGAAACCGAGCTTCATATTAATAAAATGAGTAGTAGAAGGCGTAGAACTTTGCAAAGGAGCGACTGGATTGCCGATTTTGGAGATAATAGTTCCACAACACATCACATCTGATAGTGTTATAAGAAAATTTGAAGGGACAGAAACGGCAGATTTTAAAAAATTTAAATATTAAAACCACTTGCATATTTGCGATCAGAGTGATCTACTGTGTCGATATAGCCATGTCTGTCCGTCCGTCCGTAGGCACGATAAATCAAAAACTAATTGAGCTATCTTAATGAAATTTTAATTGTTGGTTACTAGTACTTAAAGTACGTCGGGGATTGCATATGGACGAAATCGGCCCATGAGTTCGGATTATGGACCTTTTAATTATTCTAAGGGCTAACAAACATTTAAAAAAACAGAATAACTCAACAACTAATAACGCTACCTTCTTGAAATTTGTGCTGCAGGATACCAGTCATGAAAGTGTTTTTTTCTCGTTTGCTTTGTCTTTGAAAAATTTTGGATAAATTGGAATATAGTCTGGCGTACCACTCCCACTGCTGCCAATACCTAAAAGAATATATTCGAAATTAATTAAGATGAAACTTTAAATTATATACGCGAAGGTTCTCTCTTATGTCGGTTCTTATTTAACACTTTTATATTTTTAAAAAGTTAACAATTTTACTATAAAGCTTATTTTGTATTATTTTTTATAAATTTAAAACTAAATATTTTTTACTTCTTTATTTGAGTTTAATGAAAATTAGTGACACAGATAACAGCAGTATTATGATTTTAATACTTATTTATAACAGAAGTTTTCAAAATTCCTTATCATAAATATAAAAGATGTGGATTAAACAATTCTAATCGCTAAAATCTGAAATTAATATTTTTCATACCTGTAATCTGAATCATGTCATATTTAAAGGAAAACTAAATAGGATTCCTAAAAATCTATGAAATAAATCTAACCAGAATTTTTCAATTTAAAAAAATTAAAATATTGAAAATTGAATTATATATAACATTAAAAAAAAAGTAAAGTAAGAGACTAAATTTCAAATAGTTTTAAAATAATTAGTCAAGGGTATTAAGTCATCCAACTGTAAATTCACTTCAGCAAATATTCTGAAAAGAATTAATTGCTGCATGTGTGTAAAATTTTTTTCAATTGGATAAAAAGTTTTAAATATGTAATTTTGTAATTGCATTTTATGAATACATTTATTTCAAGTTTTTTTGTTTTTTAATATTTTTAAACAGATAAACTAGTAAGAAGTTTTAATATTTTTGAATAGTTAAATTAATTATAAAATGTTTTCAGTATTATAAAATTAATTTCATTAACTATGTCATACGATCAAACTAATAAAAGTTTTTTTGGTTTTAAAATTACTGGTGTACTTCTAATTAAATTTGAAATAATTAGGTGTAGAGTATTTCTAATACGGTTGCAGCGACAGATTGCTTTTTTTCATGTTTTTATTTTTTTTAATAACCTGATATTATTTGCTTAAATCTTAAGTCTTTGCTAATATAGTGTTTACCAAAATACTTAAACTATTGAAATTGCAGTCATAATACTTAGTCTAGCTTATTAAAAATACTTAAAGTTGTTTTTTTAATACTACAACTCTGATTTTCCTTCAATTCTATATTGGTAAATTATTAAAAGCCTGTAGGCGATGCTACAGACTATTATTATTAATTGTCTGTTTTAAATAGCGAAAAATAGAAATTGAATTAGTTCTTTGTATTGTAATTGTAAAAATCTATATTTCTGTTAAGAATGAAATTATGTTTAAATGTTATGTTAATATGTTACGACATATATTGATATATTGTATAACGGCATCGTCTGTGTAAAGTTGTATGCTTCCTTTGAGTGCTTGATGAATAATATCATCGATATAAATTTTAAAAAGGTCTGGTCCCAAAAATGAGCCCTAGGACACGACCTTTATAACATAGATAAAATCATAAAATCTTTTCTATTTCTGAGTTGCAAAGAAGTGTTGGTCATTCATGCTTTAGTTTAGTTTGAATAAATATTAAGTAAAATTTTGTGATCGATACAAAACTTTTTGAAGGTCGATAAAGATATACCCAATTTATTTGCCTTTATCCATATCTCGAGTAACAAAGTCAATTAATGCGAGACATGTGGCGGTAGTATTGGAATTCTCTTCGAAACCGTACTGGTTTTGATGGAAGATAGCATTATTTCTCAAGAAGAAAGTTATGTGTTTTTTGATGATTTTTTAAAAAAATTTCGAAAAAGTGCTTAAGACGGATATAGGTCGATAATTAGTTGCATTGGTTACACTAATATTTTTGTAGATAGGAGTTATAACCCCAGACTTGAGCGAATCTGGAAATGTTGAATTGAGAAACGACTTGTTAATATAAAATTTTAAAATTAGACAAAGTTAAGTGAAGAATTTTAGTACAAATTTAACAGAATTATAATCGTACCCTGCCGCTGATGAAGATTTAAGGGAATCGATTGCGTCTTTGACCTCCGTTAAATAGAAGAAAAGGAGAAAAGAAGAAAATATGTTTCTATAATAAGTAGGAAAGGAGAAAATATGTTTCTACTAAACTTTCACAAATATTCTTAATCAATTAAGTTAAGTGCATTGAGTGCATTGTTAAGTCAATGTCAAGAGTAACCGTAACGTTAAAGAAAAATGTAATTAATAAGTAAAATTTGGTATTTGGATTTTCGATAACCTTATTATTATGTGCTAACGTTTTTATCCAATTACCGGTTTTTGAATTACTTTTATTGTACATTATTTGTTTATATAAGATTCACAATTTTCTCCCAGCACCTTGGAAATAGTTAAATTAAAATAATTCGTTTTAGCCGGCATAACAAGTTCTTTTATCTATAAAATTCATATAGATCATTAGTTTTTGCATCACTAGGGTACTTCTTTTTTAAAGGAATTTCAAATTTCAACGAATCTAATAATGAACGGAGTCATCCATTTATGGTTTTTTTGGATCGGTTACCAGGATTACTCTCGTATGTTCTTCTATTAGCAACGATTAGACATGCACGAATTAGTCAAAACTTTAGTTTTTAACACATTTTCAAAAAATTTTGTAAAAATGTGCCTATATAGTTTTACTCTGTCCGTCCGTCCGTCTGTCTAACCGTCTGTCCGTATGTTTACAAAAACTTTTACACCGTTTGAAATAGAGTTAAGAAATTTTAACCACGGGTAGATATTACTAAAAAAATAATTTCGTAGAAGAATTTTTTTCTGTAGCCCCACCCGTTACGGAGCTACAGCCCTCCAAAGTTGGAAAAAGCCCTATTTTTAAATTGTTATTACAAGAGTTCTATTAAGTATATTTTCAATCTGAAAATGGAAAAAGATAGCTGGTTTTATAAGCTTTATAAATAATTAAGAGCAAATGTTTAGGGTTGCCATACGGTACTAAAATTTACAATTATGCAAAACTCAATGTTTGTAAAATTTTTGACCACACATATCTTCTAAACGGTACAAGCTAGGGTCTTGAAATTTTGGGAGAAATTAGACCTTGAGAAATTAGTAGGAGTCAGTTAACAAAATTTGTTTGTCACGTCCCCTGTTTAGGAGAAAAAGGGCTCAAAAATTTAAATTTTGCTATTTTTAAACACATGTTACTTGAAAACCTGCTCAAATTTTTTTTTACAAATATACAAAATTTACAGCTGCAATTGAAACATAATATGTTAAAGGTTTTTCTTAAATTTGAAAGGGTTTCTTTAAATTGAAGAAATTGTGTCTTAGTTTTAAATATTTTTGCTTTGAAAATAAAATTTTTGATGAAATTCCAAATTTTGGTGGAGTTTACAATTGATTTCCCCTAAAAAAATTGAATGGTGCGGACAGGAGGGGGGTGGGCAGATAAATCATAAGTTTGCTAAGCAAAAATTTGGGAACCTTCCCCATTGAAGGGCTACTAGGTCTTAAAAATTAAAACTTTTAAGTTTATATAAAACAGTAACTTATTCACCAGTGTAGGTTTTTTCCAAAATTAAATGTTAACATTGAAGCCGCAGCATTATTTTCCGCACTTATTAACAGGTTGCCTTGAGTGCATTAGAGTTATATAATAAGTATTTCCCTATTAGTCTTATAATTAATAAATTAATGAAATAACTAAATTAATATTATCATTTATTTTTATATATATTTTTATAAAAATAAATGATGAAATATTCAGTAAGAAACCGTATATAATTTTGAAAATGCGCTTTATAAAAACCCTTGATTTTTTTCCTTACTTGTTTAAATGTTTGACAAGAAGCTTTTGCCGTAAAGTTATTGTAATCTAATACAGTTCTATAAGTAGTAACGTTTTGTTAAAAGCATGGATTTAGGTTTGTACTTATAAAAAAAAATTGATGATCTAATAGAGGAGTGTCAATAATATGTTCGATTAAATCTGATGAGATAAAGTGGTCAATTAAGGATTTTTATCAATTCTTGTTGCAAAACGTTGATTAGTTTTATTGTAAATGAAATATCGGCTAGCTAGTGAAACTTTAAAAAGTTTTGAGCCTTCCTTTTATGCTTGTCAAGGAGATTTATCTTGAAATCCTCTAAGATTAATGATCGTTCAAAAGAAGATGTATTTGAATCAATTTTATTTATAAAGTGTACCGTATTTGTTTGGTGAGATCTATAAAAAAAATGATGTTTACATTTTCTTTTTGTCGAATTATCAAAAGGTTGGATTTGTTGAACTCCTCCTCAAGGTCTGAAGTGCAACTAATATTTTCAGCCACATATATAGCGACACCCCTATACTTTATTTTCCGATTTAACTCAGTACGATTTGAGAAATAACCAGTGTATCCACGTATGTTAAAAAGTAGATTTTCAGTTTTATGTAGCCAATTTCAGTTAAGACTAGAACATGTATTGTATAACCATAAGAATTCATTAGTATTTCAAGGTCATTTATTTCGTAAACTTCTGATATTTAAATATAAAATGTTGAAATTATGATAATAATTCATCATTACACTTTTGGGTTACTCTGTATAGTAACCCACTATCATTTCATTCTCATAATTATATGACGTCATTACTAGTTACGACAATAGAATCCATTATAAGCTTAAAAAAGTTATACCCGTGCATACATATATGACATCGGGTATATTCAAATTGCTCCTCCGTTTGTAATGCATCGATCTAGACGAGCTAGATATAGTGTCAAGGGTACGTATCGGCTCAGAATCGAAAAATGAGTCGATCTAGCTATGTGTGTCTGTCCGTCCGTCTGTGTGTCAGCACGATAACTCAAAAACTAAAAGAGCTACAGTTTTGAAATTTTCACAAAATATTTTTCAATTTCTAGGTTCCCTATTTTTTTTTGGTTAAAATCGGACCAAAACTTCGGGTAGCTCTCGAACAACAAACTTTTTTAATTCCAATATTTTCATATACAAATTTGAAATTTTCCTATGCATCTTGTATTTAACATAAAATTAAATGAATTTTGTTTTTTTTTGTTTTGTTGTTTTTTTTTTTTTTGTAGATAACGATTTCGAGTTACGATTTCATACGATTTAAATGATGCGTAGAATTTTTAAAAAATATTTTAGATTTGGACTTTGTACTTTGAGATTTATGAATTATAATTATTATGAATATGATGATAATTTTCGATCATGATGATCATTATATGAATATGATTATATGATACTTATTTTGCTTAGGTTAAATATGTATGTATATTCGTGAATTAAAAATTAATTACAAGAGATAGAATTGAAAAATTAGAACTAGAGTTTTGAAATTCACACAAAACATTTCTTGGACATTTTTGAGGTTCCCTAGTCTTTCTGGTTAAGACCAGACCAAGGTTTCGGGAAGCTGCCACACAACTTATTTAAATCAATATGAATTTCTTCAAAAATTAAACAGGGAAGATGAAAATTACTCACGGTTAGTTTTATAATGAATCAAGAACTTATATGAAGTTTCAAAATGTTACGACTTAATTTTCGGGGGGCTGCCATACAACTTCTTTGCACCAATATGAATTTCTTGAAAACTAATTATACTGCAAGAAATTCTATACTGCAAGAAAACTAATTATACTATTTTTTTAAGCAAAAATTATGGGATAATAAGTTAAATTTTTTTTTAACTATTTTACTTTCTTATATTTTTTTTGTAATATTTATAATAGCATAGGGGAAATAAATAACGGTTAGTGGGTATGCACGGGTATCTAAAAGTTGACAAGGGCAACTATAATTTTCGTCGTTTTAATTATAGTTTTAGTAATTAATATGAAATTTTTGGAAATAATTTGTATATTAGCAAAGAATAAAATATGTATTAAGATAAAATTGCAGTAAGATTTGATAAAGTTTTTGATATATGATTTGATAAATACGGTCTGCGGTTATTTTAAAAAAATTAAATTGTTACTCATAATCAAAAATTGTTGATGTATTTAATTTAAAAAGCGAGGAAGAGTGTAGTAGAGTAGACTGTGTCAACTCTGGGATACCCGTATGACCATAAAATATACATTATATCATCCGGTTAATTACTTTTGGCAAAATTTCAAACATACAGCTTTATTGAGAGTAGTGGAATACTCATATAAAAGAAGGAGTTGTATGACAGCTACTCTAACCCTCTGCCGTATTTTCAAATTTTGCTGGAACTTTGGCCATTACACTGAACTATTTTTAGCAAAATTTCAGACACCGAGCTTCATTAGGTGTAGTGTAATGCTCATATAAAAGAAGAAGTTTTATTGCAGTAGAGAGACACTTTCTTCAATTTAAATAACCGCTTTTAAATTTAAGAAAATCTTTTAACATATGTTAACATATGACCTTCAAATTTTGTATTTCAAGAAAACAAAATTTGCACAGGTACTCCAGTTACAGGTGTTTAAAAATAGCAAAAATTCAATTTTCGAGCCCTTATAGCTTCAAAAAGGGGACGTGCCAAAAAATTGTTGTTAGCCGACTCCTACTAATTTCTGCAGGTCTAACTGATCCCAAAATTTCAAGAGCCTAGCTAAACCCTTTAGAAGATATGTGGGGCCAAAAATTTTGCAAAAATTGAGTTTTGCATAATGGTAAATTTTAGTACCGTATGGCAGCCCTGTACATTTTAGCGATGTATTTTTGTAAAGCCTAAGAAAGCAGCTCTCTTTTACCGTTTTTAGATTGAAATTATAGCTAACAGAACTCTTGTTATACAAATTTAAATATAGGCCTTTTTTGGAATTTGCGGGGGCTGTAGCTTCGTCACCCTTCAAAATTTAAAAAAAAAACCTTTGTTGTGTGTTGAAATATAATTAAAGAACTTTAAATTTTTTAAATCACAAAAAAAAAATTTGGACAGGTATTCAAGTTACAGGTGTTTGAAAATAGCAAAATTTCAATTTTCGAGCCCTTATAGCTCCTAAACAGGTGGCTTGAGAAAATAATTTTTTTAACCAACTTCTACTTATTTCTGAGGATCTAACTTCTTCTAAAATTTTAAAGCTCTAGCTTGAGCCGTTTAGAAAGTATATGTGGCCAAAAATTTTGCAAAAATTGAGTTTTGAATAATGGTAAATTTTAGTACCTAAACATTTGTATTTTAAAAATTTATAAAGTTTATAAAACCAGCTATCTTTTTCTTTTTTTCAGATTGAAAATACACCTAAGAAAAGTCTTGTTATAATAATTTGAATATAGGGCTTTTTCCAACTTTGGGGGCTGTAGCTCCGTAACGGGTGGAGCTACAGAAAAGAATTCTTCTACGAAATAATTTTTTTTGCAATATCTACTCGTGGATAAAATTTCTTTTCTCTATTTCAAACGATGTAAAAGTTTTTGAAAACATTTTTGGACGGACGGACAGAGTAAAGCTATATAGGCATATTTTTACAAAATTTTTTGAAAATGTGCTAAAAATGGAATTATTTTTTTGTAAGCTGATAATAATCAAGAAAGAGACAAAATAAATTCTGCTAATGAAAAAAATTTAGAACAGAAATATTAAAATGAAATTCCTACGGATCTTAAACCGAGAATAGAAATAGTGCATATGACATCGAAGTATTTTGAGAATGAAATGTTGCACAAACTGAAGTGTCAAAATCAATACTTAGAAGCGAGTAAAGTGAAATTAATAACAAGTGAAGGAAAAAAATCAAGGGTTTTTAAAAAGCACATTTTCAAAATTATATACGGTTTCTTACTGAGTATTTTACCTTTTATTTTTATAAAAATATATTATGATAATATTATAATTTAGTTATTTCATTAATTTATTAATTATATGACTAATGGCGAAATACTTAGAATATAACCCCAATGCACTCAAGAAAACCTGTTAATAAGTGCGAAATATAATGGTGGAGCTTCAATGCTAACCTTTAATTTTGGAAAAACTTACACTGGTGAATAAGTTACTGTTTTATAAGAACATAAAAGTTTTAATTTTGAAGACCTAGTAGTCCTTCAATGGGGAAGATTCCCAAATTTTTTGCTTAGCAAACTTATGATTGATCTGCCCACCCCCCTCCTGTCCTCACTTCCATTTTTTTCGGTGTTTTTTTCTACGAAATTATTTTTTTTGTAATATCTACCTGTGGTTAAAATTTCTTTACTCTATTTCAAACGGTGTAAAAGTTTTTGTAAACATACGGACGGACGGACGGACGGACAAAGTCAAAATTAAGAAAAACCTTTGACACTTATTGAAACTTTCGTTTTGGAGCTTTCAATTTTGTATATAAATGAAATTTAACAGGTATTCCAGTTATAGGTGTTTAAAAGTAAAATTTATAGCAAAATTTCAATTTTTGAGCCCTTACAGCTCCTAAAGAGGGGGCGTCACAAAAAAATTTTGTTAACTGACTCTTACTAATTTATAAGGATCTAACTTCTTCCGAAATTTCAAGTTTCTAGATTTAGCTGTTCAGAAGTTATAAGGGACCAAAAATTTTGCAAAACTTAGTTTTGGATAACGGTAAATTTTAGTACCGTATGGTAACCCTATACACTTGGTTTTTAAAAATTTGTAAAGCTTATAAAAACAGCTGTCTGTTACCGTTTTCTGGTATTTATTTTAAACTGTTAGTTTATGTACCTTTTAGAAAAGCTTATAAACGCAAAATATGCATTAAATGTATTTCTAAAATACAATTACAAATTTAGAACTTTTCATATAATTCATTTAAATATAAAAATAAAGTTTACATAAATGTATCAAGTACCTTTGAGTATAGCTTAAGTATCGTACACAAAGTCTTAATTATTTATCACCTATGGTAATAATCCAATAAAATATATTATATAATACAAATTAAAAAAAAGGAATTTAATCGTTTATTAAAAAAATATTTTGCTTTTAATTTATAAACAATTATACATAATATGTTTTATGGTAAAATTCTTAGCCTTTTAAAAATATAAAAGTGTTAAATAATAAACGGAAAAAGGAAGAACCCTTGTGTATCAAATTTAAAGTTTCTATCTTCATGAATTTTGAAGATAAGCTTTTTAATTTTGGGATTTCTTAGGAGCCACCTGAACCTCCACTACAATTAAGTCTAAATTTCGGGGACACATAACAAATAGCTAATATATTCTTTGGCTTCGATATTATACTCGTTTGGTCTCAAATCGATCAAAAGCTTCTAGAATCCAAACTCACTGTCCGAACTCGACCAGAACAAATTCCCATGGTACTTTCATTACTAGTCCCCTAGAGTTTAAATTTCGTCAAAATTGCGGCATTATTTTTTGAGTTAAGTGTTTTTAAGATATATGTTTGTTAGTCCTTAAACCTTTCAAAGGTTCCAGAACCCGAAACCATGGTACGATTTTCCCATATGCAGTCCCCGTCATACTTTCAATACTAGTTACCCCTTGTACACAATTGGAACGTTATTATCCTAATTTCGTTCCTATCTTAATTTTAAGTTACTATTTTTATTAATTTCGATAATAAGATTTTAAACCTTGTAGGGTCTAAGAGGGGTACTGAACCACCAATGCGATTAATCCAAAATTAGGGGGACGCGCAGGAAATAGGAAGAGATACCCTAATGCCAAATTTGGAGATACTATCATCATTGGTTTCGGAATTATGCTCGTTTGGCCTAAATTCGATCAAAAAGTTCTAGGTTCCGAGCTCATTGTCCAATCCTCTACGTACAAAATCCCCGCCGTAATTTCATTACTAGTAATCTACAGCACAAATTTTATGAAGATATCGTCATTAGTTGTAACTCCGCCGTAGCCGGTCCCAAGCCCGGTTGAGAAAGGAGGAGGGAAGAAGAGTTGTAACCTGAATGGCCACATACATCGGCGTCTCAGGAAGTAGGAAAATGCTATATAATGCAGTTGAACTCGTGACATAGTTATGAGAACTTCAACGCATTATATGGCAAATTCTGAAGCAACTCTTCAAACCCAACGGCCCTCCAAAGATGGGGGTTGGGCGAAAGGCTAGCATCCTCTCCCCGTGAAAACTTAATGTGCTTCGAAATCTCAAATAGAGCCTCGGATAAATGGTGGAATTAATGGTAAATTGACCCGGCAACGTAAAAAGGATAAAGGAAATGACTTAAGATTTGGAACGTGGAACGTACAAACAATGTTACAACCAGGAAAAATGTGTGAAATTGCACAAGAACTCCTCAAGCAGCATTGCAAGAAATAAGATGGCAAGGTAAAGGAAAAATCAGAAAAAGGCTATTTTCATTTTATTACAGTGGAAACGATACAAGAACAGGCATGTATGGCACTGGTTTTATAGTTAGTAAAAATATAGAAGAAAAAGTATTAGGATTTACACCAGTTAATGATAGAATAAGTTACATAAGATTAAAAGGTAAATTTAACAATATTACAATTATAAACGCATATGGACCAACTGAAAATGCAGATGACAATGAAAAGGATGCTTTCTATGAAAATCTTGGAGATGTATGTGAAAGAATAAATAATTATGACACGATAGTTCTCATGGGAGACTTTAACGCAAAGATTGGAAGAGAAGCACATATACATAAAATCGCAGGAAAATTCTCATTACACGATATTACAAACAATAATGGCGCAAGATTGTGTCAATTAGCGTGCGAACAAAATATGCGGGTCAGAAGTACGGCCTTTGAACGGAAAAATATTTACAAAGGCACATGGAAAATACCGGGAACAAACGAAGTAAATCAAATTGACCATGTACTAGTGTCAAAAAGATGGGCAACATCAATAATAAACATCACAACATGCCGCGGAGCCAATTGCGACAGCGATCATTTCCTTGTTGTTGCAAAAGTAAGGCAAAGAATATCAAATATTGCAAAAAAGGGTGGAGTTAAAAGAGTGAAATGGGATAATGAAAAGTTTAAGGAAACTGATTTAAAAGAACAATACCAAAGTGCAATAAGAACAAAAATAGAGTCCCTAGAAGGTACAAATGAAACTATAGATGGAAAATGGTCGCAAATAGAAGAAAGTTTAATTACCGCAGCGAGAGAAGTTATAGGAAGAAAGCGACCTGAAAGAAATTCTGAATGGTTTGATGAAGAATGTGTACTAGCAATAGAAGAGAAGAATAAAGCTAGAGAAAAGACATTACAGAATAACACAAGAGCAAATAGAATGCAATACATCGAAAAAAGAAGAATATCTACAAAAATCTGTCGTAGGAAAAAGAAATTAATGATGAGAAACAAAATAATTGAAATCCAGAATGAGCAAGATCAAAACAATGTAAAACGGTTTTACGAAAAAATAAAGAAAGAAACCAGAGGCTTTCAACCAAGGTTAATAGCCTGCATAGACAAAGACAATAAAATATTGTCAGAAGAAAACGAGGTTTTAAATAGATGGTCCGAATACTTCAAAGATCTGTTAAATATAAACCATATAAGTGCAGAAATTAACAATGACATAATGTACAACGTGGAACCTAAAGACATACCACCTTCAGCAGAAGAAATTAGTGAAGCAATAAAAAAACTCAAGCGTAATAAAGCCCCGGGTGATGACCAAATAACAGCGGAATTATTACAAAATGGCGGGGAATTTTTACATGATAGAATTCACAGATTAATAGTTGAAATATGGAGCAATAAAGTTATGCCTAAAAAATGGAGTATAGGATTAATATGCCCCATACACAAGAAGGGGAACAAGTTAAACTGTAAAAATTACAGGGGAATAACGCTGCTAAATTGTGCATATAAGGTTATGTCAAATGTTTTATATGAGAGAGTAAAACCAATATATGAAGAGCAAGTCGGAGAGTACCAGTGTGGTTTAAGAAATGGCAGATCGACAATAGATCAAGCATTTCTGGTTAAACAAATCATGGAGAAATGCTACGAGTATAATGTAGATTTGCATATGATATTTATAGACTTCAAGCAAGCATTCGATAGCATTAACAGAAAAGAAATTCCGAAGACCTTACTGAAACTGGGCGTGTCCACGAAGTTGACTGGTCTTATAATGATGACAATGCAAAATTCCACGAATAAGATATTAATACAGGACTCTACATCAGAAGAATTTATTAGTACAAGCGGTGTACGACAAGGGGACGCTCTTTCAGCAATAATTTTTAATATGCTTCTGGAATATGCAATAGGTAACATGGATTTGGGAGGTAATATATTCATGAGAGAGTATCAGATTATAGTGTACGCAGATGATATTTTGATTATTGCCAAAGCTTATAATAAAATGGCAGATATATTTAAATTAATCACAGAAAAATCGCGTAAAATAGGCTTAAATATAAATATGGCAAAAACTAAATACCTAAAAATGTCAAGAAATGAAGAAACAAGACTTCCACAAAATATAAAAATCGAACAAGATGAAATTGAAGGTGTTAATAGCTACAAATATCTTGGCATAATATTAACAAACAATAACAGTAGCCAAGCCTGCGTACAAGACCGAATACAGGCAGCAAACAAATGTTACTACTCTCATAAGAAGCTGATGACATCCAAGCTAATAACAAGAAGAGCAAAGTTGCAAATATACAAAACCATCATACGCCCAGTAGCAACTTATGGAAGTGAAACATGGACCATGAATAGAAATGAAGAAGAAATGTTAAGAATATTTGAAAGAAAGATATTTGAACTATTTATGGTCCAATACGAAATGAAAACGGCGAATACCGTAGAAGGCACAATTCAGAGTTATATGCGCTAGCAGAGAACGAGGACATTGTAAAACATATAAAGTCCAGTAGATTAAGTTGGGCGGGGCCTGTCATCAGAATGGCGGAAAATAGAGCACAGTACAAAATTTACAATGCTAGACCATTACTTAACAGAGCAAGAGGTAGGCCTAGAAGCAGATGGGAAAATAACATTGAAGACGATACCAGAAAACTAGGGGAAATAAACTGGAAAACCACCGCGAGAAACAGAGATGAATGGAGGAAGATAGTGAAGAAGGCTAAAACTCACCAGGAGTTGTAACGCTAAAAGATGATGATGATGATCGTCATTAGTTGTGGAGTTATCGTGATTTTTATATATGTTCGTTAGCCCTTTGAACGATTAAAATGTCCAGAACCTGAACCCATGGGCTGATTTCGCCCATATGTAGTCCGCGCTGAACTTTAAATATTAGTTAACCTTTGTACACAATTGAAACGTTATTATCCTAATTTCGTTCCTATCTTAATTTCTTTATTCTTTATTTTTTTTGATATTCAAAACAATGTAATCATTATAATTTTATTTTTGGTTTTTTCTTTATTTTGCTTTAACATTTTATTTTTTTTTTTACACAAAACTTTCGTTAATATTAAATATTGCTCTTACTGCATAAGGAATTACATTCATGAATATTATTTTCAATATAATTTACAAATACAATATTTTCACAATAATAATTCTATTTTAAACAAAAAGTATTTCTCTTTTATACATGATATTTATATAAAAAAAACAAAACACTCTTATTCTAAACAATATCTTCAATATTTTTTATATTTTTTATATTATATTTTTATATTACTAATCTACAAAAAACTTAAATTTAAAAAAAAAATTTTACTTATAAAAGGTATTTACAAAAATTTAGAAAAACACGTAAAAAAAAAACTGCACTTTATATCAGTATGGAAACAGCTGATATGATTATTGATGTTTATGACAGTATAAAACATACGATTAACCATATAAAAGTTTATAACAATATAAAAGTTAAATATTCTTGCATAATGGTTTGTGTCTTATATAAAATTAAATTTATTTTAACAATTTTTAAATTTATTTTAATATATATTTTTGATATAATTTATAATCTTATGATTATGAATAATTTTAACTTTTTCGAAGTGAGTGCGTTAATTGTTATTGCTATCTCAGCTGGTGATTCAATAATTATTTTAAGAAAAATTTTTCGATCAGTTGTAGTAATGTATAATCTTTTATGTTTAATAAATAATTTCAATATTACTTTATTAAGAATAAATGATAATAATGGCTACAGACAACAATATTATTAATGATTAAAAAATTATCTAAACATAAGGCATTCAACAGATTTAGATGACATTTTAACAACTAGCTTATATAAGAACAATTATAATATTTATATTTATATAATATTTTATATTTAAATATTCGTAGTTTAAGGCATAAATTGTCAGATTTAGAATCTTTAATAAAATCTTATAAATATCCAATTCACATAATAGTTTTAACAGAAATTTGGTTGAGGGAATCAGAAAACAAATTTTTTAACCTTCCCGGCTATTCTTCTTATTTTTCTAACCGACAGGATCCCTACGGTGGTGTAGTGATTTATGTTACTGAAAATCTGTCTAGTACTTTAGCTTTTGACGGAGAATTTTCAAATACAAACTTTTTAATTGTCAAATTGTTAAAACAAAATGTTAATATAGTCGGAATTTACAAAGCACCAAATGCAAATAATAATGAATTTTTAATTAAATTAGATGAAATTCTTGTCAAATATAAAAATTTATATATACTAGGTGATTTTAATATAAACGTATTAAACCAGCACACCACTGATGTTAAACAGTACGAAAATACATTATTAAGTAATGGTTACTTCTTATGTAACAAACTGTCAGAAAAATACGCGACAAGGATTGCCTCAAATAGTAAAACTATATTAGATCATTTTGTAACTGATCTAACAACATATCAGTACTATTTGCATATCCTCGACTCGGTTTTTTCGGATCACCAATTAATATTTATTAGCATTAACTCCAAACCATTTTTAGAAAATAATAAATATTATAAAACAATTTTAAATTACAATTCGATTGATGTTAGCAATATTTGGAATTGACAATTTTGATGTTTTAGTACCTCAATTAAGTAATGAAATCCAAAACAATACAAAAATAATTCAAATTAGCACTAAAAAAGGGTATAAGAAAGCATGGATGAATGATGATATCTTAAATACAATTAAAATTAGGGACTCTTTCCATAAATATAAAAAGAAGTACCCGAATGATGAATATGTATCTACGCTATTTAAAAAGTACCAGAAAAAAGTTCAAACTCTAATTTATCAAGCCAAACAACGATATTATGTACATGAACTATGTCAGAATCCTACTGATAGTAAAACTTTATGGAATACATGTAAAAAAATTATGTTTAATAAGATACCATCTCATTCTGAAAATTTTATCAAGGTTCTAAATATTAAAAATAATGAATGTATTTCTAATGAGAAGGAGATTGTCGAGCATATGAATGAATATTTTGTAAATGTCACTAGCGAATTGGAGATAACAAATGATCCTATTGACTACGAGTACTTAAATCCATTTTCTAAAAACATTTCCAATAGATTTGAATTGCATCCAATCTCTGCTGAAGAGGTTACTTTAGCCATAAGTAAATTAAAGTCTTCTGCTGCAACTGGATATGATTTTATTTCAACAAAATTTATAAAAAAGTATGCTGGAAAATTAGTTCCAATACTTGTGCGATTTATTAACTTTTCATTTCAAACATCAAACTTCCCTGCAGCATTAAAAGTTGCTATAGTGACTCCAATACATAAAAATGGACCTAAAACTGATAAATCGAATTAAAGACCCATTTCGGTACTAAGTGCCTTTTCGAAAATCTTCGAAATAATTATTAAAAATAGATTAACTTTTTTTATTTCTAATAATAATGTACTGCATGAGGATCAATACGGCTTTGAGAAGAATTCTAACACCACAGCGGCATGTTTAAACTTAACACATTTTATTTCAAATAATATAGACCAAAGAAATTATGTTGCCTGTGTCTTTCTAGATCTTCAAAAATCCTTTAATTGCGTTGATCACAATATATTGCTACATAAATTAATTAAATTAAATTTCAATGTTAAAGACTTACTCTATTTCAAAACATATCTAACAAACAGAAAACAAAGAGTTAGAATAAATAAATCATACAGCACCTCGAAAGAAATGATAAAAAGAGTACCTCAGGGTTCAATTCTTGGCCCAGATTTATTCAAGATTTTTGTTAATGACTTAACACACTTAAAGTTAAAGGGCATTACTCAGTTGTACGCAGATGATGCTGTAATTAAATACGCAGAAAAGAATTAAGTTGCACTTAAAGAGTCAATTGAATCAGATTTATTAACAATCAATGAGTGGCTGACAAAGCATCGTCTAAAACTTAACACTAAAAAGACAAAAATTATGTTAATTAATAATAAAATTTTCCATAGCCCAACATACCACTTAA
This sequence comes from Dolichopus griseipennis, assembly GCA_963082915.1. Classification (NCBI taxonomy): domain Eukaryota; kingdom Metazoa; phylum Arthropoda; class Insecta; order Diptera; family Dolichopodidae; genus Dolichopus; species Dolichopus griseipennis. The sequence goes on along the minus strand of OY720441.1, from coordinate 104,721,145 downwards.
ATGGTATTTCGATTGAAACTATTAAAGTATTTAATTACTTAGGTCTTATTTTGGATAATGGTATTAGGTGGAGTAATCACATTGAGGACGTTTGTAATAAGATTAGTCCATACATTTTTATATTGCGATTACTGAAAAAATTCCTGAATAGTGATTTGCTGTACATAATTTACTGTGCACATATTCATTCAAACTTGACATATCTCAACCCAATCTGGAGTGGAACCACGCAAGCCAATTTAAACATAATAAATATACTACATAAAAAGGCAATCAAAGTAATACTTAATTATGAGACAAGATTTCCAACTAGTTTGTTATATTCTGATAAATTCTTAAGTTTCAACAATATTTGCATGTATGAGTTGTATATTTTAGCGCTCAAAATTATTAACAACGAAATAAAACATTCATTTTTATTAAATAGGATGCTAGACATACACAGCCATAACACAAGAAACAAGGCAAACTTCTATCTAACTTTATTTAAAACAAATAGCCAAAATAAAAACTGTCTATTTAAAACTGTTGATTTAAAAAATATCAGTTATACGCATATATTTAAGAAGAAAATTAAAGACTTTATTATAAGAAATAACACATAAGTATTATAATGCATTAAATGAAATTGGATTAAATCCTTCAAATTATTAAATTATTAAATTTTTAAATGATTAAATTTTTTGTTTTAATTTTTGAAATTTTTAAACTTATAATTAAAACCATATAAAACTTTATAAAAAAGGTCCAGAATCCGAACCCATCTACCGATTTCGCCCATATGCAATCCCCGCCGTACCTAGTAACCTACAGTTAAAATTTCATCAAGATAGCTCCATTATTTTTTGAGTTATCATGCCTACGGACAGACGGACGGACGAAAATGGTTATATCAACTCAGTAGGTCACGCTGAACACAAATATATTTTCGCTATCTAGCTCGCTTCCGTTAGGTGGTTACAAACACCATACCAAAGTTAATACACCCCTTTACCTATTTTATAGGTGTAGGGTACAAAAATAATAAGGCTCTTTATTTTATTTAGCTATTATTAGAATAAATTGCATTGAATAAAAACTTCTTTGCTTTACTACTATTTTATTTTATTAAACCTAACAATTTAAACCTAAACAATTTGAAAATGTCTAACGCCAATGAAAGCGAAATTCCTAACTTACACCTAATTGTCAAGTGCATCGAAGTGCATCGCCCAATTGCCACCTTTTACTGGCGATAAACGCGACCTAACTAGCTTTATACAAAGGATACAATTAAAATCAATAATAATAAAAAACCACGGAGACACCGTTCCAGTTTCACGTCTTGTAGACAACCTGATATTAGTTAGGTGTACGTCCACAAATTTCTTTGATGAAATTAACTTTAAACAAACACGTATCAACAACGAGTATTTGCTCCAAAGGGAAGACAATAAAGAAAAAATAGAAGCACTTAAAAGAATTGTTCTAAACACATATTGTTTATAAAAACCCTAAAACGCTATTTGACGCTTACGAGACTATAGCACACAACGACTACTTATACTTCAAAGGTATTCAAAATAAAAATAACTACCCGATTAATAATAATGGAAATAAACGAAAAAAATTTAATAATTTTCTAGGAAAAATTACAGCCCTAATAATAATTAACAGCAAACCAATTTTAAAAATTCAAATCTTCCTACAAATGACGATCGCAACAATAGTTTCAATAAACAAAACTCATATAATTTTAACAACAATCAACAACAAACCAATTTCAAGAATTCAAATGTTCCTACAAACAATTATCACAAGAATAGTTTCAATAAACGAAACTCACAACAAATTCATCATAATTATTCAAATCAGAATAGGTATAATAACTGTGATTCTCAATCAAGTAATCGTCCATTTAACATACAACATTCTAGGTTCAATAGAACAAAAAACTATTCAAACAATTATAACCAAAATCTCAATCTAGAACCAATAGACATCTCTATAAACTCAAATAATGAGACAAATACTGACTAATTTTAGTATGAAAAATTTCCAATACCCAACATGGAGGAGTTTTTTGGGACATTGGCAAATTATCGCTATTTCAGCACGTTAGATCCAGATGATCGATGCAAAACAGCATTCTCAACTAGAAGTGGCCACTATGTGTTCATTCGTATGCCCTTCGGCTTAAAAAACTCACCCTCCACCTTTTAAAAATTAATGAACCATGTATTAAGCGAATTTATCAATAAAATATGCGTTGTCTACTTCGATGACATCTTCTCGTCATCATTCGAAAAACACTTAGTTTCAATAAAAAAAAATCGTAGCCAAATTGCGCGATGCAAACTTAACGATACAAATAGACAAATGTAATTTTTCTCAACTGTCTACTAACTTCTTGGGTCATGTAATCATTCAAGGAGGTATAAAACCTGATCCATCAAAAATCAGCACTATTCATGTGCTAAACTAAACATGAAACTACAAAGGTGGAAGAGCAAATTAAACGAATATAAATTTACAATAACCTATTTTAAAGGGAAAGACAATCAAATCGCTGATAGTTGCGCAAATGAAAACTCTTACGACGAAAGCAAATCAATAATCGAGCCCTCAATTTTACAACTTTTAAACGAAGTAGAGACACAAAGTGCACCAAACATTGACAATAATGATGAAATTATGACCACTAACGTTACGATGTACTCTACAACGAACAATGACAATGAAGATGAAATAATGTCTACTGCAGCTACAGTTCAGTATTAAAATAACAGAAAAACCTGTTAACTTATTCAAAAATCAAATCTACCTAATCTTAAGTAATAACGAAAAATTTACCTAAAAAATTATAAATAAAAAATGTCAAAATCTATTCTATGTTACTTAAGATACTAACTTATTAGCAAAGATGAAACGCTGTCTAAAAGGATTAGTATGTGTATACAGCGATAACAGTGATATCTACCTCAACTTTCAAAACCTCTATCTTAAATTCTTTGCTAATAGTCAACGTCTAAAAATATTAAAATCTAACAAAAAACTACAAGATATAACGGATAAAACTAACTACACAAAAACTTTGCACATTGTAAACCTCACTGAATACCAAGAAATAATTGGAAACTTGTACCATAATTTCAATCTTCTTAATCTAAAAAAAACAAGCACAGAAGACAAAATTTTAACATCAGAATTGTTAAATTCTCAACACACCCTTAACTCACTGATACCCAAACTCGACGGGAAAATTAGAAATAAACGTGGACTAATTAACGTCCTGGGGACAACAATGAAATTTTTGGCAGGCACAATGGATAACGATGACTCAGAACAAATATTCAAGCAATTACAAAATTTAAACTTTAACACCAGACACTTAACTAATAAAATTAACGACCAAGTAATTATTAACAAAAATTTTGAGAAAAATATCCACCCAATAGCCGAACACGTGGAGGAGCAACTGGAAATTACTCAATACCTAAAAAAATTGAAAACCAAACGAACAGCTTTATTGCGAAAGTATCGCAAACCCCTTTCACACTCCAACTTTTGGCACAAACGACCTCAATTAATAATAATTTACAACAAATTAAAAATGTTACCTTGTTAAGTCGTCTGGAAGTTCTTGCTCACGACATACTTACGGACGACGAAATTCAAAAATACAACTTAACTATCGAAGAGATGCCGTACATAAAAAGTAGTATTTTATTTAAGGACGGCCTTATAATAATCGTCCTATTTCTTCCAAATTTCACTATCGAAACCTATTTTAAAGCTTTAGTCATACCATTCCCGAACGATAAACATGTGCAATTAGACAGACCTATACTAAATATTATTTTAAAAGATAAGGAAATATTTGTTGAAGAAAAACTTACAATATCCAAATAATAATTGTATAAAAAACTTACTAAAAGGAAACAGTACATGTAACTTTAACCCTAAACCTCTTAACATAGCCTCTCAGGCTATAAATTTTTTATATATTTCAAAAAATCATCCGAAAACTTATAAAAACCTAAAAAAATCTTTATTTAATCTATTCTTGAAATAAAGGCTGTCAAAAAAACATAAGAAAAAGTTATTTTTGTTTATTTCTACTATTTTTAAAAACATTTTAAATTTCTAACATAAAATCTTCTTAACATAGCCTAGTAGGCTATGTATGTACTTTTTTGTTTTAATCATTCAAAATATTTGCATTTTCGTGTAGTTATTAAAACTATTTTCTAAAGTGAAGTTTATTGGTATTATTTCATAACATATTTGCGTATTAGATAAATTTATTGTTTGTAAATTGCTTGCAATATGACAAAACGTAAATTATTTGAATCAGAAATTGCCGTTTTATTGAATTCAAACGAAGATGAGGATGTGAATTTCTTTGATGAAGAATTACATCAAAATTTTAGTGATTCTGAGGAGGAGCATATATTTGATGCTTCAGAACTGGAAGATGAAATATCCACGGACACGGAAATTGAGATACAAAATGACACTCGCTTGAGTGACTTAATTTCAAAAGATGGAAGTAAATGAGCCAGGATGCCATTTAATCAATTTAGGACTGGACGTCAAAATATAATAAAAGGTGCTACAAATAAAGTTATTCTTCCACCAGGATATGTAGTAAATGATCCAATCGATTGCTTCAAATTATATGTTACAGATGAAATTTGCAATGATATAATAAAATTTACCAATTCTGAAGCTTTGCGAGTATATGACAGTAAGCGAAATTGGAAAAATATAGATTTAGTTGAACTACATGCATTTTTTGGTTTGCTAATATCTGCCGGACATATGAAGTCTAATAATTCATGTTATAGGAGTTTCTGGGATCCTTTATACGGATCATCAATTTTCAAAGCTACTATGGGACTCACACGTTTTGAGGAAATTTTACGCTTTATAAGGTTTAATGAAAAAAGTACCAGAAGTGAACGTCGTCGAAAAGACAAATTAGCACCAATTCGTAATATATGGGAAAGAATCAACAAAAATTTTGGAAAATATTACTTACTATCAGAAAATTTAACCGTGGATGAGCAACTTATGCCATGCCGCTGCCGCTGTCTATTCATTCAATATATGCCTAGTAAACCGGATAAATATGGTATCAAAATATGGTGGCTTTGTGATTCGAAAACCGCTTATCCGCTAAATGGAATACCATATTTAGGAAAAGAAGGGAATACAAGAGCAGTGGGCTTAGGACAAAAAGTAGTAGAAACTTTATGTGAACCATATTTTGGAAGTTCTCGAAATATAACAATGGATAATTATTTTACAAGTCTAAATTTAGCACAAAATTTGCTTTGTAAGGGATTAACACTAGTGGTTACTCTAAGAAAAAATAAAGCGTGTATTCCAAATGAATTCCTTCCAAATAAATTGAGAAAATCAGGCACAACTTTATTTGGATTCCAAAAGAAAATTACTATTGCATCACATGTCCCAAAAGAACGTAAAGCAGTAATTTTCATGTCTACTATGCACTTTTCTGATAATTTTCTTATGAATTTTATTTATGTCAATATATTATTTCAAAAAATTGTCTAGATTTAAGTTAAATATTTAAGTAGGAATTAAATTAAATAAAGAAAAAAAAAAAAAAAAAAAAAAAAAAATATATTGATTGAAGATTATGGGAACCCAATTTCAGAAATTAATAAATATTATAATGAAACGAAAGGAGGAGTTGATACTATGGACCAGTTGGTTCATGAATATATGATTAAAAGAAAAACTAACCGATGGCCATTATCTTTTTTCATGAATATATTGGATGTAGCAAATATAGCTGCATATGTTATTTGGTACAAAAATTTTCCTTTTTGGAATGAAAAAAAGAGTAATAAGAGAAACCTTTTTCTTAGAGCTCTGGGAGAAAATTTAGTTCATCCGCAAATACAGAAACGCTTGGAAGTATCTAAACTCCACGCAACTACAAAATTAGTTTCCTAAAATGTGTTGGAACTTATAACAGTACGAAATACCCAACCTGAACCTACCGGCCGAAGGAAACCATCTCCAAAACGGCAGAAATGCTATTTATGCAAAATAAATAGAATGCAAAAACAAACATGCGATTCATGCCATAAAAGTGTATGTAATGAACATTTGCATTTGTGAGGAATGTAAAAGAGAATATTAGATATTTATCTTGAATTATTTTATTTTCAACAGATTTTCGTAAATTATAATAAAACAATTATAATTTTCATAGCAAGTAACAATTTATAATAATTTCTTATTTTTATTTTTGTCTTATTTATATTTTATTTTTATTTTTGAATATTTAATATTTTTTTGTAAATGTATACATGTTAAATTTTTTTTTTTAGAATGACAAATGAAATAAAATGTTTTAATTTTTTTTAAATATTTCTGTTATTTTCTTATATTTTTTAACACTTTAAAAAAATTATTAATTAATCTATTAAACTAAAATTAAAAAACAAATATATATTAACAAATTATTTTCGATTTATAAGATTAATGAAAATATTAAATTTAAAAAACTATAAATTCCTTTCAAATTTAATATGTAGCCTGGAAGGCTATGTTAAGAAGTTACGAGAAAAAATATGTTAAGAGGTTTAGGATTAAAATAAATGAAATAGAATCTATAGAAAAAATTAATGATGAATTAATTGTAACTTTAAACTTAGAAAGAACAAAATTTGTACAAACTGTATTAACCAATAAATAATTATTAAAGAAAATAATATAATTAAATTTAGCAATTGTAATTTGAACATTAAAACGAGGAAGATTATAGTTGCCCTTGTCAACTTTTAGATACCCGTGCATACCCACTAACCGTTATTTATTTCCCCTATGCTATTATAAATATTACAAAAAAAATATAAGAAAGTAAAATAGTTTAAAAAATATTTAACTTATTAGGTATCCCATAATTTTTGATTAACTTATTATCCCATAAAAAAAAAAAAATAGCCCACCCTAAAAGTTGGTCCGAGTGACGTCCAACTTTGCCAGCTAAACTTGTCCTATTACTTTATCTGCCCAGTTTTGATTTTAACCTCGTAGCTTCATTAGATTCACAGTTATCAAATTGATTACTTTGTATGGCAGCTGCCCAAAAACGGGTCCGTAACATTTTGAAACTTCATATAAGTGCTCGATTCATTATATAACTAACAGTGTGTAATTTTTATCCTCGTAGTATTATCAGTTTCCAAGAAATTCATATTGGTGCAAAGAAGTTGTGTGGCAGCTCCCCAAAACCTTGATCTGGTTTTAAACAAAAAGAATAGGGAACCTCAAAAATGTCCAAAAAATGTTTTGTGTGATTTTCAAAACTCTTGCTCTAATTTTTCAATTCTATCTCTTATAATTAATTTTTAATTCACCAATATATTAAACTTAAGCAAAATCAACTTCATATGATCATATTCATATAATAATCATCATATTCATAATCTATCAATCTATCAATATCAATAAGCCATTTACTTAAAAAAAATCTTTGTGTTCTTTTTTGCTTATCTTAAATAAACTACGCATCATTTAAATCATATGAATTTCTAACTCGAAATCGTTATCTACATTTTGTAACAAAAACAAAAAACAAACAAGTGATGAAATAAAACCAAGGGTTTTTAAAAAAGCACATTTTCAAAATTATATTGTATTACATACTGAGTTTAACTTTGGAAATATTTACTTGGAAATAGCTACTGCTTACTTATAAAATTTAGTGCTAACAGTAAATATTTTTATTTTAAAGTTGTTATAGCCTTTCAATGGGGAAGGTTGCCAAGTTTCTCAAGGATCTAACTTTATCTAACTCCCCCCCCCCCTTCATCCCCCTCCATGTTTTTAGGTTCTAAGAATTAAATTGTGAATTCCACAAAAATTTGAAATTTTTTTTAGAATTATACAATCTAAGCAAAAATGGGTAAAACTGAGAGACACTTTCTTCAATTTAAGGAACCGCTTTTAAATTTAAGAAAAACATTTAACATATGTTAAAATATAATATTGGGTCTTTAAATTTTGCATATTAATAAAAAAAAAATTTGACAGGTATTCAAGTTACAGGTGCTTAAGAATAGCAAAATTTAAATTTTCGAGCCCTTATAGCTCCTAAACAGGGGGCTTGACAAAAAAATTTTGTTAACCGACTCCTACTAATATTTGAGGATCTAACTTCTCCCAAAATTTCAAGACCTTTAGGAGATTTTTATTTTACTAAAAAAAAATTTGGACAGGTATTCAAAGTACAGGTGTTTAAAAATAGCAAAATTTCAATTTTCGAGCCCTTATAGCTCCTAAGCATGGGGCTGAACAAAAAAATTTTGTTAACCGACTCCTACTAATTTATGAGTATCTAACTTCTCCCAAAATTTCAAGACCCTAGCTTGAACCGTTCAAAAGATATGTGTGGTCAAAAATTTTGCAATTGAGTTTTGTGTAATGTTAAATTTTAGTACCGTATGGCAACCCTAAACATTTGCCTGGCAAAAATTTATAAAGCTTATGAAACCAGCTATCATTTGCCGTTTTCAGATTGAAAATATCTCCAACAGAACTCTTGTTATAACAATTTAAATATAGGGCTTTTTCCAATTTTGGGGGGCTGTAGCCCCGTAACAGGTGGGGCTACAGAAAAAAATTCTTCTACGAAATTATTTTTTTTTGCAAAAACTACCCGTGGTTAAAATTTCTTTACTCTATTTCAAACGGTGTAAAAGTTTTTGTAAACATACGGACAGACGGACGGACAGAGTGAAGCTATATTGGCACATTTTTACAAAATTTTTTGAAAATGTGCTAAAAAACAAAATTCATATAATTTCAAGATGCAAGCAAAATTTAAAATTTTTGTATGAAAATGTTGGAGTTGAAAAAGTTAGTTGTTCGAGAGCTACCCGAACTTTTGGTCCAATCTTAACCAAAAACGAGGAAGAGTATGGTAGAGTTGACTTTGTCAACTCTGGGATACCCGTATGACCGTTATATAAACATTATATCATTATTATTATAAACATTAATTACTTTTGGCAAAATTTCAGACACCCAGCTTCATTAGGTGTAGAGTAATGCTCATATAAAATAAGAAGTTGTATGGCAGCGACTCGAACCCACTGCAGTAGACCAACCAAATTTTGCAGAAACTTTGGCCATGAAACTAAACTGCTTTTTAGAAAATTTCAGACACGTAGCTGTTATAGGTACAGAGTAATACTCATATAAAAAAAGAAGTTGTATGGCAGCTACCCGAACCCATGGACCAAAATGGCTGGATTTAAATAGCGATGACGGCTATTGCAAAAAAACGAATTAGCGAAAATTTCAAGATCCTAGCTCCTTTAGTTTTTGAGTTATCGTGGTGACGGACGGACAGACGGACGGACGGACGAACAGACGGACGGACGGACAGACGGACGGACGGACGGACATACATAGCTAAATCGATTTATTTTTCGATTCTGATCCGATCCATACACTTGAGTCTATATCTACCCCCCCTCCTTCTCTGCGTCACAAACGTAATGGCAAATTTATTATACCCTTGGACTATATAGTCATACGGGTATAAAAATAGGGAACCTAGAAATTGATTGAAAAATATTTTGTGAAAATTTCAAAACTGTAGCTCTTTTAGTTTTTGAGTTATCTTGCTGACACACAGACGGACGGACAGACGGACGGACGGACGGACGGACAGACACACATAGCTAGATCGACTCATTTTTCGATTCTGAGCCGATACGTACCCTTGACACTATATCTAGCTCGTCTAGATCGATGCGTTACAAACGGAGGAGCAAATCTAATATACCCGATGTCATATATGTATGCACGGGTATAAACAATGAATTAAATATAACAAAACCTATAAATAACTTTACTCTTAAGCAAATCCATGTAAACCAAATTGAAAACTGAAAAGCTATTGAATACTTAGAATATAAATCTAAGGTTAATTTTTATACTTTACTAACAGTTAAAATCCTATTTGTAATAGTAATTAGGATAATAAGCTACTGTTATAAAAAAGCAAATTTAAATAAAAATGTTAAAATAACTATCAATCAAGCAAATGTCAAACCAAAGGAGCTTGAAACAAGTCCTTTTTAAATTTAAATTTTGGAGACCAAAATCTCTTAAGGATGAAGGTGTTACGTAAGCAATTTACTTTCTACCTTTTCCTGCATTTTATTTTAGAAACTGTACTTTAATTATAAAATTTCAATTATTAAATTCCTTAACAAAATACATAACTGTACTTTTGTTATCAAATTTCAGAGCAACTCGATTATAATTGTATGACTCTAACCAAGTTGCCTTGTATTTGTATTATAAAACACAAATTGCTTACGCAGCGCATTTCTTCCCTTCAAATGTGCAAATAATATTCGAAGTAAGAAAATAACAAAATATTATAAGTTAGTATGTAAGAACAATTCGAAAGAATAAGGTGTTTGTTGCAAACACGTTATTCATTGAATAAAATATCTATAATTAAAAAACAAGAGTATTTTAATTTAAAGAAAGATATAACTACATGTTAATATTAGAAGTATGAGAAATAAATTAGACGATCTAATTTTATTGATTAAAATGCACTCTCCAGACATTGTTATTCTATCACGCCATTGTTGCCATATCACGCTAAAGAATGTAGTATCACTTTAATGTTTAGATCAGGAAAAAAAAACAGACTGTAACAATTATAGACCGACATCCTTAACAAACTGTCTATTAAAAAAGTTATTAAACGTCGTTTAATTACGTTTTTTACTAATTCAAAACTTGCTGATAACCACCTATGGAATGGAAGCAGTACTGATTCAGCAGCACTCGAAGTTGTGAACTTCATAAATACAGCATTTTCATAAATACTAAATATTTATGCAGTCGCTATTCTTTTAGACTTAAAAAAAGCTTTTGATACGGTAAATCATGATATACTACTTAATAGTTTTTATAAAATGGGTATTCGAGGTGTTGCAGCCAATCTATTCAATTCCTATATAAAATTTCGTAAAAACCAAACTAGAATATATGAATTTATTAGTGAAGAAGCAAATCTCAAAGTTGGAGTTCCTCAAGGCACAGTTCTTAGTCCTGTTCTTTATTTAGCTTATGTGAATAATTTTAACAAAATTGGGCTAAGTGGACATTATTCAATGTTAGCGGATGATACCATATATTTTATATAAAGGCAAAAGCAGTAATGAACTAAAAGAAAATATTAATTTTAATTTAAATAAAGTTGGTGAGTGGCAAGACCATAAGAGACTAACGATTAACGTCTCTAAAACTAATTTCATCATATTTAATCAAAAAATAAGGAAAACATTAACCTATTAATTACTATTAATGAACAACAAATACAAAAAGTAAAATCCACGAAATACTAAGGATTAGTTATTGATGAAGACCTATCTTGGAAAATATACATTAAAAAATTAAAAGATTCAATAATGTCACTTATAGGTGCTATCGGAAGATAGATTAAGCGAAAATCTAGCAAAATTAGTCTTTTACTCTCACATTCAGTATAAAATACGGTTTTTAATTCCAGTTTGGAGCCGCGATTGCAAATACATTATTAATTCAATAAGCATCCTTATAAACAGAGTTAAAAAATTTTAAATAGATTGCCACATGATTATCCGACTTCTCAACTGTATTCTATTAGCAACCTACTTCTGTTGAACAAACAATATTTTTAGAAAACTGCAAGTTGATTTATAAATTATTAAATAACCTGATCAAAAGCAACCTAAAACTACAAGCAAATGCTTCAATTCATAATTACAACACAAGAAGTGCAGAACATTACCGGCTAAAAAAGATGTCATGTTTAACGGTATAAAATTTTTCAAAAGCCTTTCTAACAATAAACGAGGAAGAGTGTGGTAGAGTAGACGGTGTCAACTCTGGGATACCCGTATGAACGTTGTATAAAAAATTATATCATTATTATTATAAACATTAATTACTTTTGGCCAAATTTCAAACATACCAGCTTTATTAGTTGTAATGCTCATATAAAATAAGAAGTTGTAGTATCTTTGGCCTTTACACTAAACTATTTTTGGCAAAATTTCAGACCTGCAGCATTAATAGGTATAGAGTAATGCTCATATAAAATAAGAAGTTGTATGGCAGCTACTCGAACACTTTACAGTAGACCAACCAAAGTTTGCAGTAATTTTGGCCATTACACTAAACTATTTTTGGCAAAATTTCAGATACCCAACTTCAATAGGTATAGAGTAATGCTCATATAAAATAAGAAGTTGTATGGCAGCTACTCGAACCCTTTACAGAAGACCAACCAAATTTTGCAGAAACTTTGGCCATAAAACTAAACTACATTTGGCAAAATTTCAGACACCCTGCTGTAATAGGTATAGAGTAATACTCATATAAAAAAAGAAGTTGTAAGGCAGCTACCCGAACCCATGACCCAAAATGGCTGGATTTAAATAGCGATGACGGCTATTGCAAAAAAACGAATTTGCGAAAATTTCAAGATCCAAGCTCCTTTGGTTTTTGTGTTATCGTAGTGACGGTTGAACAGACGGACGGACGGGCATACATAGCTAAATCGATTTATTTTTCTATTCTGATCCGATCCATACACTTGAGTCTATATCTACTCCCCTTCCTTCTCTGCGTCACAAACGTAATGGAAACATTATTATACCATTTGACTATATAGTCATACGGGTATAAAAAGCAAAACTACTATCTCCGTTAACATTAACCATATAGGGTTCAAAATTATTTTCAAAATTAGAAAAAATGAGTTTAAATTAAAAGAGGAAGAGTGTGGTAGAGTAGACTGTGTCAACTCTGGGATACTCGTATGACCGTTATATAAACATTATGTCATTATTATTATAAACATAAATTACTTTTGGCAAAATTTCAAACATATCAGCTTTATTAGGTGTAGTAATGCTGATATAAAAGAAGCAGTTGTATGGCAGCTACTCGAACCCTCTGCAGTAGACAAACCAAATTTTGCAGTAACTTTGGCCATTACACTAAACTATTTTTGGCAAAATTTCAGACACCCAACTTGAATAGGTATAGAACAATGCTCATATAAACTAAGAAGTTGTATGACAGCTACTCGAACTTTTTGTAGTGGACCAACCAAATTTTACAGAAACTTTGGATATAAAACTAAACTACTTTTGGAAAAATTTCAGACACGCAGCTGTAAAAGGTACAGAGTAATACTCATATAAAAAAAGAAGTTGTATGGCAGCTACCCGAACCCATTAATCAAAATGGCTGGATTTAAATAGCGATGACGGCTCTTGCAAAAAAACGGATTTGCGAAGATTTCAAGATCCTAGCGCCTTTAGTTTTTGAGTTATCGTGGTGACGGACGGACATACATACATAGCTAAATCGATTTATTTTTCGATTCTGATCAGATACATACACTTGAGTCTATATCTACCCCTCTCCTTCTCTGCGTCACAAACGTAATGGCAAATTTATTATACCCTTGGACTATATAGTCATACGGGTATAAAAAAAAGCCCCTAATTTAAGAGTATTCAATAAAAGATTGAAAGCTGAATTAAACAAGTGATGAAAAAAAGCCAAGGGTTTTTAAAAAAGCACATTTTCAAATTTATATTGTATTACATACTGAGTTTAACTTTGGAAATATTTACTTGGAAATAGTTACGGTTTAATTATAAAATTTTCTGCTAACAGTAAAGTTTTTATTTTAAATTTGTTATAGCCCTTTAATGGGGAAGGTTTCCAAGTTTCTCAAGGATCTAACTTCATCTAACTCCCCTCCCCCTCCGGCCCTCTCCATTTTTTTAGATTCTCGGAATTAAATTGTGAATTCCACAAAAATTTGGAATTTTACTTAGAATTATACAATCTAAGCAAAAATGGGTAAAACTGAGAGACACTTTCTTCAATTTAAGGAACCGCTTTTAAATTTTAGAAAAACCTTTAAAATATGTTAAAATATAATGTTGGGCCTTTAAATTTTGTATATTAATAAAAAAAAAATTGGACAGGTATTCAAGTTACAGGTGCTTAAAAATAGCAAAAGTTAAATTTTCGAACCCTTATAGCTCCTAAACAGGGGGCTTGAGAACAAAATTTTGTTAACCGACTCCTACTAATATTTGAGGATCTAACTTCTCCCAAAATTTCAGGACCCTATCTTAAACCTTTTAGGAGATACATGGAACCAAAAATTTTGCAAAAATTGAGTTTTATATAATGGTAAATTTTAGTACCGTATGGCAACCCTATACATTTAAGCGACATATCTTTGTAAAGCCTATAAAAGCAGCTCTCTTCTACCGTTTTTCGATTGAAAATAAACCTAACAGAACTCTTATTATATCAATTGAAATATAGGGCTTTTTTGGAATTTGCAGGGGCTGTAGCTTCGTCACCCTTCAAAATTAAGAAAAACCTTTGACACATCTTTAAATATAATTATAGAGCTTTGAATTTTGCATATCACTAAAAAAAGATTTGGACAGGTATTCAAGTTACAGGTGTTTAAAAATAGCAAAATTTCAATTTTCGAGCCCTTATAGCTTCTAAACATGGGGCTTGACAAAAAAATTTTGTTAACCGACTCCTACTAATTTCTGAGTATCTAACTTCTCCCAAAATTTCAAGACCCTAGCTTGAACCGTTTAGAAGATATGTGTGGCCAAAAATTTTGTAAAAATTGAGTTTTGTGTAATGTTAAATTTTAGTACCGTATGGCAACCCTAAACATTTGCCTTTTAAATATTTATAAAGCTTATGAAACCAGCTATCGTTTGTCGTTTTCACATTGAAAATATATCTAACAGAACTCTTGTTATAACAAATTAAATATAAAGCTTTTTCCAACTTTGGGGGGCTGTAGCTCCGTAACAGGTAGGGCTACAGAAAAAAATTCTTCTACGAAATAATTTTTTTTTTAATACCTACTAGTGGTTAAAACTTTTTTTCTCTATTTTAAAGGATGTAAAAGTTTTTGTAAACATACGGACAGACAGACAGACGGACAGACGGACAGACGGACGGACAGAGTGAAGCTATATAGGCACATTTTTACCAAATTCTTTGAAAATGTGCTAAAAACCAATTTTTTTTGTAATTATCTATATCTTTTTTAATAAAATATAAAAATAAAATAAAAAAAATAAAAAATATTTCTTAAAATTTCTTTGAATTTCAACGTATATTAGTGTCACAGGTAACAGATAAAGTCTCATTTTATACCCTACAACTAAGAAATAGGGAAAGGATACACTAACTAAGGTATGGTGTTTGTAATCACCTAAAGGAAGCGAGATAGATATAGAAAAGTATATACATTTGTGTTCAACGTAACCTCCTGAGTCGATATAGCCATGTCCGTCCGTCCATAAGTACGATAACTCAAAAACTAAAGTAGCTGTCCGGGTGACATTTTAACTGTAGGTTACTAGTACTTAAAATACGGCGATGATCGCGTATGAGCGACATCGGACAATCATCGGTTCACCTCTGTTAAACCTCGCAAGGTTTAAAGACTTATCATCGAAATTAATAAAAAAAGTAATTTAAAAATAAGATAGAACGTTCCAATTGTGTACAAGGACTAACTAGTACTGAAACTACGGCGGGGACTACATATAGGCGAAACCGGACCATGAGTTCGGGTTCCGGAACCTTTTATCAGTTCAAGAGCTAACAAATATATATCCATAAAACATGAGAACTCAAAAACTAAAACCGCTATTTTGATCAAATTTAAACTGTAGGTTATTCGTAACAAAAGTACCGCGGTGATTGCATATGGTCGAGATCAGAAAATGGCTTTGGTTTCTAGAAGTTTTTGATCGAATTGAGGCCAAACGAGCATAATTTCGAAACAAAAGAAGATTTAACCTTAAAATGTGCGGCACAGGTGTTTCTTCTTATTTGCTATGTGCCCGTGAAATTTTGGATGAATTGGAATAATTTATTGCGTACTGCCAGTACCTTAAAGCATATATTCGAAATTAATAAAGATAGAAACTTTAAATTTGATATACGAGGGTTCTTTCCTATTTCCGTTCTTATTTTATTTTATTTTATTTAATTTTACTATAAAGCATATTATGTATCAAATTTTTTATATTAAAAACTAAATATTTTTTTATTTCTTTATTTGCGTTTAATGAAAACAAGTGACACAACTAACAGTAGAACTATGATTTTAATTTTTATTTATAACAGAAGTGCTTAAAATTCTTTATCATACATATATCGCAAAATTCTTTATCATCGCAATATTTCAATCTAAAATAATATTTTCCATACCTGTTTCCTGGACCACGTCATATTTCAAGGAAAACTAAATAGGATTGAAATTAATCTATAAATTAAATCTAACTAGAATTTTTCAAATTAAAAGAATTAAAATGTTAAAAATTGAATTATGTATAACATTAAAAAATAAGAAGAGAATGATTTTAAAAATTATTTAAAATTGAAATAATTAATCAAGGGTACTAAATCATTCAACAGTAAATGCAGTACAACAACAATTAATAATCATGAAGAGAAGTAATTGCTGCATGTGTGTAAAATTTTATAAAATTTGAGAAAAAGTTTTAAATATGTAATTTTGTAATTGCATTTTACGAATACATTTATTTCAAGTTTTTTGTTTTTTAATATTTTTAAATAGCTAAATTAGTAAGTGTTTTTAATATTTTGAAATAGATATAAAATAATTGAAAAATCGTTTTTAGTAGTATAAAGTTAATTTGATTAATTATGCTTACAATCCAACTAATAAAAGCTTTTATTGTTTGAAAATGACGAATGGACTTCTCATTAAATTTGAACCAAATAGGTATAGGGTATTTCTAAATCTGATTGTTTCTTAACTTGTATTTTATTTACATCAGATAAATTTTTAGACGAGTACAACGATTTGAAAACGTAAAATAGTGGTAATAAAGAATCTGCACTTAAGAAAGTTAATAATTTAAAAAAAAATCTGATTTTCGAGAACAAAAAAAAAAATTGTAGATCAACATCAAGTTTTTTATTGACTGCTCATCAGTCAGCCCTCTTTTTGTAATATTTAACTTTTTCTATTTAAAAAAAAATATACAATATACAGCTACCCCACCAAAGTTGTTGTTGGAATGAGATAAAAATTTAAGTCTGTGGGTCTGTCTATATTAATATAGTGAAAAACAAAATGAGCAGCAGAAAGGAAGTAGTTGATCTACAATCTAATTGTTGGAAATAATGAGCAATATTTCTTAAAAGAATTAGCTGAAGGTACAGTGGTACCGATGCTTTTGATGTTTAAAGTACTGTATTCTCTCAAGGAATTAATACAACTAGATGTGCTACAAAATTCCTTGATTTGACCAAAAAAAATATTAATTATAAAATTAAATATTATTGTATTAAATATTTATTCCTTGCAAATGAACTGCAGGAACATTAATTATAAAATAAAAGATATTCAATTTTGTTTGGAGTCAATATTAACTCTAATTTTTATTTCACCCGGCTTTTTCCCTTTCAGAATTCTAAATTAAATATTCAAGCAAATTTTCAATAAGATAAACAAAAATTTTTATTTATAATTTTTTAGTAGTTAAAAACCTAAAAATTATAAAAAAATTTTACATATTCTAACGAAAATTTAAAATACATAGGTATATTGGAAGACAATTTATGGAATTATTTTTTAACTATTTGAAAGATTTGGAATAAAAAAATAATGCAAGTAAAAAAATATAAAGAAAAAAAAGAAATTTCATTCTTCTTTTTCTATCAATAATATTTTCTTATTTTACAATCAAAATGTACACAAACTGCATACATACATGATACAGCGATTGATATGATATACCACGACGTACAACATCTTCAGGCCATGACACTCAGAGAAAAAAAGATTTATCGGTGGCCGATTTAACACGTAGTCTTATGGGAATAGGGAGCTTTATCTCGGCAGCCGCTTTTAAAATTATAATAACTCACAAATTTGCAACTTTTTTAATTTCGTTCAAAGACGACCGTAAAATTCAGTCTTTTAAAATTTTTATAACATATTCAAATATAAAAAATTTTAATATTTTAATTCAGAAATTCTTTTTTGAAAAAATAACCTCCATATATTTTACTTTTTTTAAAAGCTTCTTACTAAGCTTTCAATGTGAGTGATAATTTTATTAATATGCTACAGTGTTGGCAATACATAAATCGACAAAACTAGTTTAAATAAAAATATTGAATTGGAAAATAACACAGCAAATTAAATTTAAAAAACCAAAAAAGAGTTTATGTAAAAATAATATTGTGAAATAAATTGTATATAAAAAATATTTTTATCTGTAAATAATATAAAATACGATATTAAAGTTTTTAGCTGAGACGAAAAGGCTAGTTTCATATATTCCGATAAAATATTTTTAAAAGTTTTGCCTAGTTTTTTTGCAAGGCCTGAGAAGCATGCAACTTGCAAACTATTATCAATTATAATTCCATACTTAATTTCACATCCGAAATAGTTATCATTTTTCAAAAAATATAAAATGACATTATTTGCATTCTTATAAACCAGCCATTCTTATTTATTAACCAGCAAGACCTGCCAATCAGGTCAATAAGCTTAAGCTATTGAGCTGAATATTCTTAATTAGATATGAAAGTTTTTTTAAATATCAGTTATGTTTAAATTTCAAATTAAAACAATAATAAGCTTAAGCTAGTTTGAGTCTTTGAGTATTTTAAATTAAGCTTGGTTGTTAGGATATCAGTTATGTTTAAATTTCAAATTAAGATATTGTACTTATTGTTCTTAATAAAATATGAAAAGTTTTAAAGCTTGGTTTAAATACAAAGTTAATATTACCAAAGTTTAAGCTTGATTTAATATTTCCACGAAAATTAAAAAAAGTTTTATAAATTAAAAAAAAAATAAGCTTAACCTATGGAGTTGAATATTCTTAATTAAATATGAAAAGTTTTTTAAATTTGGTTTATACTTTAATGTTTATACTTTGTAATATTATCAAAGTTTAAGCTTGATTTAATATTTACGTGAAAAATTTTAAAAATTCAAAGCTGATAAAGCTCGTTCGTTATGTTTCAAAAATTAAGCTCCCAACTGCCATTTTAAATTTGAAAAGCTTAAAAAATCGATGGAAATTTTTTGTTTGAATATTAACTTAACTGCAAAAGTTTTGAAACAAATAAACGTTTGAAATTATATTGTTAATAATATAAAGACGTGATCATGAATACAAATTGAAAACGTGATCAAGTTCAAGTTAAAAAAAAAAAAAAAAAAAATACATAAAACTTGGTTTTAAAAAGTTGTTTTTAATATGAAATAACAGCATAGCATGTTTTACTAAAAGTTAATAAATTATTATTCATTAAATAATATCTTTTTTATTTATCCATGAATCATGGTTTTTATCAAAGCCACCTAACCAAAACTTGATTTTCTTTTTTTTCTTATTATTTTTTCTACAAGGTAAACATTAGGAAATTTTACAGATGTAAGTTCAGGTTCATAAAAACTGCCTTTTATTTGTTTTTGTGTGTAATCAAGTAAATTGTATGTTATTGGATCAGTTCTTTTTATTTTCGCTATTGTATAAATTTCTGTTGACCAATTAGGTTGATAACCTTTTGCAAATATACCTTTAAATTTACTTATACGAACAAAATCTCTAACTTTGTATTTTGCTTTTCGGAATACTTTTAATTTATTGTAGACAGTTTTTAATAAAAATTTCTCATTTTTCTTTGTAACATTTTTAGGTGGAAGTTTAATTGTATGATGATATGTTGAGTTATATTTTTCTATTAGCGATGGCAGAATAGGTAACCATTTATATGTGCCTTGTAAAATGAATTGTTTCCACATCATGTTTTTTAGGGTGCGATTGAAACGTTCTACAATTGATGCTTTTAGTTCTGAATATGTATGATAATGGTTAATTTTATATTTCCTCATTAGATTTTGAAATTTTTTGTTGAAAAATTCCGTACCTTGATCAGATTGTAAATTTTTTGGTTTTTTACCAGCACGCTTAAAAATATTGTTCATTGCGATTAAAACATTATCAGCGCTTTTGTTTTTAATCGGTTCAGCATACGCAAATTTTGAAAATGTATCAATAACGGTTAATAAATATTTATATGTCTTATTAAATTTTGCATATGGAATCATTTCAACCAAATCAATTTGCCAAGTATCATTTAAACCCTTTTGAATAAATTTTCTTCGTGTAAAGTTTCTTCTAGCGCCTCTATGAATTTCTGACACGACTTGTAGCCTCGACATTATTCTCGTACCATTTAATTAAATTTTCTAGAGTGATTCTATAATTTTCTATTGTGTGACATTCACATGTGTCCGGTCCAGAAGTAGAATTATCATATGCCCACGGACAAAGGGTAAAATGAGTACCATAAATTGAAGTAAATTTTTTTACTCCTGAAAAGTTTTTAATGTGTTTATATAGATGTAATATTAGTTTCTTATGATCATCTAATAAGACGGAGGAATAAATATTTAAGAACTCCTCCACTTCCATAATTCAAAATGACAGTACTAAGAATATGTTCGCTGCTTTTATATGATCTCTAAATTGTATTTTAAATTCAGTTTCTTATCAGACACAGACCAAAAATGATTAATTTTATTCATCCATTTACAATGATGATAGCGGGACCATCTGGATGTGGGAAAACAACATTTGTGTGTAATTTAATTGAAAATATTGATAGATTGATTTCTCCGAAAATTGAAACAATAAAATGGTGTAACCCAGAAATTTCTGCTATTCCAAAAAATCTAACTTTTCCTTATATAGACTTTTATACCAGTATCCCAAAAGAATTTAGTGGTAATGAAAATAAACCTACGTTAATTGTTCTAGATGACTTAATGTTAGATTCTGCAAATAAAGAGGTATGTGAGCTATTTACTAAAGGCTCACACCATCGTAATTTATCTATTATATTGTTAACACAAAACATTTTTCATCAGGGAAAATTTTCAAGAGATATTTCATTAAATTGTAAATATTTAGTGCTTTTCAAAAATCCTCGAGACAAATCGCAAATTTTTCCTCTTGCTAGGCAACTATATCCAGATAATATAAAGGGTTTCTTGAGAGTATATAATGAGTCAACATCAAAACCTCATGGTTATATTGTGTTGGATTTAACACAAGACATTAACGATTTATTTCGTATTAGAACTAATATTTTTTCCAAAGAATATTGTATAGGTTTCTGTGATACAGGTGATTTGAATAACAACTGTCAAAAGTATGAAACGATTGAAGAAAAACCAACATATATTACATGTACTAGGAAAGTGCAACAACAAGATATTTCGTAAAAATATTCTTAAATATTGTGATGATGATATTATAAAAACTATTGCTATCAATATATTAAATGGTAATAATAAAATATCATCGGCACAAAAAGCAAAATTAAAAAAACATAAAAAACAATTAAGATTTCTAGCCTGTGCTAAGAAAAGTATAAAAGCCAAAAGAAAAATATTAGTTCAACATGGTGGGTTTTTACCAACTCTAATCGGAACTATATTATCTGGTGTAATAGGGAAATTACTCAGTAAGACATAATGCAGCGAATGATTATTATGTCACCAGAAATATTTTCAAAATTTAGTAAATTATTTCAAGATGATAAAAACTTGGATTTATTAGATCAAAAAATGAAAAAAGTTTTATATGATAAAAACTTAAAACCATTGCAAAAATGGTACTTATATCGTCAAAATCTCCTCAAATATGGAACTAACAAAAGACACGCAAAAAAATTACCAGAAAAGGCTAATAATCCTACATTTGATACAGGCACTCAAACAAAATTCTTTTCTAAACGAAATGCATATACAGAAACTGAATTACCTAAATACAAATCAACATCAACACAGACTAATTTTGTACGATTAGTTACTGATGAAGTGTTTGAATATGATCCTAAAAAAGAGTATTCAGATATGGATATCGATTTAGATGATGAAAATTCATTTAGAAAATTAGCTCAAACTGAAATGTTGAAAGACGAAAAACTAGTACAAAGACCATCTCTAAGTTCTGATTATCGAATGTTTGAAACACCAAGTGGTGATGTAATTACCGTTGCTGTACCATCTCCTGAAAAAAAGAAGACACTAAGATCGGCAGGTAGTTCAATTTCCTCAACTATACTTTCACAGTTTCCTGAAACAAAAAAACGAAAATTAAAACCTTTACTAAGAAGTCCAAAACTATGAACTTCATCAACACCGGAATGGACAACATATAAATAGTGCAACATTTTATGTCTTAAAAGAAGTTAACAAAGATGAATAGTCAAGATGACTTCTATGTAACATTGTTTAGTAATGATAATTTAAAACTTTTTCCAGACAACACTTTCGCTTCATTCGAAAATAAATTGCCTATTCACTTTGATTTAAGAAACGGAAACTGGAAAGTAGGTCTTTCAGAAGTTTATCTGAACGATTTCCTACAATAGGAAAAATTTAACAAGGAGAATTGTGCTCTTATTAATATTGGAGAGTATAATGTTTATGTAAAAAACATTGAAAAACCTCTTGAAAAAATTAAAGTAACCAAATCTATAGGTTACACATATTATTCATATGACGATTCGGAATTACATTTGGATGATTGGAAATTTAATTTTTTGCCAACACTTATTAAAAATATAACTCCGAATCCGGGATTTACTCGAAACCAAGTTTTCAAAGAATTTTTTAATGAAGTTTTGACATATATTTCTAATACTAAAAATTATGATAATTTAACTTTTCAAAAAGTAGCAGATCAAAACAAAAAAGGTTTAATTCGAATATTACAGACTTTTGATGAAGACAGCTTCTTTATAAAAGTTAATCACAGTTATAATATAAAAACATTGCTAAATGAATTATTTCGACAGAAACAAAATATAAAAAATTTCAAAACAAAATTACCTGAACTATTTAAATTAGCTATTGCTAATATTAAAGATGAAATTAATGGAATGGTGATGATATATTCAGATATAGTTCAATGATCTGTTTTTGGAAGTAGCAAAGTACGTGCATTAAGAGCTATCAACGTAGAAAATTGCAGAATACCTACAAATATTGAATTTGAAAATGTCCAATACATACCTATAGAAAAAAATTGTTTTGAAACGATAGCTATTAAAATTTGCAACCAATACGGCAATGGAATAAATTTTGTTTCCAGTTACTATCCAACAAAAATTGTACTGCACTTTAAAAAGCAATGATTGCTTAAAAACAATATAAATACTACTACTCAAATATGATATCATATCAAACATGGAAAGAGCTTACGTGAGATATTATTCCTCTCAAGTAGGTGAAGGAATCAACGATATTGGACCCCTATTACAATTATATCCAGCTATTCAAAGAGGTCGTGGTTTTGGAAATATATTCGGAAGTTTAATTCGTTACTTAAAGCCAGTTTTTACATCAGGTTGGAACTTAATTAAAACAGAGGCTATGAACACAAGTAAAAATATTTTGAATGATATAGCATCTGGTGCAAACATAAAAGAAACTGTAATTGATCAAAGTAAAGGTGGCATGAAAAATCTAAGAAAATCAGTAGTTAATCAACTGCATTCGATGTATGGTGGAGGGCGAAAAGCCATAAAAAGACGGAGCAGTATAAAACGACGAGCAGTTTCTAAAAAGACACATTTAAAGTCGAAGCGACGAAAAAAGCAAATTAAAACCTCTGATATATTCAATTAAATATGGAGTGTATGAAATCTGAACTTGATCTTTTTGCATCATTACCAGTACAAACAAGTATATTGCGTTCAGAAAAAGTAGCATACAATCCTTTAGCTTCTTTAGAGGAGTCACCATCAACTATTAAGTTTGTTTCGCTTGGAAATGGAGATACATATCGAGATTTATCGTCAACCTACATCAAATTTAAAATTCAAATATTAAAAAAGGATGGATCTGTTTGGAGTGCAAATAATAAAACAGGAACCGGAGCTGATGCAAAAGCAGCCTCACAGCCCAGTGTTGTAAATAATTAAATGGAAAAAACATCACTCCGCAGACTCATTATACCATTATAAAGCATACTTAACTACTTTACTAAATTATGGTACAGATTCCAGTCAAACACATCTGGAAGCATCTGGTTGGGAATTGGATAAACCAACTGTAAATGATTTTAACAATTCTGGTTCTAAATCAAGGCAAAAATTATACAATAATTCCACAATAGTAGAATTAATGGGAAAATTACATGTAGATTTTTTCAACACTTCCAAATTACTTTTAAATAACGTTGGCTTTGGCATTAGAAAAACAAGATTTTTTTCTATTTTTCAATGATTCAGACGAAAGCTATTTAAAAATTCTTGAAGCTAGATTATACATGAAACATTTAACAATTAATCCTAGCATATTAATAGCACATAATACTGTTTTGGAAAAGGCTAACGTAAAATATTTTTATACGAGAAGTGAAATCAAAACATTTACAATTCCAGCTAACACATCCAACATATCATTAGATAATATATTTATAGGGCAAATACCAAAAGCTCCTTTTTTTTGTATGGTTAATAATGAAAATTTTAATGGTAAAAGATCAAAAAATCCATACCATTTCGATCATCAAAATCTCACACAATTTCAATTATATGTGAATGGAGTGCCTACACCAAACTCTGCAATTGAAACCAGTTTTACGTCGAATAACAATTGCAATTCTCGTGCATATTTAACATTATTTAGCGGAACAGGTATACATCATTCTGATAAAGGCCATCAAATTTCAAAAGAACTATTTTCGAAAGGTTATACAATACTAGCTTTTGATTTATCACCAGATGGTTCTGGAACTGATACATGTCAAAGTTTATTAAACCAGGGAGTAGTAAAGATTGAAGTAAGACTCAGTTCTCCATTAACTTCAACATTAACATGTATTGTGTTTGCAGAATTCGATGCCAGTATCGAAATTGATAAAAATCGCAACGTCTACGTAAACATATAAAAGGAAGCATAGTGGAGCATCTCTATTCATTTGAAAATGGCATACGTTCTGGTAGATTTATCATTCTGTACGGATGATAACAATACAATAATTGCTAAAAACCTTGCTTTGGCTGGAATAAAAGAAAAATGTAAGACTATTGTAAAGGAATTAAAGTATAAATTCCCAACCAAAGATTTAAAAAGAACGGACATCAAGAATTGCTCTTTTGGACATATGGACAATGCAAAAACAACTAATAATTTAATAAATTTGCTTGAAAAATTCGATATAGTGTTCACAAATGGTAAACTTAAAGTTGAATTTTTGACGGCATACATAAGTGGAAATACTCAGCTAATTGATATTTCCCGTTTACAAAAAAATGAATACACTTCAGATAACGAAAGCGCTGAAATGTAATAGTGTCACAAGTAAATTGTTTAAAGGTGTTTTTGCTCGTGATCAAATACCGAAAAATATTTCAAAACCTGGTATTTTAGTAATAAACACTGACACTTCTACCGAAAAAGGAACACATTGGTTAGCAATTTACGTGCCAGTTCAAGGCTGCATAGAATATTTTGATTCATTTGGAAATCCACCATTCCACAATGAGATTGTGAAATTTCTACAAAATCAATCAAAATGTTTTATTTTCAACAATAAGCGTTTACAAGTGACCTTACATCTGTCTGTGGACAATATTGTTGTGTATATTTGTGGATGCGATGGAAGAGCATGAAAAATTTTATTAATTTATTCAACACAATGTCATCCCCACCCAAAAACGATAAAAAAATACAAATAATGTTTCGGAAAATTTTCAAAAAATGTTTACGATAAAAACTATAAATAGAAAACTTTCGAGTTATAAAACTTTGACAGTTTAAAAACATGGAGCCAACATCAAATGCTGAAGTATTTATCGAAAAACAAATAAACAACGATAACGAGGACGAAGCACAACAAAAAAATCTTTTATTAAGCTATATTTACTATTTGGATAAAAAACAAACAATAAAAATACAAATTGGATTTAATATTGAAAATTTAGCTGCAACAATAATTTTTCAACGTCATCGCAAAGTCATTAGCGAGATGAATTATTTGCAGTGGCATGCTTTTTATGTAGATTTTACAAATATTCAACCTAAATTAAATTCAAATAAATTTCCACTGAAATTCAATCATACAGAACAAACTAAAAAACTAACATTGGAACTAGATGAGTACACCCGCTTTTGCCTTATGTTGGACTTTATACAAGCAGTGATGTCATATAACAATGGAGCTGAATTAAATGTGCGGGAATATGTATTCAAGTATTTCGACAGATGTATTGAAAGGAATAAACTGAAATTGGAACAAGAAGATTTTTATATTCCTATGAATTTACATATAGCTCAGTGTAATTATTCTAGACTATTATGAAATACCATTGTTTATGTCTGAAAAAATATATTGTGCAACAATAAATAAAACGAATATTTTTTAAAGCCAATTATTATTATTTTCTTTTATTAAATACATGTCCAAGTTTATACAATTTTTTACAGCACATCTTTGCAACAAATTTTCTGTATTATGATGGTGAGGGCAAATGGTGATGTAATTCTTTAGTTTCTGTAGAGATGGAATTTTGTTATCTAAATTGATAACTTTTACTGAATTTGAAATAAAAGTGTCTAAAAATTGTTTTTTTAAGACCTTTTACATAAACAACATCAAATATAGTTGTTAAATGTTCCTCAAAGACATTTTTAACTTTTAAATACTCTATAAAGCCATCATTCCAATCCATGTTATTAATGTTCTTTTTGTTGTACTCATTTTGTCCTTTAACATCACTATTTAATTCTTCAAATGAGTACGGTGCTTTAAATATAAAAAACACTGGAATTAGAGAACCATCAGCTATCAAAGAAAATTCTTTCAAAAAATATTGTTTGTTATTTCCTATAACAAATTGTAAATCAACTATAGCTTTTCTGCTACCACTGTTGTTGTTGTTGCAATTCATTTTGTTCTTTATTATAATAAAAAAAAATAATAACCTAGCCTTTTATTTATAACTCTGATTTCATAAAAAAAAAGTGGGGATACCTAGATATACTATAGAGCAGTAAATTTTTAAAACTATTAACGGACCTTCACAGATCGTTTCGGACCTTCACAGACCATTTTCCGACCTTCACAGACCGTTTTCGGACCTTCACAGATCGTTTTCGGACCTTGACAGACCGTTTTTGGACCTTCACAGACCGACTTCAGACCTTCACAGACCGTTTTCGGACCTTCACAGACCGTTTTCGAACTTTCACAGACCGTTT
Source organism: Dolichopus griseipennis (assembly GCA_963082915.1). Lineage (NCBI taxonomy): Eukaryota > Metazoa > Arthropoda > Insecta > Diptera > Dolichopodidae > Dolichopus > Dolichopus griseipennis. The sequence goes on along the minus strand of OY720441.1, from coordinate 104,693,763 downwards.
CGGACTTTTACAGACCGTTTCGGACTTTCACAGACCGTTTGCGGACCTTGACAGACCGAAACTAGTCTTGAATACAGGCCCCTCGCGCCAAGGGCCCCCTTGTTTTGGACCTTCACAGACCGTTTCGGACCTTCACAGACCGTTTTCGGACCTTCACAGACCGTTTTCGGACCTTCACAGACCGTTTTCGGACTTTCACAGACCGTTTGCGGACCTTCACAGACCGAAACTAATTTTGAATACAGGCCCCCTTAACACCGTCATAAGCATCTGAAAAAAAAATTTTCCTTTCCTTTCAAAATATATTATTTTTTTTGTCTTTATCCCGCCCCAAAAATTTAAAATAAAACTGCGCTCTATTCAATTCCTCTAATTCCGGTTCGTTTGACAGAACGGGGAGAAATTTTCGGATTTTTGGCTTTTTGAGTTCCAGCAGGGAAAATCCGAACCACTAAAATCAACTACCTTAAATTACACCATTAAAAAAAAAAATCAGAAATGAGAGTATCAATATAGAAGCATAAAGAAGAACAAGAATTGTGAAATTACATATATCAATGCGATTATTACTTTCCTTTCAAAAAAGCAAAAAAAAAAAAAAAAAAAAAAAAAATTAAATTCTTTAATATTAAACTTTATTTATTTCAAAAATTTTTCCTGCGATTCGATATCAATCGATGGAATTAATTGAAATAACGCCATATTTTTTTTGTCTTTATCCCGTCCCAAAAATTTAAATTAAAACTGCGCTCTATTCAATTCCTCTAATTCCGGTTCGTTTGTAACTTTTTTTGAAAACCTGTCCGGCATGAAAAATATAATTTTTTCATTGGTTATCATATCTTCTACCTCACAAAGCACCACCGTTTGGCCTCTTTTCGTCTCTAGAAAGCGCCAGGAAAGCACCTCGTATATTTTATTTTGGTGTAAAATATCAATATTATGATATTTTTCACTCGAACCCACTCCCAATTCCATTAAACTTTTTAAAAAACCAGCCTAATTATTGAAAATAGAAAAATAAAAATATAAAACAAAAAAAAAAAAATAAACAAATATCTTACCATATTGTTTGGTTTTATTTTGTAATATGTATTATGTACTCTTAATAAAGTAAATAATTTTTAATAATAGTAAAGAAAAATTGTTGTTCTTATATTATATGAAAAACTTTATATATGACTTCCCCACTCATATAAAAAATTAAATAAAAACCACATAACTAACTCATTATGCAATTATGCAATTATTTTTTTTTTTTTCTCTTGTTTTTTAAAGTTAAAATTCTAATACGATACAACATTGTTGCAGTATTTGAAAAATATAATATAAATTAAAAAGTTGTCCAGGTGTTAAAAGTTGGATTTATGCAATTTTTTTTTTTTCTTTTGTTTTTTAAAGTTAAAATTCTAATACGATACAACATTGTTGCAGTATTTTGAAAAATATCATATAAATTAAAATGTTTTGAAGGCTGCTGCAGCTGTGGTTTTTAAAAGTATATATATATGATCTTATGTTATAATCTATTTTAGTTACCAAATAATTTTTACTTAAATTAAAACAAAAAAAAAAAAAAAAAAAAAAAACTAAAAATGAGTTCAGCAAATAAAAAAATCAAATCGGAATGCAATGAGTGCAAAAAAATTTTCACAAGGCCGGACAATCTTAAAAGCCATAAATGTTCAATAAATGTACAATTAAAACATAAATGTGATTTATGTCAAAAAGTATTTGATCGAAAAAAAAATTTATTAGAACATATAAAAAACCACAGAGAAGGTTATGAAAATACAAAATTTTGTAAGAAGTGCAAAACAGCCATCTCAAATAATTTGTGGAATTACCATGTTCGGACAAATTAACATAAGAAAAATGCAGCAGAAGTCATTAAAACTAATGTTAGGTGTATTAATGAATGTTTTCAAAATAGTCTAGAAACATTTATTAGAGATAATGATGATGAAGGCATATTAAACCCATCACACTTTTTAGAAAAGGCTCAACCCGATATCATTGAATTGTTGAGACAATCACTAAAAAAGCACAATGTCATTAAGGCGAATCTGGAACTTTTCGGTGAATATATAAAACCAACAACTACCGACCTATTGCTATTACTTCGGTCCTCTCCAAAGTAATGGAAAAAGTTATAAATTATAAGCTTTTGAAAGATCGTAAAGGTTTGCTTCATGATCGACAATACGGGTTCAGAGCCCGTCGTTCAACTGGTGATCTCATGACCTACCTGTGCGAAAAGCTTAATATCAGTCTTCACCATTCTGGTGAGTCTGATGTTGTAGCTTTGGATATTTCTAAAGCTTTCGATCGAGTTTGGCATGATGCTTTATTGGCAAAATGCAGGGCTTTAGGTCTAGGTAGGATTTTCGTTAAATGAATTGGAGATTTCCTTTCGAATCCCACGATTCGTGTTCTTGTCGATGGATATTCATCCAAAGATTTCAAAATAAATGCTGTTGTCCCTCAGGGATCTGTTTTATCCCCCAGTCTTTTCCTAATATTTATAAATGACCTACTATCAATAACCTCCAATAAAATCCATAGCTTCGCAGACGACAGTATCCTTGTTGCTTCCTATGAATTTCATAGCCGCTGTAACATTAATCACCAGATTAATTCAACAGCAAAAAATTTCACTATAAGTGAATTAAACAAAGATTTAATTAAAATCCAAAAATGGGGTGAAATCAACAGAGTTGAGTTTAACACCAAAAAAACCCAATGCTGTCTAGTCTCGCGAAAAATAGCTACAACTATTCCGAACCTTACTTTTCAAGGAGAGGCTTTGCACCATTCGGAAGACTTGAACATTTTGGGGATTGAGCTAAACCAAAAATTGACTTGGTCAAATCATATTTTTGGAGTAGCTAAGGACGCTGCTAAATGTTTGGGTTTCTTGTATCGCTGCAAAACTTACTTCTCATTCTCTGATCTCCTTAATATCTATGAAACTTATATTAGGCCAAAAATGGAGTATAATGCACATATTTGGGCTGGTGCTCCCATTACGGCGCTGGGATATCTTGATAAAGTGCAAAATAGAGCTATTCCTCAACCTCAACGCTCACTCCACTCAGCCATCGTCGCACTGTTGGGTCACTGACCTTGTTTTATAGATATCTTGTAGGGACTAACACGTGTTCTAAAGAAATCAAACAACTTATGCCTCCATTCAAGATTTTCCAACGGGAAACAAGGAGTTCAACAGATGCTCATCCCTACACAGTTGAACTAGCCAGATGGCGTAACACGGCTTATGGAAATTCGTTTGTCATGCGCTCATCTCGTTTATGGAACCATCTTCCACCAAATGTGTTCCCCAAAGTTGATAATGTATATATGTACGATTTAACCAAATTTAAGAAAAACATTAACATCTTTCTTCTAAATATCCCATCCAATTTTCCCCATCCCCCATAATCCAGATATTCCAAATAACTTCCACCATCATCCTAAATCCTTCCATATCCTCATCCCTGTAACCAAACTGTACATTTGTATTACAGGTTCCCTCCTAAAGTTTGGTTCAAAAAGGGTGTGGTTTTGGTGTGTTAAAATCATACACTACCCAGCGAAACACCGTACAGTTTCAATGGGTGGCTTTCGAGCTTTCCATTCCCTCGTAAAAAAAACAAAAAAAAAAAAAACAGAAGAAGAGTTTGAAAATATATCAATCAAATCTTTTCAAACTCGAATGTTAAGCATAACACAGGCAGACGATCTTAATGATTTTTTTGAAAATGCTAAAGACATTATTCAACAACAAGCAGAAGACTTTCAAGAAAAGGATTGTGGCTGGGCGTTAATTAGAATTTTACACGTGGAAATAAATATCAATAAATATGAACCAATCCACGTTTCTAGTTATATTAAGTTACCAAAAAACATAGAAGATAAAAAAGCCTGCATTAATATCCACAATAATGATAACTTCTGTTTTAAGTGGAGTTTAGTATCAGCCTTACAAACTTGCGCTGAAAGTGCAAAACGAACATCTTCATACAAAATTAGTGACATTTCTCAACCCACAGTCAAGCTTGAGTTTGGCGATGTTTTACAACTTAATTTTGGCAATATGAAATTTCCAACTAAATTGTCTGAACTAAATTTATTTGAAGAACTTAATAATGAAATAAGCATAAATTTGTTTGGATTGGAAGTCATTAAAAAGAAACATGAGGTTGTAGGGCCATTTTATTTGACAAAATGTGAAAAAAAGTTTCATGTCAATTTATTGCTTTTGGAAAGGGATGAAAAATTTCATTTTGTTTACATAAAACATTTATCAAGATTAATAAGTCGGTCTGTAACAAGGAATACTCATCAAATTTATATTTGTAATATGTGCTTGCAACATTTTCATACATTACAACAACGTGACTTACACAAACGCGAATGCAATAAAGTAGTTACAAAGCTTCCGTCTGTTGAAAAAAATACACTGGAGTTTAAGAATTATCAACAACAATTGAAAACACCTTTTGTTATTTATGCCGATGCTGAGAGTATTTTACAACCTATTGTAACATGCAATTCTGATTCCACGATGTCTTCAACAACAAACATTCATCAACATGTTCCAGTAGCTTTCTCTTACTACATTAAATGTTCTTTTGATGATGGTCTAAGCTGTTTCAAAGAATTTGTTGGAGATAACTGTGCTAAGGAATTTATCCAATCATTGGCAGAAACATGCAGTGAATTATATTCAACCTTCTTTATGAGTTCAAAACCGATGAATCCGCTAACACTGGATGAGCAGCTACAACAATTGGTTCAAGAAACGTGTCACATTTGTGGTAAGCATTTAGATTTTAATAATAGAATTAGAGACAATTGCCACTTTACTGGCAATTATAGAGGTCCTGCTCATTCTTATTGCAACTTATTGTATAGACGATCAAATTTTTTCCCAATATTTTTTCACAATTTTTCCGGCTATGATTGTCATCATTTATTTAAAGAACTAAACGAAGTGAATGGACATATTGGTGTCATTCCTTTGAATAAATAACGTTATATTTCATTATCTAAAAAAATTACAATAGATAATAATCATTCATTTTATTTACGTTTTCTCGATAGCTTCAGATTTATGGTTTCTAGCATTGATTCATTGCGTAAAAATTTAAATGAAAACGATTTGATTCATATAAAAAAAGAATTCAATAATAATGAAAAATTTAAACTTATGACTCGAAAGGGAGTTTTTCCCTATGAGTATTTAAATTCCATTGAATAACTTGACGAAACATGTTTACCGTCGCAAGACAATTTTACCAATCAAATGACAAACACACCATATTCCGATGAAGACTACATTCATGCAGTTAATGTATGGAATACGTTTAAATGTCAAAATTTATGGGACTATCTTAAACTTTACCTTAAAACAGATGTACTTATTTTGACTGATGTTTTTGAAAATTTTCGAAAAATATGCTCCAAAATCTATTCTTTAGATCCTGCAAATTTTTACACTACACCAGGTTTGTCATGGGCGGCTATGTTAAAATACACTGATATAAAATTAGAGTTGTTAACTGATGTTGATATGTATAATTTTTTTAAAAAAGGGATACGTGGTGGAATTAGTCAGTGCTCACTTAGACATTCAGTGGCAAATAATAAATTTATGGGGGAATCTTATAAAAAAAACGAACCTTCCAAATATATAGTATATGAAGATGCCAACAATTTATATGGATGGGCAATGATCCAATATTTACCTCATAAAGATTTTCAGTATGTTGATACTCCTCAAAATATTGATGTGCTTTCAGTTGCCGATGATTCACAAACTGGCTACGTTTTAGAAGTGGATTTAGATTACCCTCAACATTTACATGATTTGCACAATGATTTTCCTTTTTGTGCTGAAAACAAAGTTCCACCGAAAGGTAAAATTCCTAAACTGTTAGTTGACTTAACAAACAAACGCAAATATATCATCCATTATCGAAACTTAAAACAGTGTCTTCGAAACGGCTTGATTCTCAAAAAAATTTATAGAGTACTAAAGTTCACACAAAGCAATTGGTTAAAAAAATATATTGATTTAAACAACGCACACAGGTCAATGGCTAAAAATGCTTTTGAAAAAGATTATTTTAAATTAATGAATAATGCTGTTTTTGGTAAAACAATGGAAAATGTAGATAAAAGAAAAAATGTCAAAATTGCTACATCTTTGGAAAGTCAAGGAAGTCATTTAGGTGCTCGAGCGTTAATAGCAAAACCAAATTATCATAGTCACTCTAGATTTACTGAAAACTTGATAGCCATTCAGCTTAATCATACAAATATATGTTATGACAAACCTATATATTTGGGATTTACGGTACTCGAACAATCTAAAATTCTTATGTATGATTTTCATTATGATTATATTAAACCTAAATATGGTAGTAAGGTTTTTTTAAATTATACAGACACTGACAGTTTCATTTATACTATACAGACAGATGATTTTTACGCTGACATATTTAATGAAATACCAAAACGTTTTGATACATCAGATTATCCATCTGACAATTTATTTAATTTTCCTCAAATGAATAAAAAAGTTCTAGGTCTTTTTAAAGATGAATTTAATGGAAAAATTGTTTCTGAATTTATTGGATTAAAATCTAAAATGTATTTCCTTCAAACATATGAAAATAAAACTATTAAAAAAGCTAAAGGAATAAAAAAATATGTTGTCAATTCTTTAACATTAGATAATTATAAAAATTGTTTATTAAAAAATGAAACTTGTTTTAAAGAAATGAAAATATTTAGATCATATTTACATACAATTTATACACAAAATTTAAATAAAGTAGCTTTAAGTTCATTAGATAATAAAAGATATGTAACTGAAGATAATATAAAAACATATGCTTGGGGGCATTATGCCATTGAGCAATAGTTGTAAAAAAAAACAAAATAAAAAAAAATCAAATTTTTGTTAGCTTAATAGAAAATCACAATTTAAAGATGTTTAAATAAAATAAAAAATATTATACACACATTAAAAGTGTCTTTAAATTTTAATTTTAACTTTGTATTTAAACCAAAACTATAAAAACTTTTCATATCTAATCAAGAATATTCAATTTAAAACCTATAAAACTTTTTTCTTTTTTCACAGAAATATTAAATCAAGCTTAAAAAAAAAAAAAATTAAAATATAATTTCAAACGTTTATTTGTTTCATTTTTTTCAAAACTTTTGCAGTTAAGTTAATAATCAATCAAAAAATTTCCATCGATTTTTTAAGCTTTTCAACTTTAAAATGGCAGTTGAAGCTTCATTTTCAAACATAACGGACGAACTTTATCACCTTTGAATTTGTTAAATTTTTCACGTAAACATTAAATCAAGCTTAAACTTTGATAATATTAAGTATAAATCAAATTTAAAAAACTTTTCATATCTAATTAAAAAATATTCAGCTCAATAGCTTAAGCTTATTTTTTTTTAATTTATAAAACTTTTTTCAATTTTCTCGGAAAGATTAAATCAAGCTTAAACTTTGATAATATTAATTTTGTATTTAAACCAAACTTTAAAAAACTTTTCAGATTTAATTAAGAACAGTAAGCACAATAACTCAAGCTTGTTACTGTTTTAATTTGAAATTTAAACATAACTGATATTTAAAAAACTTTTCATATCTAATTAAAAATATTAAGCTTAATAGCTTAAGCTTATTTTTTTTTAATTTATAAAACTTTTTTTTTAATTTTCGCGGAAATATTAAATCAAGCTTAAACTTTGATAATATTAACTTTGTACTTAATGCCAAACTTTAAAAACTTTTCATATTTAACTAAGAACAATAAGCACAATATCTTAAGCTTATTACTGTTTTAATTTGAAATTTAAACATAAATGATATTTAAAGAAACTTTTCATATCTAATTAAAAATATTTAGCTTAATAGTTTAAGCTTTTTTTTTTTAATTTATAAAACTTTTTTTAATTTTCGCGGAAATATTAAATCAAGCTTAAACTTTGATAATATTAACTTTGTACTTAAGCCAAACTTTAAAAACTTTTCATATTTGATTAAGAACAATAAGCACAATATCTTAAGCTTGTTACTGTTTTAATTTGAAATTTAAACATAACTGATATTCTAACCGCTAAGCATAATTTAAAATACTCAAAAGCACAAAACTTTTTACTTATCACAATTTTATTGCATAACTTTAGGAGAACTTTTGCTGACTACTGACGCTGAAACGGCACTAAAAAAGCTCCTGAGCTTTTGCTGCCGCTGAAACGGCATATACATACTACTACTGTATGCAAACAAATAAATATTGCCTACCCAGAAATATGGTTGAATGATGCTAAGAACGGTATAAAATTTTGAATTCTTTAATTTTATGCTGAAAAATACGATTTGAAATTTAATTTTTTTATGATTTTTATTTATTAACTTCAAAGTTTATTTTGATATATAATTTATATATTTTTATTAAAATTAAAAATATAAAAACTCGATATTAAAACCAATTTACCTACCAAAATTACATCACAGATTATTATAAAGCTTTTGAAGTTAGGTTAGGTTTTCTAAAATTATTTAAAATTTTTACTCTTGTGTACTCTCATTATTTTTTGACAGAATCAAAATGGCTACGTTATGAAATGCACGGAAAAAACTGAAAAATATTTTTTTAGGAAAACATATTAAAAATTTTGAGTTCATAGCTGAATTTTTGATATGTTTTAAAAAAAACTCCAAATTTTATTTTTATGTATAATTCAGCGTGTTTAGGGAAATATTTAATAAAGAAATGTCTAAAAGAAAATATGGTTAAAATCATAAAAGTTTTTATTTTTTTCCAAAAAATTACAAAACAAAAAAAAAATTTTTCTTCGAGACTCACTCTCATTTTGTTTGAATGTATTCACTAATAAATTCAAATAATTTTATGTCATGGCCTGAAGATATTGTACGTCGTGTGATATTCATAAAAAAAAAAAAAAAACAAACCAAAAAAGGGAGAAATATATACAAATACGATCAAATTGATTTTACGCAACAAAAAAACTTGTCTAACTTTTTGGTTCTACGTGAATACTCTAGTATATGGTAGCTTTATGATTGGATTCTATTGAATCCATAAATATTTTATCTAGAGCAATAAATTATTACAATTTATTGCTTAGTTACAAATAATTATATTTGGGTTAGAAGAATATAATATATTTATTTCGACCTAATTCATTTTCATGTAAAGATCATTGACCAGAAAAATAAATTATAAAAATATGTGAATCATTAAAATTCACTATACTAACTTTACATTTCCAACAAAAATAAAAAGAAATGTAATTTGATCAAACCGAAAATATAATTCACTACAATGAATGCACTTGCATTCATACAAATATTAATGAACAGATGTTACCACTTAAAAATGTTGACCTATGTCAGCATATTTTTATTTACATTTATATTAAATAATAAATAGTATTTTTGGTCATTTATGGTTATGGAAATTATTTTATGAACGGTCAATATATCCTTTCCCAAAAGAAAAAAAAAATTAGTTCATATTTCTTAAAATTTAAACAAATTTTTATGCAATTTTAAATTCATTTTATATTCAAAAAAAAAAAAATTTATTTAATTATATTTAAAAAAAAAATTTTTTTTAAATTTTAACGTTAATATTTATTTTTATGGTAAGTTAAAATATTTATTGTTTTTCTAGATTTAATTATATTGTTATTATGTAATTCTACTTCCTTATTATTTATAATTACTGTGCTATTTGGATCTTTTTGTTCTACAATTTTAAATGGTCCTTTAAATGGTACATTTAATTTTTTTTGTTCTTATTTTTATATACATAATCATTTACTTTAAATTTTGATTCGTTAAAATTATTTTGTTTTAATTTATTATTTTCTTTATTTTTGATAAGATAGTTTTTCGCTTTTTCATTAGCGTATTTTAATTTAATTTTTAGTTCATTTAAATAATCTTCTAAATTATAAATGTTACATTTGTTGTTTAATATTTCACATGAAAGTGAACAAGTTTTCCCATAAACCAAATCGTAAGGTGAGTAATGTGTAGTACTATGTGGTGTTGAGTTGCAAAAGTAAGTGTAGTAAGGTAAGTATTCATCCTAACTGTCTTGTCCTTCTAAACTCATTAAATAGTCATTTAATACTCTGTGATTTCTCTCTAGGATTAAAAGGTAAATTTAACAATATTACAATTATAAACGCATATGGACCAACTGAAAATGCAGATGACAATGAAAAGGATGCTTTCTATGAAAATCTTGGAGATGTATGTGAAAGAATAAATAATTATGACACGATAGTCCTCATGGGAGACTTTAACGCAAAGATTGGAAGAGAAGCACATATACATAAAATCGCAGGAAAATTCTCATTACACGATATTACAAACAATAATGGCGCAAGATTGTGTCAATTAGCGTGCGAACAAAATATGCGGGTCAGAAGTACGGCCTTTGAACGAAAAAATATTTACAAAGGCACATGGAAAATACCGGGAACAAACGAAGTAAATCAAATTGACCATGTACTAGTGTCAAAAAGATGGGCAACATCAATAATAAACATCACAACATGCCGCGGAGCCAATTGCGACAGCGATCATTTCCTTGTTGTTGCAAAAGTAAGGCAAAGAATATCAAATATTGCAAAAAAGGGTGGAGTTAAAAGAGTGAAATGGGATAATGAAAAGCTTAAGGAAACTGATTTAAAAGAACAATACCAAAGTGCAATAAGAACAAAAATAGAGTCCCTAGAAGGTACAAATGAAACTATAGATGGAAAATGGTCGCAAATAGAAGAAAGTTTAATTACCGCAGCGAGAGAAGTTATAGGAAGAAAGCGACCTGAAAGAAATTCTGAATGGTTTGATGAAGAATGTGTACTAGCAATAGAAGAGAAGAATAAAGCTAGAGAAAATACATTACAGAATAACACAAGAGCAAATAGAATGCAATACATCGAAAAAAGAAGAATATCTACAAAAATCTGTCGTAGGAAAAAGAAATTAATGATGAGAAACAAAATAATTGAAATCCAGAATGAGCAAGATCAAAACAATGTAAAACGGTTTTACGAAAAAATAAAGAAAGAAACCAGAGGCTATCAACCAAGGTTAATAGCCTGCATAGACAAAGACAATAAAATATTGTCAGAAGAAAACGAGGTTTTAAATAGATGGTCCGAATATTTCAAAGATCTGTTAAATATAAACCATATAAGTGCAGAAATTAACAATGACATAATGTACAACGTGGAACCTAAAGACATACCACCATCAGCAGAAGAAATTAGTGAAGCAATAAAAAAACTCAAGCGTAATAAAGCCCCAGGTGATGACCAAATAACAGCGGAATTATTACAAAATGGCGGGGAATTTTTACATGATAGAATTCACAGATTAATAGTTGAAATATGGAGCAATAAAGTTATGCCTAAAAAATGGAGTGTAGGATTAATATGCCCCATACACAAGAAGGGGAACAAGTTAAACTGTGAAAATTACAGGGGAATAACGCTGCTAAATTGTGCATATAAGGTTATGTCAAATGTTTTATATGAGAGAGTAAAACCAATATATGAAGAGCAAGTCGGAGAGTACCAGTGTGGTTTTAGAAATGGCAGATCGACAATAGATCAAGCATTTCTGGTTAAACAAATCATGGAGAAATGCTACGAGTATAATGTAGATTTGCATATGATATTTATAGACTTCAAGCAAGCATTCGATAGCATTAACAGAAAAGAAATTCCGAAGACCTTACTGAAACTGGGCGTGTCCACGAAGTTGACTGGTCTTATAATGATGACAATGCAAAATTCCACGAATAAGATATTAATACAGGACTCTACATCAGAAGAATTTATTAGTACAAGCGGTGTACGACAAGGGGACGCTCTTTCAGCAATAATTTTTAATATGCTTCTGGAATATGCAATAGGTAACATGGATTTGGGAGGTAATATATTCATGAGAGAGTATCAGATTATAGTGTACGCAGATGATATTTTGATTATTGCCAAAGCTTATAATAAAATGGCAGATATATTTAAATTAATCACAGAAAAATCGCGTAAAATAGGCTTAAATATAAATATGGCAAAAACTAAATACCTAAAAATGTCAAGAAATGAAGAAAGAAGACTTCCACAAAATATAAAAATAGAACAAGATGAAATTGAAGGTGTTAATAGCTACAAATATCTTGGCATAATATTAACAAACAATAACAGTAGCCAAGCCTGCGTACAAGACCGAATACAGGCAGCAAACAAATGTTACTACTCTCATAAGAAGCTGATGACATCCAAGCTAATAACAAGAAGAGCAAAGTTGCAAATATACAAAACCATCATACGCCCAGTAGCAACTTATGGAAGTAAAACATGGACCATGAATAGAAATGAAGAAGAAATGTTAAGAATATTTGAAAGAAAGATATTTAGAACTATTTATGGTCCAATACGAAATGAAAACGGCGAATACCGTAGAAGGCACAATTCAGAGTTATATGCGCTAGCAGAGAACGAGGACATTGTAAAACATATAAAGTCCAGTAGATTAAGTTGGGCGGGGCATGTCATCAGAATGGCGGAAAATAGAGCACAGTACAAAATTTACAATGCTAGACCATTGCTTAACAGAGCAAGAGGTAGGCCTAGAAGCAGATGGGAAAATAACATTGAAGACGATACCAGAAAACTAGGGGAAATAAACTGGAAAACCACCGCGAGAAACAGAGATGAATGGAGGAAGATAGTGAAGAAGGCTAAAACTCACCAGGAGTTGTAACGCTAAAAGATGATGATGATGATGATTTCTCTCTATAGAACCTAAAGTTTCATGGTGATAAGGTGTTGATGTTATTTTTTCAACATTCAAAAATTTGCAAATGTTTTTTAATAATTCATTTGTAAATTCTGTACCTTTATCAGTTTTTAATTTTTTGAAACATCCATATAAATTTTTCCACTATTGTTTTGCAACTGTTGTGGCATCTTTAGTTTCTATTGGGTAGGCTTCTATATATTTTGTTAATTTACATTGTAGAGTAAGAATTTATCTATGATTATTTGATGTATTGGACCTACAGTGTCTATTATTATTACTTCAAAAGATGTTGTGGATGTATCTGTAATTGCATAATTCTCTTATGTATATTTGGCTATTTTTATTTTATTACAGATTTCGCAATTATTTATATAATTTTTAACCATTTTATTCATATTTTTTCATACATATTTTTGCTTTAATTTGCTTATTCATTTATTTATACCCCAATGTCCACCATACATTGTGTAATGATAATTTCTTATTAATTCATGCATTTTTTCTTTTTTTTTCTATTTGTTTTGGAGGTTCATATATTATTATTTTTAAACAATCTGTAGTTTCAGAATTGTTTTGCAGTTCATTAAAAATTTTTTTAAATTCTCGGATATCCATTATTTTAAATATATCATCATTATCTGCCAAGGATAATTCCTTAATATTTAAATTGCTTGTTTTGAATAATAGTTTCCTCAGCACCATTTTTACCTCTGGTAAAGATTTTTTGCTATATTCTGCAATTATTTCATGTTTTGCAGCTAATTTCATTCTTCTCGAATTCTTTTTATTACTGTTTTTATTTTGATTTGTATTATCTTGTTGATTTCTGACGTCAGATGTTAATTTAATATTTCTTCTAAATTTTAATTTCTTTAAATACCTTATGTCTGATATAGATGTTTCATTCCAAATGTGAAGGGGATCAGTTTTCATATCTGTATTTAAGGTTTTGGTGGTTTCTTCATTATTATTTTTATTTATTTCATTTAATTTTTTTCATTTTTTTTCATTGCTCTTGTTATTATATTTATATTGTTTTTTGGTACCATTTCCTTTAGCTTTATCATCGCATATCAGTGCATCCGAAATGGTATTCATTTTACCTTGTTTGAATATAATTTCAAATTCAAATAATTAAATAAATCTACACGAATTCTCGTTAGTTTGGAAGATAGATTTTTATATGTAAACAAGCTTACCAGAGTTTTATGGTCGGTATAAACTGTAAATTTCTTACCAAAAAGTTAAGGTCTAAAGTAGTTAATACCCCAATGTATTGCCAAAAGCTCTTTTTCAGTAATCGACTTATTCTGTTCATGCTTGTTTAGTGATGAGATAGCACTGCATATAAAGCATAATTTGATGCATCTGTTGTTAGTATAAATGGTTCAGAAAAATATGGGTAACTTAATGTTGGTGGATTCATTAGCTTTTGTTTCAGTTTTTCAAACGCTTCATTTTGTTCTTTTTCCCAATTAAATATTTGTATTAGAAGTTGGTTTAGTGGCTTAGCTATTTCCGCAAACCTATAGTATTTGCAGAATGCTACAAATTTTCTTACCTCATCACTCATCAGCATCCTTGGGTGATGGATAATTTTTTATAGTTTGGTATTTATCTGGATCTATTTTAGTCCTTTCTGATTCAGTTTTAAATTTTATTTTTGTAAACGTTCTAAAACTTTAATGAGATTTTTATTGTGATCTTTTAAATTTGTTCCAAATACTATGATGTCATCTACATATAGAAATGCAACTTCTTGTAGTTCACTTAGTGCGACTGAAAGCATTCTCTGGAAACTATTTGTAGATATTTTTAGTTCAAATGTTAATCTCTTGAACTAATAACAACGCCCTTTATTGGTTGAAAACGGTGTCATTTGCCTAGATTTGTGATGTAAAATGTAAAAAAATACTTTGATTTATCCAATTTATCTAGTACATCATTCAATCTTCTCAATAGAAATTTGTCGTTTATAATCTTCTTGTTCAAGGATCTGAAATCTACTACTAACCTCCATTTTTTATTTGACTTCTCCATCTTGACTTTTTTTTGGGACAATTAACAATGGTGAGTTGTACGGACTAGTAGAATGTTCTATTTTGTAATTTTTCATTAATTTTGAGACTTGTTTTTCCATTTCTTCTAACTGGACATTAGGTGTTCTGTAGTTCTTTATATACACTGGTGTTTTGTCTGCCATCAAAATTATTTGTTCATAAAAATTATTTATTGATAATGGTTCATTATCAAGATGAAAAATGTTCTGACATCTACTGCAAATGTTTAAAATTGAATCCCTTACTAATTCGTCTAAGTTATCCATTGTTAATATTTTTTTTAATCTTTCAAATCTTTCTGAGTTAAAAATTTATTATTATGATTTTATTATTATCGGGTAGCTGCCATACAAATTTTTCGAAATTATATGAATATTTCCAAAATTAATAACTAAATAGAAACCAAATATAAAAACAACCAGAATGTAGATAAAGTATTAATCGTTTCATGGTGTATTGGTTAGGACATGGGACTTGTAGATGTCTCGGTTCGAATCCAGGCTAGGGAAAATTTTTTTTTTTTTTTTAATTAATTTTTTGTTATCCATTTTCTTCTATTTTCTTTTTAATAAAATATATGTATTTATTTTATGCATGAAAAATTTTATTTTATAGAAAATTTGACAGAAAACTCTCATTTATATTAAAAATTATTCATTTTTTTTAATATTTTTATAAAAAAAATTCAAAACTGTTATTTAAAACAAACAATTGATACCATAGCAACTACAATTATTTAAAAAAAAAAATTAAGATAAATAAAAACTCGTTGTGTAGGTAAATTATTAATTGTTCTATGGTGTAATTGTTAGGACATGTGAATAGTAGTCAAAACGTTTCGGTTCGAATTCAGGCTGGGACAAAACAAACAATTGATACCATAGTAACTATAATAATTCTTAAAAAAATTGAGATGAACAAAAAATCGGTGGCTTAGTGGTTAGCACGTCGACCTTTCAATTGAAAAATGTGAGTTCGAATCTTTAAATTCATCTCATTTTTTAATTAATTTTTTTTTTTATTCATTTTTTTTGTAATTAAATATAAAAAAACAAATATTTTGAATTTTCTGTCAAACAGTTCAATTGCAATATATGAAATTCTTATTTATTTAATACATAATAGTGTACGCACGGGTATCTAAAAGTTGACAAGGGCAACTATAATCTTCCTCGTTTTTAGTTAAGTTCAAATGTTCAATAAACAAGGAGATTGAAATGCTTTTAAATTTTTTTCTTTTTTTTTAATCTTAAAAAGTGAATGAGAATTAAAATTCTGGTGAAAAAAAAATAAGTTCTGTTCGAAATGAGAGCAATACATTTTGTTTATACAGTAGTTTTCATTTTTAACGAACTCGGTTTAACCAATATTATGTTTACAGCAAATAAATTTACATAAAAGCATACGCGACGTACTCTCGGAGTTTTAATATTTAAAAATTGACAAAGCGTATAAACAATATTGTAGATAACTGGATTTTCTTATGTTGCTACGATTAAGTTTTAAGAATAAAATATTTTAAAATAATACTTTTTTTAAATAATTTTGTTTAAAACATACAGTAATTCAAAATAATTGAAAATACCTATAATATGTTTGCAAAACCATAAAAATAACCTTCCTTAAAAAAAATTATTTGTTCATTAGGTTCTAACCTAAATAAAAACGTACGGCGTATAATACCTGTCAAAAAATTTAGAAATAAGTAGATACATGAATTTACATGAAAGCAGCCAAAATATTGGTACCGCGATGTACTGTACTTTGGATATTAAAAATTTACAAATTGGAAAATGTATAAAAATATTATTATTTGTTATCTTGTATTTCTAATACTAAATTTTAAAAAATTATACTTTTTTAAAATAATTTTTTATTAACAAATATCTTATATTCAAAATAATTCAAAATGGTACCTATAATATGAAATTAAAAATATTTTTTATAGGTACTAAATTAAAACATACAAATAAATATTTTTCGATAAATTAAATATTATACGCGCGAATTAAATTATTTATTTTTAAAAATAATTATAAAAAAATTAAAGATGAATTTATTTTTATTTTATACTTTAACATTTATTTTAGAACAAAAGAACTTAACAATAATTAAATGCTAACAAAAAACGAATTTTACGAAAGAAAGTATTTCGACTAAACTGTCTGGTGTTTATACTTGTATGACTATATAGTCAAAGGGTATAATAAATTTGCCATTACGTTTGTGACGCAGAGAAGAAGGGGGGCGGGGGTAGATATAGACTCAAGTGTATGGATCGGATCAGAATCGAAAAATAAATCGATTTAGCTATGTATGTCCGTCCGTCATCTCGATAACTCAAAAAGTAAAGGAGCTAGGATTATGAAATTTTCACAAATTCGTTTTTATACAAAAACCGGAATTATCTATTTAAATCCAGCCATTTTGGTCCACGGGTTCGAGTACCTGCCATACAACTTCTAATTTTATATGAGCATTACTCTATACCTATGAAAGCTGCGTGACTGAAATTTTGCCAAAAATAGTTTAGTATAATGGCCAAAGTTTCTGCTAAATTTGGTTAGTCTACTGCAGAGGGTTCTAGTAGCTGTCATACAACTCCTTCTTTTATATGAGCTTTACACTACACCTGATGAAGCTGGGTGTCTGAAATTTTGCAAAAAATAGTTTAGTGTAATGGCCAAAGTTACTGCAAAATTTGGTTGGTCTACTGCTGAGGGTTCGAGTAGCTGCCATACAACTCCTTCTTTTAAATGAGCATTACTCTACACCTAATAAAGCTGAATTTTTGAAATTTTGCCATAGTTCAATAACATAATATGTTATTAGTATAAATTGTTATACATACATTTTGTATTATCAGCAATATTGACCTTTTTTATACACCTAAAAAAGAATAGGTAAAAGGGTATATTAACTTTGGTATGGTGTTTGTAACCACCTAAAGAAAGCGAGCTAGATATGGAAAAGTATATATATTTGTGATCAGCGTGACCTCCTGAGTCGATATAGCCATGTCCATCCGTCCGTATGCACGATAACTCAAAAAATAATAGAACTATCTTGATGAAATTTTAACTGTAGGTTACTAGGACTGAAAGTACGGCGGGGATTGCATATGGGCGAAATCGGCCCATTGGTTCGCTTTCTGGACCTTTTAATCGATCGAAGGCCTAGCGATCATATATAAAAAATCACAATAACTCAACAACAAGCTGTAGGTTACTAGCAATGAAACTACTTCGGGGATTGCGTAAGTTCAGGATTGGACCCTGGGTTCGGAACCTAGAACTTTTTGATCGAATTTAGGCCAAATGAGCATAATGCCGAAACCAAAGAAGATAGAACCTCTAAATTTTGTATCACGGTGTGCCTTCCTATTTCCTTAATGTCTTTGAAATTTGAGACCAATTGGAGTAGTGGGTGTGGACTAGCCACTCAGTTCCAAGGACCTTAAAGCATATTTTCGAAATTAATAAAGATAGTAACTTGAAACAAATGTAGAATCTTCAAATTTCGCACATGGGTGTTCTTTACTATTTCCTGCGTGTCCCTCTAATTTTGTACCTTTCTTAGACCCCCCAATGTGTAAAAGTTTATCATCGAAATTAATAAAACTACTAACTTAAAATTAAGATAGAACGTTCCAATTGTGTACAAGGGTTAACTAGTATTGAAAGTATGACGGGGATGGCATATGGCCGAAATCGTACCATAATTTCGGGTTCTAGAACCTTTGAAAAGTTCAAGGGCTAACAAACATATATCTTAAAAACACCATAACTCAAAAAATAATGCCGCTATTTTGATGAAATTTAAACTCTAGGTTACTAGTAATGAAAGTACCATTGGAATTGGTTCTGGTCGAGTTTGGTCAATGAGTTCGGATTCTAGAAGCTTTTGATCGATTTGAGGCCGAACGAGTATAATTTCGAAGCCAAAGAATATATTTCCTATTTCCTATGTGTCCCCGAAATTTAGACTTAATTGTAGTTCAGCTATGTTCAAAGGTACTTGCTGCATTTATGTAACATTTATTTTTATATTTAAATGAATTATATGAAAAGGTGTAAATTTGTAATTGTATTTTAGAAACACATTTATTGCATATTTTGCGTATAAGCTTTTCTATTAGGTATATTAACTAGCCATTTAAAATAATTGCAATTTTGAAAAATTTGGATTATTAAATATATTATGCTTTGATTAGCTTTTTATCACAAAATTTAATAACTAGAATTTTTTCATTTTGTAATTGAATTGGAATAAATATATTTTCATTTAAAACAAGTTTTTTTGTTTTTTAATATTTTTAAATAAATAAATTAGTAAGAATTTGTAATATTTTTTAAGAGATAGTGTAATTAGAAAATGTTTTTAGTATTATAAAGTTAATTTGGTTAGCTATGTCTTACGATCAAATCAATAACAGCTTTTATGGTGTTAAAATGACTTAAGGATATGTCTTTAAATTTGAACCAAATAGAGATGTAGGGTATTTCTAAGTCGGTTGCACCGACTGACTGTTTTTTCACTTTTTAATATTACGAAATGTTTTCAAGTACGGTTTTGCTTTATAAACATTTGAACTTATGTATTAAAACAATTCTTAACGTTTTAATATTTTATCTGAGTTTTAGTGCAAAGTGCTGTTTAAGTAATTATTAGCACTTGACAATATTTCATCATAATTATTACTTTTGTTTATCATTAGTTTTGGAGGTTCTTCACAGTTATCCGAACATGAATATTTATATGTGACTCCTCCTTCATTTCACATAGAAGGAGATAATGAACGAAATCCTAATACGGAAGAGCCGACAATTGAAGAAACTACAGCAGCAATTAATAAACTTAAAAACGGAAAATCACCAGGCGAAGACGGTATTACTGCAGAACTTTTTAAAAAAGGAGGTGAAGAGCTGCTTCATCACTTACACAGATTAATGTGTAAAATATGGAGGAATGAAAGCATGCCGAAAGAATGGGAAATTGGTACCATATTCCCTATCCACAAAAAAGGAGATAAACTCAATTGCAGTAACTACAGGGGTATCATGTTACTAAATGTTGCATATAAGATTTTTAGCAAAATTTTATACGAAAGACTAAACGAGAAAGCAGAAACCATCTTAGCTGAGTATCAATGCGGTTTTAGACCAAACAGATCAACAACAGACCAAGTTTTTCTCATAAAGCAAAACATGGAAAAATGCTACGAATACAATCTTGACTTGCATATACTATTTGTTGATTTCAAACAAGCTTTCGACAGCATTAAAAGAGAGGAAATACCGAAAATTTTGCACAATTTGGGATACCCTGAAAAACTAATTCGACTTACAATGATGACCTTAAATAACACCAGAAGCAGCGTCATAGTACAAAATCAAATTTCAG
The DNA here is from genome assembly GCA_963082915.1 of Dolichopus griseipennis. Classification (NCBI taxonomy): domain Eukaryota; kingdom Metazoa; phylum Arthropoda; class Insecta; order Diptera; family Dolichopodidae; genus Dolichopus; species Dolichopus griseipennis. Next base: position 104,673,417 of record OY720441.1, on the reverse strand, counting down.
AGGTTTTCAGCATAAAAACAGGTGTAAAACAAGGCGACACATTATCGTCAGTGATTTTCAACCTTATGCTGCATTACGTAACGAAAGATCTAGATAGAGGGGGAAATATATTCAACAAATCATCACAAATTAACGCTTTTGCTGACGATATTGCTATAATAGCCAGAAACAAAAGAGCTATGGTGGAGCAGTTCGTGAAACTCGAAGCAGAAGCTATCAAAATTGGCTTAAGAATAAATGAAAATAAAACAAAATATATGATATTATCACGCTCAAACACTAGGCGCAGCCCGCAAAACATAACAATCGGAGAATACAACTTCGAAGGCGTAGATAATTTTACGTATTTGGGAGTATTGCTCAACAACGACAACAGCATGCACTGTTCAATACAAAATAGAATCCAAGCGGCCAACAAATGCTACTATGCACATCAAAAACTATTTAAATCGAAGCTTTTATCTAGACATTCAAAACTGTGTATGTATAAAACCCTAGTTAGACCAGTATTGACCTATGGTGCGGAAAATTGGACATTATCAATATCAGACGAAAATAGTCTAAAAATTTTTGAACGCAAAATTTTAAGGAAAATATTTGGACCGAAACAAAATCTACACGGTGAATATATGCACAGAAACAATCAAGAACTACAACTACTAATAAATAATGAAGACGTGGTCCGCTTTATTAAAGCACAAAGAATTAGATGGGCTGGACACGTTGCTAGAATGGCAAATAATAGGTCACAAAGACTTATATTAGATGTTGCTCCACCTGTAAATAGATACAGAGGAAGACCAAGGCTAAGATGGACAGATGGCTTAGAAAATGATTTAAGAAAACTTAATATCAGAAACTGGAAAGTTGCAGCACAAAATCGACAAGTATGGCGGGCAGCAGTAAATCAGGCTAAAACTCACCCCGAGTTGTGACGCCATTTGATGATGATGATGATGATGACTTCTCCCTCCTTTAGTTTGAAATTCTTCTGAATTTCATTTTTCAAATGAAAAACACTAGAAATTTTATCTTTGAATACTTTAAAACCAATGATAAACATTATCTATTAATGATGAAAATTATAGTTATTACTAGAAAGATAAAAATTGTTATACTAATGCCATATGATACATTTTTGTGGTATTTTAATTGGATAAACTTCCGGAAAGGGGTTGTGAGCTATCAAGATGACGTCATCACATAACGGTACTAAATATCTCAAAGTTTATAAATATATAAATTATTAGTGGCGACGGCGCCATCTAGTGGTCGAAAAATGCATTACAAAATGTTCCTAAGATTTTGTAGCATTTTTGTTAAAATGTTTTATTTTTCCTGTAAGACAATAAACTGGAACGAACATCTTACAATATTGTAGGGCATGATATTGTCTTTTATAAATATCTTGTTTCATCTGAATCGGTGCTACCATTTTTGAGATATTTCAATTTCAAGTAGAAAATTAAAACAAAAAAAAAAAATTTTTGAACTTTCAAAAAAATCACTATAAGTATGAAATTTTCCAAAACACTCTGTATTTTTTATGATACTGGTAGAAAGGTCTTGACACTCTTTCCAACGGTATATAATAAATATGGTATATGTTGACAAATAGCCCCACCAGAGAACATAAATGAAAAACTGATACAACAATTTTATTAAAAAATACATTTTCATACTTTATTTTTCATAAATTTGTTTTGCCTTTTTGTTTTCCAGTTGAAATATGTATTTTAAAATGTAAGAATGCACTTTAAACTTGGATACAATATTGAGTTGGGTTTTGGTAAATTGTTTTGAGGGATTTTGGAGGTGACAACCTCATGGTTTTAAAATTTTTTTAATATAATTAGAAAGGACCTTAGAGTTAGCTACCAAATCAGAATAATGCCCTTTTTCCAGAATATTTATAAACATATATATACACAAGAACCTGAACCAGGAGGGATTTTATAGTTGAATTCTAAATCAGTATTACCGCTTTTTCCAGAATATTTATATGTGTGTTTGTATATATATACAATGTTAGAAGAGATTTTTAAGTTTGATTCTTAATCAGAAGATCCGCTTTTTCCAGAATATTTATAATATATGTGTATATGTTTATCCAATATTAGAAGAAATTTTAGAGTTGGATTCTAAATCAGGATTCCCCCTTTTTCCAGAATATTTAAAAATATATATGAATATGCCAGATTCTGACTTAGAAAAGATTTTAGAGTTGGATTCAACTATTAGAGCTGGACTTATATATTCTTTATTTATTTATTTGATTCATTATTTTTAATTATTTGATGCATCTTAATAACTCACATTTTATTATATATAAATATACAAATAAACGTAATTAGGTATATATTTTATTATATACTGAATAATGCTTACACATTTATGTGCATAATCTGTAATTACATTTTAGTAGTTATTTTTTCAAACACTACGTATTACGACATTCCTTTTTGAATACAAGCTTTGATACAATTTTTCCATTTATTATAAAGGTTATATAATTATCTTTAATTAAAATAATGAAATAAAAATATAATCCTTATCTGCTATCACAAATTTTAAACTAACTATAAAATCTGGAAAAAGCGGCAATCTGGAATAAATATTCTGGAAAAAGCGAAAATCCTGATTGAGAATCCAACTCTAAAATCTCTTCTAATATTGTATATACATGCACACATATAAATATTCTGGAAAAAGCGGAAATACTGATTTAGAATCCAACTCTAAAACATATACACATATATTATAAATATTTTGGAAAAACCCGAAATCCTGATTTAGAATCCAACTCTAAAACAAATACACATATATTATAAATATTTTGGAAAAACCCAAAATCCTGATTTAGAATCCAACTCTAAAATCTCTTCTAATTCAGATTCTTGTGTATATATATGTTTATAAATTTTCTGGAAAAAGCGCATAATTCTGATTTTGTAGCCAACTCTAGCACCTATAATTATATTTTTACACTTATATTTCAACAACAAAAATTTTAAACTACGGGGCTGCCACCTCCAAAAACTCCTTCAAACAAAATACCAAAACCCAACTCAATATTGTATCCAAGTATAAAGTGCATTCTTACATTTTAAAATACATATTTCAACTTGAAAACAAAAAGGCAAAATAAATTTATGAAAAATAAAGTATGAAAATGTATTTTTTAATAAAATTGTTGCGTCAGTTTTTGATTTATGTTATCTGTACGCCAAAAACTCCTTTATTTATATTATGTTATCTGTACGCACGGGTATCTAAAAGTTGACAAGGGCAACTATAATCTTCCTCGTTTTTAGTTAAGTTCAAATGTTCAATAAACAAGGAGATTGAAATGCTTTTAAATTTTTTTCTTTTTTTTTAATCTTAAAAAGTGAATGAGAATTAAAATTCTGGTGAAAAAAAAATAAGTTCTGTTCGAAATGAGAGCAATACATTTTGTTTATACAGTAGTTTTCATTTTTAACGAACTCGGTTTAACCAATATTATGTTTACAGCAAATAAATTTACATAAAAGCATACGCGACGTACTCTCGGAGTTTTAATATTTAAAAATTGACAAAGCGTATAAACAATATTGTAGATAACTGGATTTTCTTATGTTGCTACGATTAAGTTTTAAGAATAAAATATTTTAAAATAATACTTTTTTTAAATAATTTTGTTTAAAACATACAGTAATTCAAAATAATTGAAAATACCTATAATATGTTTGCAAAACCATAAAAATAACCTTCCTTAAAAAAAATTATTTGTTCATTAGGTTCTAACCTAAATAAAAACGTACGGCGTATAATACCTGTCAAAAAATTTAGAAATAAGTAGATACATGAATTTACATGAAAGCAGCCAAAATATTGGTACCGCGATGTACTGTACTTTGGATATTAAAAATTTACAAATTGGAAAATGTATAAAAATATTATTATTTGTTATCTTGTATTTCTAATACTAAATTTTAAAAAATTATACTTTTTTAAAATAATTTTTTATTAACAAATATCTTATATTCAAAATAATTCAAAATGGTACCTATAATATGAAATTAAAAATATTTTTTATAGGTACTAAATTAAAACATACAAATAAATATTTTTCGATAAATTAAATATTATACGCGCGAATTAAATTATTTATTTTTAAAAATAATTATAAAAAAATTAAAGATGAATTTATTTTTATTTTATACTTTAACATTTATTTTAGAACAAAAGAACTTAACAATAATTAAATGCTAACAAAAAACGAATTTTACGAAAGAAAGTATTTCGACTAAACTGTCTGGTGTTTATACTTGTATGACTATATAGTCAAAGGGTATAATAAATTTGCCATTACGTTTGTGACGCAGAGAAGAAGGGGGGCGGGGGTAGATATAGACTCAAGTGTATGGATCGGATCAGAATCGAAAAATAAATCGATTTAGCTATGTATGTCCGTCCGTCATCTCGATAACTCAAAAAGTAAAGGAGCTAGGATTATGAAATTTTCACAAATTCGTTTTTATACAAAAACCGGAATCGCTATTTAAATCCAGCCATTTTGGTCCACGGGTTCGAGTACCTGCCATACAACTTCTAATTTTATATGAGCATTACTCTATACCTATGAAAGCTGCGTGTCTGAAATTTTGCCAAAAATAGTTTAGTATAATGGCCAAAGTTTCTGCTAAATTTGGTTAGTCTACTGCAGAGGGTTCTAGTAGCTGTCATACAACTCCTTCTTTTATATGAGCTTTACACTACACCTGATGAAGCTGGGTGTCTGAAATTTTGCAAAAAATAGTTTAGTGTAATGGCCAAAGTTACTGCAAAATTTGGTTGGTCTACTGCTGAGGGTTCGAGTAGCTGCCATACAACTCCTTCTTTTAGATGAGCATTACTCTACACCTAATAAAGCTGAATTTTTGAAATTTTGCCATAGTTCAATAACATAATATGTTATTAGTATAAATTGTTATACATACATTTTGTATTATCAGCAATATTGACCTTTTTTATACACCTAAAAAAGAATAGGTAAAAGGGTATATTAACTTTGGTATGGTGTTTGTAACCACCTAAAGAAAGCGAGCTAGATATGGAAAAGTATATATATTTGTGATCAGCGTGACCTCCTGAGTCGATATAGCCATGTCCGTCCGTCCGTAGGCACGATAACTCATAGAACTATCTTGATGAAATTTTAACTGTAGGTTACTAGGACTGAAAGTACGGCGGGGATTGCATATGGGCGAAATCGGCCCATTGGTTCGTTTTCTGGACCTTTTAATCGATCGAAGGCCTAGCGATCATATATAAAAAATCACAATAACTCAACAACAAGCTGTAGGTTACTAGCAATGAAACTACTTCGGGGATTGCGTAAGTTCAGGATTGGACCCTGGGTTCGGAACCTAGAACTTTTTGATCGAATTTAGGCCAAATGAGCATAATGCCGAAACCAAAGAAGATAGAACCTCTAAATTTTGTATCACGGTGTGCCTTCCTATTTCCTTAATGTCTTTGAAATTTGAGACCAATTGGAGTAGTGGGTGTGGACTAGCCACTCAGTTCCAAGGACCTTAAAGCATATTTTCGAAATTAATAAAGATAGTAACTTGAAACAAATGTAGAAGCTTCAAATTTCGCACATGGGTGTTCTTTACTATTTCCTGCGTGTCCCTCTAATTTTGTACCTTTCTTAGACCCCCCAATGTGTAAAAGTTTATCATCGAAATTAATAAAACTACTAACTTAAAATTAAGATAGAACGTTCCAATTGTGTACAAGGGTTAACTAGTATTGAAAGTATGACGGGGATGGCATATGGCCGAAATCGTACCATAATTTCGGGTTCTAGAATCTTTGAAAAGTTCAAGGGCTAACAAACATATATCTTAAAAACACCATAACTCAAAAAATAATGCCGCTATTTTGATGAAATTTAAACTCTAGGTTACTAGTAATGAAAGTACCATTGGAATTGGTTCTGGTCGAGTTTGGTCGATGAGTTCGGATTCTAGAAGCTTTTGATCGATTTGAGGCCGAACGAGTATAATTTCGAAGCCAAAGAATATATTTCCTATTTCCTATGTGTCCCCGAAATTTAGACTTAATTGTAGTTCAGCTATGTTCAAAGGTACTTGCTGCATTTATGTAACATTTATTTTTATATTTAAATGAATTATATGAAAAGGTGTAAATTTGTAATTGTATTTTAGAAATACATTTATTGCATATTTTGCGTATAAGCTTTTCTATTAGGTATATTAACTAGCCATTTAAAATAATTGCAATTTTGAAAAATTTGGATTATTAAATATATTATGCTTTGATTAGCTTTTTATCACAAAATTTAATAACTAGAATTTTTTCATTTTGTAATTGAATTGGAATAAATATATTTTCATTTAAAACAAGTTCTTTTGTTTTTTAATACAAATTTTTAAATAAATAAATTAGTAAGAATTTGTAATATTTTTTAAGAGATAGTGTAATTAGAAAATGTTTTTAGTATTATAAAGTTAATTTGATTAGCTATGTCTTACGATCAAATCAATAACAGCTTTTATGGTGTTAAAATGACTTAAGGATATGTCTTTAAATTTGAACCAAATAGAGATGTAGGGTATTTCTAAGTCGGTTGCACCGACTGACTGTTTTTTCACTTTTTAATATTACGAAATGTTTTCAAGTACGGTTTTGCTTTATAAACATTTAAACTTATGTATTAAAACAATTCTTAACGTTTTAATATTTTATCTGAGTTTTAGTGCAAAGTGCTGTTTAAGTAATTATTAGCACTTGACAATATTTCATCATAATTATTACTTTTGTTTATCATTAGTTTTGGAGGTTCTTCACAGTTATCCGAACATGAATATTTATATGTAACTTCTCCCTCCTTTAGTTTGAAATTCTCCTGAATTTCATTTTTCAAATGAAAAACACTAGAAATTTTATCTTTGAATACTTTAAAACCAATGATAAACATTATCTATTAATGATAAAAATTATAGTTATTACTAGAAAGATAAAAATTGTTATACTAATGCCATATGATACATTTTTGTGGTATTTTAATTGGATAAACTTCCGGAAAGGGGTTGTGAGCTATCAAGATGACGTCATCACATAACGGTACTAAATATCTCAAAGTTTATAAATATATAAATTATTAGTGGCGACGGCGCCATCTAGTGGTCGAAAAATGCATTACAAATAGTTCCTAAGATTTTGTAGCATTTTTGTTAAAATGTTTTATTTTTCCTGTAAGACAATAAACTGGAACGAACATCTTACAATATTGTAGGGCATGATATTGTCTTTTATAAATATCTTGTTTCATCTGAATCGGTGCTACCATTTTTGAGATATTTCAATTTCAAGTAGAAAATTAAAACAAAAAAAAAAAAATTTTTGAACTTTCAAAAAAATCACTATAAGTATGAAATTTTCCAAAACACTCTGTATTTTTTATGATACTGGTAGAAAGGTCTTGACACTCTTTCCAACGGTATATAATAAATATGGTATATGTTGACAAATAGCCCCACCAGAGAACATAAATGAAAAACTGATACAACAATTTTATTAAAAAATACATTTTCATACTTTATTTTTCATAAATTTGTTTTGCCTTTTTGTTTTCCAGTTGAAATATGTATTTTAAAATTTAAGAATGCACTTTAAACTTGGATACAATATTGAGTTGGGTTTTGGTAAATTGTTTTGAGGGATTTTGGAGGTGACAACCTCATGGTTTTAAAATTTTTTTAATATAATTAGAAAGGACCTTAGAGTTAGCTACCAAATCAGAATAATTCCCTTTTTCCAGAATATTTATAAACATATATATACACAAGAACCTGAACCAGGAGGGATTTTATAGTTGAATTCTAAATCAGTATTACCGCTTTTTCCAGAATATTTATATGTGTGTTTGTATATATATACAATGTTAGAAGAGATTTTTAAGTTTGATTCTTAATCAGAAGATCCGCTTTTTCCAGAATATTTATAATATATGTGTATATGTTTATCCAATATTAGAAGAAATTTTAGAGTTGGATTCTAAATCAGGATTCCCCCTTTTTCCAGAATATTTAAAAATATATATGAATATGCCAGATTCTGACTTAGAAAAGATTTTAGAGTTGGATTCAACTATTAGAGCTGGACTTATATATTCTTTATTTATTTATTTGATTCATTATTTTTAATTATTTGATGCATCTTAATAACTCACATTTTATTATATATAAATATACAAATAAACGTAATTAGGTATATATTTTATTATATACTGAATAATGCTTACACATTTATGTGCATAATCTGTAATTACATTTTAGTAGTTATTTTTTCAAACACTACGTATTACGACATTCCTTTTTGAATACAAGCTTTGATACAATTTTTCCATTTATTATAAAGGTTATATAATTATCTTTAATTAAAATAATGAAATAAAAATATAATCCTTATCTGCTATCACAAATTTTAAACTAACTATAAAATCTGGAAAAAGCGGCAATCTGGAATAAATATTCTGGAAAAAGCGAAAATCCTGATTGAGAATCCAACTCTAAAATCTCTTCTAATATTGTATATACATGCACACATATAAATATTCTGGAAAAAGCGGAAATACTGATTTAGAATCCAACTCTAAAACATATACACATATATTATAAATATTTTGGAAAAACCCGAAATCCTGATTTAGAATCCAACTCTAAAACATATACACATATATTATAAATATTTTGGAAAAACCCAAAATCCTGATTTAGAATCCAACTCTAAAATCGCTTCTAATTCAGATTCTTGTGTATATATATGTTTATAAATTTTCTGGAAAAAGCGCATAATTCTGATTTTGTAGCCAACTCTAGCACCTATAATTATATTTTTACACTTATATTTCAACAACAAAAATTTTAAACTACGGGGCTGCCACCTCCAAAAACTCCTTCAAACAAAATACCAAAACCCAACTCAATATTGTATCCAAGTATAAAGTGCATTCTTACATTTTAAAATACATATTTCAACTTGAAAACAAAAAGGCAAAATAAATTTATGAAAAATAAAGTATGAAAATGTATTTTTTAATAAAATTGTTGCGTCAGTTTTTGATTTATGTTATCTGGTGGGGCTATTTGTCAACATATACCATACTTTTTATATACCGTTGGAAAGAGTGTCAAAAGACCTTTCTATCAATATCATAAAAAATGCAGGGTGTTTTGGAAAGTTTCATACTTATAGCGATTTTTTTGAAAGTTAAAAAAAAATTTTTTTTTTTGTTTTAATTTTTTACTTGAAATTGCAATATCTCAAAAATAGTAGCACCGATTCAGATGAAACAAGATGTTTATGAAAGACAATATCATGTCCTACAATATTGTAAGATGTTCGTTCCAGTTTATTGTCTTACAGGAAAAATATAACATTTTAATAAAAATTCTACAAAATCTTCGGAACATTTTGTAATGCATTTTCCGACCACTAGATGGCGCCATCGCCACTAATAACTTATATATTCGGAAACTTTGAGATATTTAGTACTGTTATGTGATGACGTCATCTTGATAGCTCACAACCCCTTTCCGGAAGTTTCTCCTTTTAATTCTTTAATCTCATGATCTGTTGCTATATTTTCAAAAGTAAGTGTTTTTTTAAAGGTAATATTTTTGTTTATTTCTGGATAATAATATTTGTGATGTATCATATGTTTTTGGTTTGAAAAAATTTCATTATACAATTTTATTTGACAATTATAAAATGTTAAGAGATAATTTTTATTTAGTATGATTTTTCTAGCGCCATAATCTTGTATTAAGTTTTCATTTATAGCATTTTTTATTAAAATTGATTTATCATCTAGTACTTCAATTTTAGTTTTATCATTAAATTTTAATTTACAATTATTGAACAGAATACAATTTTTACTTAACTTTAAATTTTTTATTAATTCATTTTCTACAAATGTATCTGTTTGAATTGCAATAGTTACAATATGTTCATTATTTTCATCTATTTTAAAATTTTCTTTATTTGGTGGTGGTGTTACTAATTTTAAATCTGTTTTAACATAATTTTGAGGAATTTTTATTGCGAATATAATACAATTTTCTTTATATAACATGATACCCATTTTAAATAATTTTAATTTATAAAAATCTATTTTATATGTTTCTATTTCTTCTGTTGTTAGGATACTAGGATGTACAATATTATGCTTGGCTGAAGCAATATTATCCTGTATCTGATCTATTTTATTTTCTAAATATCTTAATTTTAATATTTGATCTACATATAGAGAATGTTTCAAACTTTGTAAATTCATTTCATTAATTTCATTAAAAACATTTTTAATTTTACTTCTATCATTTTCTATTACATTTTTTAATTCTTGAATTGTTTTATTAAAATTGTTATTAATATTTATTTGATTATTTAAATTTGAAATTGAATTATGATTATTTTTTTCTACAATTTTTAAATGGTCTAGGATTTCTTCTCTATCATCATTATCCATTGTACCAAAAAGCCAATTTTGTTCTTCCCCTACTAAGTTTATTAGTCCTCGTTTTCGTCTGTTACTAGTTGGTATTATAGACTTGATTTTTGCCCTAATATGGTTTATTTCTGAATTTATTAAATTTTTATCCGTCGAATTTAAATTATTTAGATTGCTTTCTATTTATAAAAGTAATTCATTAAGTTCCTTGGGGTCAATAACATGAAGTAATATTACTGTTTCGTTAGTAATTTCTACCTCTCTTATTTTGATCTGAATATAACCTACTTTTTCGGATATTTGACTTACCTGTAATAAACTACATACTCCTGGTAACCATCCTAAGCATAATATGGTAATAATTATTATTTTAAAGATCTGTAATTTTATAGAAATGAGAAAAAAATTATTTTTATTAGAATAGTATTAATGTATTATTTTTTTTTAAGTGAGAGGTTGTACTGTTTTTTATATTTTTAATTCTTTTATTTTATCTAAAAGAACTGAAATTAAAGCAAAATTCCTTTTCTTTTTTTTTTTTTTTTTTTTTGATATATAAGTATTTCTAATTTTTTTATTTTATAAAAGAATTGAAATGAATAGTTTAATAATTATGTGTTATAATAATGTAATAAAACTAGTGTTTAACTTTGTATTTCTATTTCGTTTCCTGATTCATAAAATTTGGGGGGTCTTTTAATGTTAGTGATATGAATATTATCTAGTTTTAGGTTTTTATATTTTGGCTGTTCTTTATGTCTGACGACTTTATAGTTTTTAATAAATCCTGTAGATCTATTTTTTTGATATGTTTCACGTTTTTTATTTAAATTATTTATTTTCTTTTTTTTTGTATTTTCTAGGTTTTCTTTTATTTTTACAAAATCTACCGTCCTGTTTTGAACTTCGATTGGGGTACTTTTAATAGTAGTATGAAATCTTTCGTTGTAATTTCCAATAGCTAAGTATAATAATCTTTTAAGAGTCATTTCTTTATTTAAAAATTTTGATACTCTGAAGTTTTCAGCGATTGAATTGTGAAACCTTTCAATGTCACTAACCTGTATGATTATTAGGTTTAGTTAAGTGCAAATTTATTCCTTCGTCTTGTAAAAATTGTTTAATGTGAATGGTTTTTAATTTATTGTCCGCTACTACTTTTTTTGGTTTACCAAATTTACTGAAATGTTCCTCTAATTTTTCTATAGGGGTTAAATGATTTTTGTCGGAAAGATGATATGCTGTTCCGAATTTAGAGAATTTATTTATAGTCGTTAAGAAATTATTTTTCATAATGGTATAAGTGTCAATATGAAGAATTTCATTTACATCTGCAGGAGTTTCAGTATATTGAAATTTTCGTTTAATTGGGTTTCTATCATATTTTATCTCTTGACATATTTCACATTGATTGATTACAATTTGGGTTAATTCTAATACTTTGGGATAATATATTTTTTTTCTTGTTTGATTATATGTTTCTTGAATTCCTGAATGGAAACTCTCTCTAACATGATATAGCGATATCTGTTTTACAGTTTCATCTTCATTTGCCATTTCTTCAGCTCTAAAAGAACATTTAATAAATTTTATTTGACTATTCCCTGAAAACATTTCCCTTAATTTTTGTTGTACTATATTATACATATTATTAAATAACTCAGAATATATTCCAATTTTTCCTTTACATAATTGATATTTAAAAACTTCATCTAACCTTTGAAAGTCGTATTCTGCAATGTATACAATTTTTCTACCTAAAATAGTCTCTTGTTCAATTGTTTTATTATTAGTTCATATTAACTGAGTTCTGTACTTATTGACAATTTCTTCCTTTATTGGTAAGTGATCCAAAAACTCTTCTTCTGCTGAATGTATAGTTGCTAATGTAATATCATCTCTTTCATCTTCTAAATTAAAGATTGCTAAAACTGAATCACTTCTTCAATTTTGTATTGAGACATTTTCTGATATTGAAATATCTTCGATAATTTTCTAATTTTCTTCCTTCCCGAAATCTACGTCCTCATTATCTTTTACTCTACTAAGAAAATCAGCTACTCTGTTTTCTTTACCTTTTATGTAATCAATTTCGAATTGGTATTCTCTCAATTTCAAAAGCCATCTTTGGTGCCTTGGAGACATATCTCTACCTTTGTATTTGGCATGCAAATATTTGATTAGTTGATGGTCAGTCAATATTTTTAATTTTTTTCTAAAATAATTTATGGACCACACAATCGCTAAAAGCTCTTTATCGGTAGCTGAATAATTCTTTTCATGATTATTTAATGTTCTTGACGCAAAACAGACTGAGTGACCTTGTTGTTATAATACAGCTACTACTGCGTAATTAGAAGCATCAGTAGTAAGGGTAAAAGATTCCTCAAAGTTTGGATATCTTAATACAGGATGACTTACTACAATTTTTTTAATTTATTTAAATGATTCAACATAATTTGCGTCATTAATATTAATATGCATATTTTTTTTTAAATATTTTGTGATTGGTTGAGCTATTTTAGCATAATCCTTCACAAATTTTCTATAGTACCCTGTTGAACCCAGAAAACTCTTTATTTGTTTTTGTGTTTTGGGTAATTTTAAATTTTCGATAATTTTTATTTTATTGGGGTTTGGCTTTAAGCCGTCCTCTGTCAAAACATGTCCTAAAAATTCAGTCTCTTTTCGCATAAAATTGCATTTGTCTACTTGAATCTTTAAATTATTTTCCTTTAGTATTTCGAAAATATCTGAAATAGATTTTATATGTTCTCTTAAACTAGTACTAAATATTAAGATATCGTCGAGTTAGACTACACAGCTCTTATTTATGTAATCTCTTAGTAGTTCATTCATTAGCCTTTGGAATGTTGCCGGGGTATTTTTCAGTCCGAAAGGCACTCTGTTGAATTCATAAAAACCATGGGGTGTAGCAAAAGCTGTTTTCGTTTTGTCCTCTTCTTTTATAAGTATTTGATGGTATCCCTTGGCTAAATCGATAGTGGTGAAATATTGAGCTTTGCCAAGTTTATCCAAAATTGAATCGATATTCGGAAGTGGAAACTTGCCATCTACAGTTACCTCATTTAACTTTCTGTAGTCTATGACAATGCGAAATTATCTCTGTCCTGAATTATCCATTTTTTTAGGAACAACAATTAATGGACTTAAATACCTAGAATTGCTTTTTCTTATTATTCCTTGTTCCTCCATTTCTGCTATTTGTCTTCTCACTTCCTCCTCATGTTTTGGTGGATATCTGTATAATTTAGCGTTGATTGATTGTTCTGTTGTTGTTATGATTTCATGTTTTACAGCTGTAGTACTAGTGATTTTGTCACCCTCTTTATAGAACAAACTTGCATATCTTTTTAATAATCTTTCCATTTCTTTATGTTCTTCTTTATTTAAATGGTCAAGTTTTAATAATTTAGTAATACTAGGATTTGTTGCTTCCAAAAACGAAATTTCATTAAATGAGTAGGGGTTATTAGTTAATTTTATATCTTGATTATTAATATTAATAATGCCATCCTCTAAGTTAATTACGGCATTTAGATTTTTTAATAAGTCAACACTTATAATAGGTGTTTCCTTATATTGGTATTTCCTATTTGGTAAACTCTTTTGTTTCCATCTAATTAAAGCATTTACAGGACCTTTTAATTCTTTGAAAGCGGGAGTATTTCCCAATTTATAAAATCTTTTCCGTTAATTGTGGAAAAATATTTTGGGGGAATTTTTTGTTTTTTAAATCCATCTACCTTATCGTCAATTATACTAAATGTTGACCCTGTATCTATTAAAGCTAAGTAATTTTTATTGTTTATACTAACTTGAATTATTGGCAAATCTCCCGAGGCTAGTTCATAAAAAACTCTACATTATTCCTTCCTACACAAGCCTCATTTGCTTGTTTTTGAGAATTTAAAGAAAGACTCGAGTGAGAAGCTTTTTGTACATTATCTACCTCCATTTGTTCGTCAGAATTTCTATTATAATAAGCCTGTTCGCGACGATATTGGCCCGAGTTATTTCTAAAATTTGGTTGATTTGCTTGCCTAGATTGCCCTGAATTAGGTTTATTAAAAAAATTATTTTTATTGTTATAATTTGGTGGATAATTATAATTTTCGTTATTATTTGATGGATAATAATTATTTTTATTATTGATATTTGTTGGATAATAATTATTCCCGTTGTTATAACTAGGATTAAAATTTCTATTATTTGAATAAGAATTTTTATTATAACTATCATTTTTATAACTCTTTGAATTATCTTTTTTTTTATTTTGATTACTTTAATTTTTTTTTAATTCTGTACGAACACAAAAATCTTCGTACATTCTTTCATTCATTATATCTATAATTTTATATATTTCTTTTTCTTTATAAATTTTCTCTAATAGGACTTGTGTCGTTTCTTTTATTGCATTTACTAAAAGGGTATCAATAACACTTAAATCTATATAATTTTCCTCATCATAATAAGCTTCTAATTCATTTGCTTTATATCTAATAATTTGAATTTGCTTAATTAAATCACTTACCGAAACAACTTTTATGTTACCAATTTATTTGAAAAGCTCTGTCGGCTCCACATCGGGTCTGTGTCTTCGTTTAAGAGTTTGTTTTATAAGATTCCAATTGTCCGGTTGTGGTATGTTGATGATTGTGTTCTTAACTTCACCTTGAATTTTCGCGTTGTAAATTGCTCTAACTACACATTTTTTGTATTTGTTGTATTAGTTGACTTACGCCTATTTGTTGTAGTAGTTGACTTACGTCTACTTGTTCTACTTGTTGTGCTACGTTTTGTCCGTCCATATTTCTATTTTTATTAAAGATGTTGGTTCCATCACGTGTTTTCATTCACTTTTAGAGTTTATAATTTGTTTTTTTTTTTTAATTTTTTTTTTTTTGTTTAAAAGCAATTTAATATTACTATTGTTAATATATTTTATTTTCTTTTTTTTATGTGTTTATTAATGTTTATTGACTCAGGTAATATATTCCTAAAGAGGCCGCTAATTTTATTTGTATTTGATTAATAACTGTTAAAATTAATATTTATTTATTTATTAAGGTTCTTAATCACTGGATTTCTATCTACGGATAAAAATTCTACCGACTGCGCCAATTAAATTATTTATTTTTAAAAATTATTATAAAAAAATAAAAGATGAATTTATTTTTATTTTATACTTTAGCATTTATTTTAGAACAAAAGAACTTAACAATAATTAAATGCTAACAAAAAACGAATTTTACGAAAGAAAGTATTTCGACCGAACTGTCTGGTATTTTTTAATATGATGTTCAGTTTACTTTCTTTTGTAAAAACTCTTACATTTTAAAAATAAACTGAATACAAACAAAACTGTACTTGCAATGGTATTATTGAGTGTTGTATTACATACTTTTAATTATATCGAAATTTCTCAATAGTTCAATAACATAATATGTTCTTCTTCTTCTTCTTCTTCTATAGCTTTACAGTCTTTGATGAACCTGAGCTTCCGCTATAATTCTCTTCCATACATCCCGATCTTGTGCAACTCTCTTCCAATTTCTTATTCCGAAGATCCTTAAGTTATCTTCAACAGCGTCTAGCCATCTTTTTTTTGGTCCCCCTCTACCTCTAGTACCCTGCATTTGGTGGAGAAACACTCTTTTTGTTGTTCTGTTATCCGGCATTCTTATAACATGTCCTATCCATCTTAACCTTTGCGCTTTTATGAATCTTATTATGGTTCTATGTTCAGTCAATTGTTCAAGCTCGAAATTATTTCTTGATCTGTATGTACCATCTTCGTTTCTAACCGGTCCATATATTTTTTGAAGTATTTTACGCTCAAATATTCCTAGTTGTCTACAATCTGCAGTTTTAAGCGTCCATGTTTCACATCCGTATGTTAGAACCGGTCTGATTAATGTTTTGTATAATTTAAGCTTTGTATTTCTCGACAACAGCCTGGATTTCATAAGTCTAGAGTATGTATAGTAACATCTTATTGCGGCTTGTACTTTTTCCCGTATTGCCACAGCGGTGTCTTCACTTTTACTGTATACAACTCCGAGATACTTAAACTGATGAACACCTTCGAACTTATAATCATTAATATTCAAATCTTGCGTTGGCATATGTGATTTGCTTTTTACGAAGTATTTAGTTTTGGGTTCATTTATTATCAGTCCCACTTTTCTAGCATCAGTTTCCAAACGTGTAAATGTTTCTTTTAGCTCTCTTAAATTCTTAGCAATTATTACAATATCATCGGCGAAAGCGCATATTTGTATGGATTTTATAAATATAGTTCCTTGAGGATCTATCTCTTTTACGACATAATGAAGAACTAGGTTAAATAGTAATGTTGATAGAGCATCATCCTGCTTAACTTCCGATTCTATTCTAAAAGATTCAGTGAACACCCCTTGAATTTTGACTCTTGCAAATGTGTTTGTCAGGGTTAGACATGCTTGTCTAACCCTGTTAACTTTTCTTGTTAACTTTTCTTGGATGCCAAGTCTATTAAGAATACCACTAATTTTAGTTCTGTCTATGCTATCAAAAGCTTTCTGGAAATCTATGAACAGACAGTGTATATCTCTTGCGTATTCATTAAATTTCTCAAATATCTGACTCAGAGTAAAGCATTGGTCCATAGTTGATCTGTTTACTCTAAAACCACATTGATAGTCACTAATAATTGTTTCGGTTATAGTGTCAATACGACTATGTAGTATGTTAGAGAATATTTTGTATGCTATATTGAGCAGTGATATTCCACGATAATTATTGCAGTCTTTTTTGTTTCCCTTTTTATGTATTGGGATAATAACACTTTTTTGCCAGGTTCCTGGAATATTTTCTGTACGCCATATAATTTTTATTAGGTCGTGGTATTTCTTATACAGTTCCCTTCCGCCGTATTTTACCAATTCAGATATTATAGTATCTTCCCCACTTGCTTTTCCATTTTTAAATTTCTTAATAGCATTCATCGCTTCCTCTAGAGTTGGTTCTTGAATTTCATTTTCAACTGAATATATTGGCTCCATTTGGCTTGTATTGCTCATTACTTGTTCATTATTCAGTAATTCGTCAAAATACTCCTGCCACCTTTCTAGTATTTGTTGTTGTTCGTTGAGTAGATTTCCTTCTTTACTTAAACATGCATTGAATTTTGGCTCATACGACGATGTCTGTATTTTTACGCTGTTGTAGAATTTCTTAATATGCCTTTCAGCATTATTTTCAATTTCTTCAATTTGCTTATTTAAAGACTGCCTCTTCTTCTTTCTCATTAGTTTATTCGCTTCTTTTCTTTTTTGCTTATATATAATTTCATTTGCTCTTGTGTTTTGTATTAGCAGCTTCTTTCTCGCTTCATTTTTTACTTCTATAATTTCTTTGCATTCTTGATCAAAACACTCATTTCTTCTATTTACGCTGTTTTTGGGGATAATTTCCGATGCCGTAGTAATTATTGCATTTTGCATATCTTTCAATTTGTCGTTAATATTGCTATTGGCATCTAGAGTAATATTTTCTATTTTGCGTACCAATTTCTTAGGTTTTCATCTGTGATTAGTTTATCTATTTCCCAATTATTGGTTTTTGTTTCTTTTTTGTATTTACTACAGAAATTCTTTGCCTTATTTAGCTTTGATGAGATAGTGATCAGAATCACAATTTGCACCTCTACAATTCCTTACGTCAATTACGGAAGTGGCATGCCGCTTGTCTACCAAAAGGTGATCAATTTGATTCGCACCTCTTCTGCCTGGTATTTTCCAAATTTGTTTGTGAATTTGTTTATGAGGGAATGATACACAACTAACCCACATATTTTGGCTTGCTGCGAAACTGATAATTCTTGATCCATTATCATTTGTTAGATCATGCATGGAGTATCCGCCTGCTACTTACTTAGTAAAGCTTTCCTTGCCAATTTGGGCATTAAAATCGCCCATTATAATGACCATATCATTTTTTGGTATTTTGCTACATGTACTTGCTAGCACATCATAGAAATTATCTTTGTCTTCTTCCGGGCTAATTTCCGTTGGTGCATATACTGATATTAAAGTTATATTTTGATATTTTCCTTGCAGTCTCATACAGCAAATCCTATCATTAACCAGTTCAAAAGAAAGAAAGCTTTTATGGGTTTTTTTTTATCTATGTAGAAGCCTGTACCGTTCGTGCCAGTTCTTTCCCCCCCACTATAGTATATATAATAGTCTTTCTTTTTTATTACATTTTGTTCGTTGTATCTTATTTCTTGAAGCGCCACTATATTCATTTTGTATCGTTTCAATTCGTCCCCGATCTCTGCCATTTTACATGGTTTAAGCATTGTCAAAAAATTCCAATATCCGAGTGTCAAATCATTTTCCTTAATTCTTGCCAAAGGTCGTTGCCGTAAAGTCCGATCTAATATCCGAGACATTTGTTGCGGGTTCATGACATTTGTGATTGGTATAGAATCGTCAATCTTATGACCGCATTTTATACCTGCTGCCAGGTTATTTATCTGCCGCCCCCCTGGGGTCAGACGCAGACCAAGGAGCCGCTCATTCTGAGTCAAACGCTTCTGGATTTAGTTTAATATCGGAGTTGTCATCTCCTAGCCTTTGAGAAACCAATCCCATGAAGTACAAGGCAGCACCAAAACGGCAGTTACTTCGAAAGAAACTGCTTTAGTCAAGCCTATGTTTTACAATACATAAGACTTGACTCGCCAAAATCTCGTTGGTTAGAAGGTGAGATCTTCCATTAGGATTGCTCGACGTAACAGGGTGACCAACGTGAAGGTGAGATTTGACTTGGTGTAGCAGAGGCTGGGCCAACGTACCAGGATACCCGTCAGCTGTAATCGCATACTACCCCCATTGATCCTATAGAGCTATCCAAAGAATACTCCATAGAACCCCCTCCCAATATGCACAATATGTTATTAGTATAAATTGTTATACATAAATTTTGAATTATCAGCAATATTGACCTTTTTTAATATTACAAAATGTTTTCAACTACGGTTTTGCTTTATTAACTTTTGAACTTATGTATTAAAACAATTCTTAACGTTTTAATATTTTATTTGAGTTTTAGTGTAAAGTGCTGTTTAGGAATTATTAGCACTTGACAATATTTCATCATAATTATTACTTTTGTTTATCATTAGTTTTGGAGGTTCTTCACAGTTATTCGAAGATGAAGATTTATATGTAACTCGCGCATTGATTTACGGATACTAGTATCGCCCTGTGCTCGAAATTCGAGCTATTTTTGCTTTTAAATTAACATTTAAAATTCGTTTTGTGTAAATTATATCAGACTTTACGTTATGCCAACAGTGCTGTCAACAATTCTTGAGCCTGAAATTTACCTAAAAAAATTTATAATTTTTCTTAATTATTAAAACGTTGTTAAGTACCGATTTTTGAATTTTATTTCTATAGCTTAAGCCGCTTTAAAAAGAGGATAAATTGGTACAGTTAAATTAAATTAAAATTCTAAATACATATAAATATTATTCTAATAAATACATATTTCTAAACATATACATATATCTATTGAAGTCAAGAACATAAAATTCGAGTTAATGCTGTCCTTCATATAGCAAACTGTACTTTTTTCTAAACATTTTAGTACGATATGAACTATGTTATACGTATTCTGTATCCTAATTAAAAAGCTCTATGAATACATAATATGTACAACAAAATTTAACATATCATAATTCATAAGTTTAGTTTTTAGTATTATATTATATTGAAGCTGCCAGAAGTACAAATAATAGTCAAGTTGACCGAAGTCTTTTTTTAAATCTCAATCTTAAGATTTATAGCAAAAAAAAGTTTTTCAATAAATCAAAGAATAATTTTTTCCTACCATTTTTTCATTTTTAAATTTAATAGCTACATAGGTAAATTTTTACTACAAATGTATGCCTATTTAAAGTTCTGAAAACATGCGAAAAATAATTCTGAATTCCTTAGTTCACTTTATACCTTTTTATCTAGTTTATTTATTTAATATTTCCTAAGTTTTTTATTGACAAAAATATATTTCTATACATGGTCATGAGCCATGACTCATAAGTTTCTTAAAACAAATAAATATTATTGCTTTTATTCCTTTATGAGGATTAAACTCTTTTCTACTCTCAACTATTGCCAGCTACCTCAGCCCTTGTAAAAGAGTATATGACAGAGTAGATAAATAATTTCCGGCAGATGGCTTTAATTAAAATTCTCTTGAATAG
Source organism: Dolichopus griseipennis (assembly GCA_963082915.1). Taxonomy (NCBI): domain Eukaryota; kingdom Metazoa; phylum Arthropoda; class Insecta; order Diptera; family Dolichopodidae; genus Dolichopus; species Dolichopus griseipennis. The sequence continues at coordinate 104,652,613 of OY720441.1, read as the reverse complement.
GTTATGTTAAATCATATTTTTTATTTGATAACCAATAAGCACTTACCCCCTTTCACTTTAAAAAATATTCTTTATATTTATATCAGCAATAAACCTTAATTTTTTCACTTTATTAATATTTAAATACTATTAAATATAATTAACTTCTCAAGTGCCAGATAGTTTTAAAATGTCAAATATATATATGACGATTAATCTGACAATTATGTACTCCTGAAACAAAAATTAGAGTTCCATTTTCAAACTACGCCTATCTAATCTTCATGTACAATTTTTGATATATAAAATTCGTTCGTTTTGTCAAAGTAAAACTAAAAATAGTTTTTTTTATTATAAAATACATTATTCGATGTTGAAAGTGTGAAATAAACTTTTCAATTATTAGAATGAAATCAAAACGTACGACGTACAATTTTAATACGGCAGTACGTCAATACGTCTGTCTACATATCCATTATCGGTAAATCGATACGCGCGTACAATATTTAATTTATCAAAAATATTTATTTGAATGTTTTAATTTAGTACCTAGTAAAAATATTTTTAATTTCATATTATAGGTATTTTGAATATAAGATATTTTTTAATAAAAATTATTGTAAAAAAATATTATTTTTTAAAACATAATATTAGAAATATAAGAAAATCCAATAATAATATTTTTATACATTTTGTCAATATTTCTAAATATTAAAAATCCGAGATAGTACATTGCGTTACGCGTATTTTCGCTGCTCTAATGTAAATTTATGTACCTATTTATTTCTCAACTTTTTGACAGAAATTATACGCTGTACGCTTTTATTTAGGTTAGGACCTAAGGAACAAATAACTTTTTTTGAGAAAGATAATTTTTTTAGTTTTGCAAACATATTGTACTGTAGGTATTTTCAATTTATTTGAATATTTGTATGTTTTAATCTAAATTATTTAAAAAAAATGTTATTTTAAAATATTTTATTTTTAAAATTTAATCGTAGCAACATAAGAAAAAACAATTACAATATTTTTATAGACTTTGTCAATTTTGAAATTTTAAAACTCTGAGGTACAGCACGTCGCGTATGCTTTCATGTAAATTTTTTTACATAACTAATTATTTCAAAATTTTTTGACAGAAACTGAATGCCGTACATGCTGATTTTAGCTCATCCGTAAGAAACAAATAATTTTTCTTAAGAAATATTTTTTTTTTTTTAAGTTTCTGCATATTTCAGAAGTCGGTTTTTAATTTTACAAAAAACTTAACAAAAAGCAACAACAATTTAGGATTTAAAAAAAAATTTTTTTTTACTACCTACTGTATTATAATAAATTGCAAACAAAACGAGGAAGATTATAGTTGCCCTTGTCAACTTTTAGATACCCGTGCATACCCACTAACCGTTATTTATTTCCCTTATGCAAAATACATATTACAAAAAAAAAAAAAAAAAGTATATAACTTATTATCATAAGTTTTGCTTAAAAAAAAAATAACAACAAAAAAAAAATTAAATTTTTAATTCATTATAGGTACTATAATTTTTGCTTAAAAACAAAAAAAAACCCTAAAAGTTGGTCCGGATAATGTCCAATTTTGCCAACTAAATTGTCCTATTACTTTACCTGCCCAGTTTAATTTTAAACTCGTAGCTTCATTAGATTCACAGTTATCGAATTGGCAACTTGGCATGGCAAATGCCCAAAAATGGGGCCGTAACATTTTGAAATTCCATATAAGTGCTCGATTCATTATATAACTAATCGTGTTTAATTTTCATCCTCGTAGTATAATTAGTTTTAAAGAAATTCATATTGGTGCAAAGAAGTTGTATGGCAGCCCCCCGAAAATGGGGCTGTAACATTTTGAAACTTCATATAAGTACTCGCTTCATTATATAACTAACAGTGTGTAATTTTCATCCTCGTAGTATGATCAGTTTTCAAGAAATTCATATTGGTGCAAAGAAGTTGTATGGCAGCCCCCCGAAAAATGTCCAAAAAATCTTTTGTGTGAATTTAATGGATATGTAGACAGACGTATTGACGTACTGCCGTATAAAAATTGTACGTCGTATTTTTTGATTTCATTCTAATAATTGAAAAGTTTATTTCACACTTTCAACATCGAATAATGTTTTTTTATAATAAAAAAACTATTTTTAGTTTTACTTTGACAAAACGAACAAATTTTATGTTTGCAACAATACACAAATTTTTGTATTGTTGTACTTTGACAAAACGAAAAAAGTGTACATGAAGATTAGATAGATGTAGTTTGTAAATGGAACGCTAATTTTTGTTTCAGGAGTACTTAATTACATAATTGCTTACATAATTGTCAGATTAATCGTCATATATATATTTGACATTTTAAAACTACCTGTCATTTGAGAAGTTAATTATATTAAATAGTATTTAAATATTAATAAACTGAAAAAATTAAGGTTTATTGCTGATATAAATATAAAGAATATTTTTTAAAGTGGAAGGGGGTAAGTACTTATTGGTTATCAAATAAAAAATATGATTTAACATAAGCTATTCAAGAGAATTTTAATTAAAGCCATCTGCCGGAAATTATTTATCTACTCTGTCATATACTCTTTTACAAGGGCTGGAGTAGCTGGCATTAGTTGAGAATAGAAAAGAGTTTACTCTTCATAAAGGAATGAAAGCAATAATATTTATTTGTTTTAAGAAACTTATGAGTCATGGCCCATGACCATGTATAGAAATATATTTTTGTCAATAAAAAACTTATGAAATATTAAATAAATAAACTAGACAAAACGGTATAAAGTAAACTAAGGAATTCAGAATCATTTTTCGCATGTTTTCAGAACTTGAAATAGGCATACATTTGTAGTAAAAATTTACCTATGTAGCTATTAAATTTAAAAATGGAAAAAGGGTAAGGAAAAATTTATTCTTTGATTTATTAAAAACTTTTTTTTTTTCTATAAATCTTAAGATTGAGATTTAGAAAAAGACTTCGGTCAACTTGACTATTATTTGTACTTCTGGCAGCTTCAATATAATATAATACTAAATACTAAACTTATGAATTATGATATGTTAAATTTTGTTGTACATATTATGTATTCATAGAGTTTTTTAATTAGGATACAGAATACGTACAACATAGTTCATATCGTACTAAAATGTTTAGAAAAAAGTACATTTTGCTATATGAAGGTTAGCATTAACTCGAATTTCTTGACTTCAATAAATATATGTATATGTTTAGAAATATGTATTTATTAGAATAATATTTATATGTATTTAGAATTTTAATTTAATTTAACTGTACCAATTTATCCTCTCTTTAAAGCGGCTTAAGCTATAGAAATAAAACTCAAAAATCGGTACTTAACAACGTTTTAATAATTAAGAAAAATTATAAATTTTTTTTTAAGCAAATTTCAAGCGCAAGAATTTTTGACAACACTGTTGGCATAAATTTTATTATGTATAGTCTAATATAATTTACACAAAACAAATTTTTTATGTAAACTTTAAAGCAAAAATAGCTCGAATTTCGAGGACAGGGCAATACTAGTTAGATATTGTTTTGTTATTCATGCTCATTGGTAATATAAAATCTCGTTCTTGTTGTGATTTTACTATTTTGCATGTTTCATAATCTATTTTACATTTATGTTTATATAAGAAATCTCTACCTAGGATACCATCTTTTGATATGCTAATATCTTCTTCTATAACATGGAAATTATCATTAATTATTTGGTCTTCCATTATTAGCTCTAAATTTGTTACACTCTTAGCATAAGTTATTTATTTGTAATACCATTAATCTGGCATATTTCATCATTTACTAATTCTTGATTTACAATATTGCTTTTACATATGAATATATCTGCTCCAGCGTAATAGAGTCAGATAATCATTATTTTTTGTTCTTACTTTAATTAGATTTGTGAATTTATTATTGCTATTGATTTTAATTATCTTCTTCTGTTGAATTGGATTTGCATTTCCTTTATCCTTTTTTTTTTAATGTCTTTCCCTACCACTCATGATCAGCCAAATAAATTTGCCTGAAGCAAAAGTTCCTTCATTTATTTAGTTACAGCAGGAAGGTTCTGTTCTTCAACAGACAAAAGTGCCAATTTAATTTAGTATAGAATATTTGATATATCATTGGCATAACATACAAATACAAATAGCATGATTTGACAAAAAAAAATTTTCATTATAAAATTAAATATTTTTGTATTAAATATTTATTGATTGCAAATGAACTGCAGGAACATTTATAAAATAAAAGATATTCAATTTAGTTTGGAGTCAAAATTAACTCTAATTATTTTAAAATTCAAGCTAAAATTTTATACAAAATTGGATTCTATTGAATCCATATAATTTTTATTTAGAGCAATAAATTATTACAATTTATTGCTTAGTTACAAATAATTATATTTGGGTTAGAAGAATATAATATATTTATTTCGACCTAATTCATTTTCATGTAAAGATCATTGACCAGAAATATGAATTATAAAAATATGTGAATCAATATCATTCACTATACTAACTTAACATTTCCAATAAAAATGAAAAGAAATGTAATTTGATCATACCGAAAATATAATTCAGTAGAATGAATGCACTTGCATTCATACAAATATTAATGAACAGATGTAACCACTTAAAAATGTTGACCTATATCAGTATATTTTTATTTACATTTATATTAAATAATAATTTGTATTTTTGGTCATTTACATTTATGGAAATTATTTTATTAACGGTCAATATATACTACAGTAGTACTTATTAATTGATATACTTATTATTAGAAAATTATTAATAAATGGTATTAGTATTTGTATTATATATATTAAGGAAAAAATAGTATTATCGATTAAAATATTTATTTATTAGAACTTAATATGTATAATTACTAATGTATATATTTATAAAGAATATTTTTTAAAGTGGAAGGGGGTAAGTACTTATTGGTTATCAAATAAAAAATATGATTTAACATAAGCTATTCAAGAGAATTTTAATTAAAGCCATCTGCCGGAAATTATTTATCTACTCTGTCATATACTCTTTTACAAGGGCTGGAGTAGCTGGCATTAGTTGAGAATAGAAAAGAGTTTACTCTTCATAAAGGAATGAAAGCAATAATATTTATTTGTTTTAAGAAACTTATGAGTCATGGCCCATGACCATGTATAGAAATATATTTTTGTCAATAAAAAACTTATGAAATATTAAATAAATAAACTAGACAAAACGGTATAAAGTAAACTAAGGAATTCAGAATCATTTTTCGCATGTTTTCAGAACTTGAAATAGGCATACATTTGTAGTAAAAATTTACCTATGTAGCTATTAAATTTAAAAATGGAAAAAGGGTAAGGAAAAATTTATTCTTTGATTTATTAAAAACTTTTTTTTTTTCTATAAATCTTAAGATTGAGATTTAGAAAAAGACTTCGGTCAACTTGACTATTATTTGTACTTCTGGCAGCTTCAATATAATATAATACTAAATACTAAACTTATGAATTATGATATGTTAAATTTTGTTGTACATATTATGTATTCATAGAGTTTTTTAATTAGGATACAGAATACGTACAACATAGTTCATATCGTACTAAAATGTTTAGAAAAAAGTACATTTTGCTATATGAAGGTTAGCATTAACTCGAATTTCTTGACTTCAATAAATATATGTATATGTTTAGAAATATGTATTTATTAGAATAATATTTATATGTATTTAGAATTTTAATTTAATTTAACTGTACCAATTTATCCTCTCTTTAAAGCGGCTTAAGCTATAGAAATAAAACTCAAAAATCGGTACTTAACAACGTTTTAATAATTAAGAAAAATTATAAATTTTTTTTTAAGCAAATTTCAAGCGCAAGAATTTTTGACAACACTGTTGGCATAAATTTTATTATGTATAGTCTAATATAATTTACACAAAACAAATTTTTTATGTAAACTTTAAAGCAAAAATAGCTCGAATTTCGAGGACAGGGCAATACTATTTAGATATTGTTTTGTTATTCATGCTCATTGGTAATATAAAATCTCGTTCTTGTTGTGATTTTACTATTTTGCATGTTTCATAATCTATTTTACATTTATGTTTATATAAGAAATCTCTACCTAGGATACCATCTTTTGATATGCTAATATCTTCTTCTATAACATGGAAATCATCATTAATTATTTGGTCTTCCATTATTAGCTCTAAATTTGTTACACTCTTAGCATAAGTTATTTATTTGTAATACCATTAATCTGGCATATTTCATCATTTACTAATTCTTGATTTACAATATTGCTTTTACATATGAATATATCTGCTCCAGCGTAATAGAGTCAGATAATCATTATTTTTTGTTCTTACTTTAATTAGATTTGTGAATTTATTATTGCTATTGATTTTAATTATCTTCTTCTGTTGAATTGGATTTGCATTTCCTTTATCCTTTTTTTTTTAATGTCTTTCCCTACCACTCATGATCAGCCAAATAAATTTGCCTGAAGCAAAAGTTCCTTCATTTATTTAGTTACAGCAGGAAGGTTCTGCTCTTCAACAGACAAAAGTGCCAATTTAATTTAGTATAGAATATTTGATATATCATTGGCATAACATACAAATACAAATAGCATGATTTGACAAAAAAAAATTTTCATTATAAAATTAAATATTTTTGTATTAAATATTTATTGATTGCAAATGAACTGCAGGAACATTTATAAAATAAAAGATATTCAATTTAGTTTGGAGTCAAAATTAACTCTAATTATTTTAAAATTCAAGCTAAAATTTTATAAAAAATTGGATTCTATTGAATCCATATAATTTTTATTTAGAGCAATAAATTATTACAATTTATTGCTTAGTTACAAATAATTATATTTGGGTTAGAAGAATATAATAAATTTATTTCGACCTAATTCATTTTCATGTAAAGATCATTGACCAGAAATATAAATTATAAAAATATGTGAATCAATATCATTCACTATACTAACTTAACATTTCCAATAAAAATGAAAAGAAATGTAATTTGATCATACCGAAAATATAATTCAGTAGAATGAATGCACTTGCATTCATACAAATATTAATGAACAGATGTAACCACTTAAAAATGTTGACCTATATCAGTATATTTTTATTTACATTTATATTAAATAATAATTTGTATTTTTGGTCATTTACATTTATGGAAATTATTTTATTAACGGTCAATATATACTACAGTAGTACTTATTAATTGATATACTTATTATTAGAAAATTATTAATAAATGGTATTAATATTTGTATTATATATATTAAGGAAAAAATAGTATTATCGATTAAAATATTTATTTATTAGAACTTAATATGTATAATTACTAATGTATATATTTATATGCATTAAAAATCATTATATAATTGCTAATTCGTTATTATATAAGATTGCTTTACGAGATTGCTATTTTGCATAAGAGATTTTTCCAAGTCAAATTGGAAACCTTGTTATCAGAGAAACCTAAATAACAGTAAATATAAAAATCAGTAAAACTGAAAAACTTAAGGAAGTCAAGTGAATTTCAATTTCATACATGCATACAGCCATTTGCCAATTTATTTGAGTATAGCAAATTCTATAAAGAACATAATTTTAAAAGACATTGTATAAAAATGAAGTAAAAAGAACGTAAGTTCAAAATACATTGTATAATAAATTTGAAAGTGATTGTATGTACTAGGGACGCGGGCTTCATACATTTAACGTAATGAGTGCTTGCCTTGGAATCTGAACAGAAATTTTAAAAAAAAATTTTAAAAAATTTTTATCTAAATAATTAAAAAACAGTGTATTTAAAAATTTTTACATTTAGAAAAAAAAAAAAAACATATTTAAAAAAAAAAAAGAAAAATAATTAAAATTTATAAAATAAATAACTAATCTAAATAATATAATAAAAACATTATCTAAATAAAAACATTTACGAATAAAAAAAGCTCCAGTGACTAGTGTAAAATTTGCTAGTGAAAATCAAAACTTAACCTAAACGTAACCTGGACTGTTTCTGAAATTGTTTTAAAATTGATTTAATTTATAACATAAAAACATTTTAAAATGAAAAAAAAACAAATTAAAAAAAAAATTGATGATGAAGATTCAACTAGTGCTCAAAATTTCTCCGAACTCAAACAGGTAACATCAGATGAATGCACTGTAAACACTCTGGCTGTTGTTGTAAATCAACTGATAACAGCTGTAAAAGTTTTTCATCGCTCGCTTGAGTTTATTAATAAAAAATTTGAATTTTTTAATAATAAAGTTGATGATCTTCTAAAAATAAATGAAAATATTCAAACAGAGAACAAAGAAATAAAAATTAAATTAAACGAAGCTGAAAATAATAATAATTCATTGAACAAAAGGCTGCACTATATTGAGCAACTACTTGATGAAAAGCAGCAAAAGGAAATTGAAAATAATATAATTGTTGCAGGCTTACCTCCAAAATTAAGCAAACCAAAAGAAACAATACTTAATATTTGTAAACATATTGCGGCTGAAATAACTGAGGCTGGCATCACTTCGGTTAGAGAACTTCCTTCTAAAATAAACAACAATAACAAGTATTGTTAAGGCTGAACTAATGAGCCGCAAAAAAATCGCCGGAAATGTATACACTTTGGATATTAATTTAACAGAGGAAGGCACACGCAACATATTTTTTCGAGACCATCTTACACAGCGGCAATCAAACCTCTACTATGAAGCCAGGCAAATTAAAAAGAACAACAATTGGAAATTCCTATGGATTAAAAACAACATCATTTTTATTAGAAAAACTGAATCTTCAAAGGTATTTAAAATTAGAAATACTAATGATATATCATACATTAAAAACAATAATAATATTAATTGAAAATTCATTAACTTTATTTGAACAATGCATATTTATCATATTTATCATTTTTATTATATTCTTCATATTTATCATACTAAACATATTAAATATATTAATTTTGTTGAATTTTTTAAACACTAACAATTCCACAAATAAAAAAAATAACGCTACTAATCCAGATTTAACTTTTTATAAATTATTATTATTTTTTATTATTGTTAATAAATTTAAGTACACATTTAGCAAACTGACAAACTCACATATTAAAAAAACTAACAACCACAAGTACTTATACCACAAACATCTTTTTATATTACAAATAATTTTATTAACCTTAATTGATCACTTCATACTAATTTTATTAATTCTTCTAAACACTAACAAACTACTAAACAAAAAATGTAACCCTACTAACCCAGATTTAATTTTATATAAATTATTATTTACTATTATTGTTAATCAATCTAAGTTCACAATTAGCTATTTCACAAACTCACATATTATAAAAACAAACAACAACAAGTTCATATATTATAAACATATTTTTATATTAAAATTAATTTTAATAATCTTAATTGTTCACTTCATACTAATTTTATTAAATTTTCTAAAAACTAACAAACTACTAAATAAAAAACATAACCCCACTACTAAGCCGGATTTAATCCTTTTCATTATTTTTAATCAACACAATTTCTATTTCAACTATCTACAAAACACATATATTACAAAACCTAATTTTCTCACCAATTCGTTCTCTTATTTTAAACACTTTTTCATATTTATTAATATTATCACTCATGTTATAAACTTTACTAAAAAAATTAAATTTAAACTTTCTTACCTTGAGATAAATGCTGGTTATATTTCTCATCAATTGATTATATATAAAAACTTACACCTTGTAGTAGTAAACAAATATCATCTAATTTTAACAACACATGTTTTAAAATTATATGTTTTTGGTGTTGTTCTTTTCTTGTTTTTATTTTTTCTTTGTATATCTGTCAAAAAAAAACTTAGATTCCACAAACTAATTACGTTCTTACATTTATTAAACATTTACTCAACAATAAAACCATTAATTTTCAACAATAAATTTCACCCACATAAATTATCAGTTTTTATTCGGCTTATTATGATCATTATAATAATTGTTCCCAGTCTCAACTTTTATATTTTGGTTTGTGTACTTACTAATCTCGAACACCCAATTTTTATAAAATTTAATAATGGTCCATGATATAGCTAATATACAAAATCTATTAAATATAGATTATTTCACCCATATTGATCCGAATAAACAAAATTCAACTTTCAAAAATAATTTCAATATGGTGTATTTAAATATTCAAAGTTTAAGGAAAAAATTATACAATGTCGAGGCCTTGATAAATAACCATTTTAAAAACAAGATTCATGTAATTGTTCTTACGGAAATATGGTTACATAGTTCAGAAAACAAATTTTATAATATTGAAGGGTATAATGCTTACTTTGCCAATAGAGATAAGTCATACGGCGGGGTTGCGATTTACATTAAAAATGATATAAATAGTTACCAAATATACTGCGAAGAGTTTCAAAGAAGTAATATTTTGGGGGTTAAGCTTACAAAACAAAACTTAAATATATTTGGTGTATATAGAGCACACGAAACCTCTATAGACGACTTTATTGACAAAATAGATTATATAACATTGCAATACAAACAAAGCTACATTCTAGGTGACTTTAATTTAAATCTACTAAATACAGATAGAGCAGTAATTAATTCATACTCAAACGCGCTATTAAGTAATGGATTCCTAATTTGCAACAAGGTTGAACTAAACTTTGCTACGAGAATTGGTAGAAATACAAAAACAATTATTGATCATTTCGTAACCGATATTTTTCAGAATAAATTCTGGTTTCATATTTTAGATTCTTGTCTGTCTGATCATCAAATGTTCTTTATAACCACCAGTCTGAATCCAATAACTGAGCGGAAAACCTATTATAAAACTGTTCTAAACTATGAAAGGATAATTTCAAATACCTCCTGGAATGTCCTACAGTCCTACACAAGCTTTGATGAATTAGTTGTGAAATTGAAAAGTATCATAAATACGAATACCCAAACAGTACCCTTAAAGCAAAATAAGAAGAGGAAAACCTGGATTACTCAAGAAATAGTAGACAAAATGAAAATAAGAGATTCGCTATTTAAATTCAAAAAAAAGTACCCAAATGATATCCATACTGAAACTCTATACAATAAATACAAACTTATAGTGAGAACTTTAATAATCAAAGCAAAAAAAAATTATTTTTCTAACTTAGTGATTGATAACTCTAAAAATTGTAAAAAGCTATGGGATTGTTACAAACATATTATGTTCAATTCTAGTATGGTAAATTCAAACCAATCTATTAAGGTAATACATCATAACTCAAAAGTAATTGAACATGAAAACGAAATTGCTTCTGCTTTTAACGAGTATTTCGCTAATATTACAAAAGAAATAAATATCCCTATTAATAACATTGACCTTGATTACATTGACAAATTTAGAAGAAATATTTATAGTAATTTTGACCTCTCTCCAACTAATGTAGATGAAGTATCCAAAATCATTCAAACTCTCAATTCAGCTGCCGCTACGGGGTACGATAATATTTCAACTAAACTAATAAAAAAATTTTCAGATCATCTAGCTCCTGCCTTAGTCAGGCATATTAATAATGCATTCACATCGAACACATACCCAAGTTCGCTAAAAACAGCCATTATAACACCAATATATAAAGGAGGAACTGCAACAGATTGCTCTAATTATCGTCCCATATCTGTTTTATCTAGTTTCTCAAAAATTTTCGAAAAAGTCATTCAAAATAGGCTTAATAATTTTATTAAAAATAATCCTATACTAAGTGAGAAACAATTTGGTTTCGAAGAAAAATCTAACACAACAGCTGCCTGTCTCTTTTTAAATGACTTCATCTCCAAAAATATTGATAACGGTAAATTCGTTAGCTGTGTATTTCTTGACATAAAAAAGGCCTTCGATTGCGTCGACCATGACATTCTTCTATTAAAACTTAAGAAATTAAATTTCACATTAGGTCAGTTAAAATTCTTCCAGTCATATCTACAAGGTCGCAAACAAAAGGTTCGTATAAACAATAACTTTAGCGATGAAAAAATAATATCAAAAGGGGTTCCGCAAGGTTCCATTTTGGGCCCACTTCTTTTTAAATTATATATCGACGACATCTCTCATTTAAAATTAAAGGGTTGTATTCAGTTATTCGCAGATGATGCGGTAATAAAATATGCAGATGTTTCTGAGGGAAATATTCATCTATCTATACAACACGATTTACTGCTAATTGAGGAGTGGCTAACCAAGCACCGACTTCTATTAAACTTAAATAAAACCAAAATTTTATTCTTTGAAAACAAGATTCTTAACTTCTCTAATTCCGTTCAATATAATAATGTAAATGTAGAAATAGTCAATAACTTCAATTATTTAGGTCTGTTACTTGACAGTAAATCAAGTTGGAATAAACATATTGAAAAAGTAATCAAAAATATAACTCCATACATATTCCTGATGAGAAGATTACGTAAGTTCCTCTCGGATGAATCGATATACACATTATATTCCTCGTATATAAAATCACATATTACTTATCTTTTACCTATTTGGAGTAGAGCTCCACAAATTCATCTAAATAAACTAGACAAAATGCATAAAAAATGTGTTAAGCTTGCACAAGGCTTGCCCTTGTTACACCCAACAGATTCTATATACACTATAAAATATCTAAGCTTAAGAAACATAATATTAATGGAACTCTATAAAACTGCGTACAAAATCATTAATAATCAATTAAAACATAACTTCATTCTAAATAGGAATTTTGACATACACAACCATAATACTAGGAACAAATCGAACTTCTACCTTTCCCTTTTTAGAACATCACATCAAAAGAATAACTGCTTATATAATTGCCTTAAGGTTTATAATGAACTTCCAGAACAAATAAAATTAATTAATAACCTTAATCTATTTACACAAAAGATTAAATCCACTATAATTAGTACATAATATTTTAATAAAACTAGAAATACTAACAAACTAATAATTAAATCCTACATTAACTAACTAACATTCATAAATAAATCAAATAAGTTAAAATTTTTTTTTTTTATTTTCTTTGTTGTACTGTTTTAAGAATATAAAAAAAATTAATAAATTAAAATATGAAGAATTATACAAAACAAGTGATGAAAAAAACCAAGGGTTTTTAAAAAAGTACATTTTCAAAATTATATTGTGTTAAAAACTCAGTTTAATTTTGGAAATATATACTATGGGGGAATAAGTCACTGCTTACTAATAGTATATTTTTAATTTTTAAGTCCTAATAGCTCTTGAATGGGGAAGGTTACCAAATTTTTCAAGGATCTAATCTCACTCACCACCCCCTCCCTCCCTCCATTTTTGTAGGTTCTACGAATTAAACCAAAATTTGGAATTTTACTTAGAATTTTACTATCTAAGCAAAAATGGAAAAAACTGAGAAACACTTTCTTCAATTTAAAGAACCGCTTTTGAATTTAAGAAAAACACTTAACATATGTTAAAATATAATGTTGGACCTTTAAATTTTGTATATTAATAGATAAAAATTTGGACAGGTATTCAAGTTACAGGTGCTTAAAAAAAGCCAAATTTCAATTTTGGACCCCTTACAGCTCTTAAAAGGGGGGCGCAACAAAAAAATTTTCTTAACCGACTCCTACTAATTTCTGAGGATCTAACATCTCCCAAAGTTTCAAGTTTCTAGCTTGAGCCGTTAAGAAGTTATGTGGGGCCAAAAATTTTGCAAAAATTGAGTATTGGATAACGGTAAATTTTTGTACCGATAGCAACCCAATGAATAAGTTTTTTAACAGTTTGTAAAGTTTATAAAAGCAGCTATCTTTCGACGTTTCCAGATTGAAAAAATACCTCATAGAACTTTTGTTATAACGTTTTAAATAAAGGGTTTCTTCCAAAATATGAGGGGCTGTAGCTTCGTAACGGGTGGGGCTACAGAAAAAAGTTGTTCCATGAAATTATTTTTTTTGCAATACCTACTCGTAGTAAAAATTTCTTCTCTCTATTTCAAACGGTACAAAACTTTGTGTAAACATACGGACAGACAGACGGACAGACAAAGTTAAAATTAAGAAAAACCTTTGACACTGGTTGAAACTTCCGTTTTGGAGCTTTCAATTTTGTATATAAATAAAAAAAAATATTGACAGGTGTTCAAGCTATAGGTGTTTAAAAGCTAAATTTATAGCAAAATTTAAGGTTTTGGACCCCTTACAGCTCCTAAACAGGGAGCGTAACAAAAAAAAATTCTTAACTGACTCCTACTTATTTCTAAGGATCTAGCTTCTCCTAAAATTTCAAGTTTCTAGATTGAGCCGTTCAGAAGTTATGAAGAGCCAAAAATTTTGCAAAACTTAGTATTAGATAACGGTAAATTTTAATACCGAATGGTAACCCTATACATTTGGCTTTTAAAAGTTCGTAAAGCTTATAAAAGCAGCTGTCTTTTACCGTTTTCAGGTTGAAAATATACCTTATAGAACTCTTGTTATAACTATTTAAATATAGGGCTTTTTCCGACTTTGAGGGGCTGTAGCTCCGTAACGGGAGGGGTAATAGAAAAAAGTTTTAACATTAAATTATTTTTATTGCAATACCTACCCGCTGCTAATAATTTTTTGTCAATCGTACGTAAAAAGGGACGGACGGACGGACAGAGTGAAACTATATAGGTACATTTTTACAAAATTTTTTGAAAATGTACTAAAAAGAGTAAATTTTTATGAAGAAATCCTATGAAAAATTTGTAAATGAATATCATTAAATTTCTTTTTTTTTTTTTGCTTTGTAAAAGTAAAATTCTTATTCTATTGTTAAATAATTCTTACAAAAAAGTATATGACCGCACTGCCTTAGGCATTGGTCTCAATCTATTTACTATGTACTGAAAAGATAAATTATGTATGTATATTTAAATTTATATTATAAATAAAGAAAAAAAAAAAAAAAAAATCCATTGAAAAATTTATTATAATTCATCAAATATATTTTATTTTCTAATAAAAATATTGCTCCCAAAACACACAAAATAATTTTGATTTATACTTTACTTTCATTAAATGTATCACAAAGAAGAAAAACAATAACAAATATAAAATTTAAAAATTACAAAACAAAATACTAAAAGCTAAGATTGTCGAATTGCAAAACCAGATAGAAAATTTAAGGGCAAATTCAACCATTACGCCAGCCAAATTTAGTCAGCGAACACCAAGATCAAATACTCCTATAGCATCAGGATCAACTAGGTTAGTAGAAACTAATTCCTCAAGAAAAGTAGAATATAATACAGACGAAGAACAACTATCTAGAGATACCGAATGGGTAAGGAATGAACGGAGAAATAAGAAGAGCAAAATGAGTAACACTGTATCTCCAACCACGCTAAAACAAAATGGATCTAGAAAAATAATTAATAAAAGCAATCAAGCTGAACAACCAGCTAAAGAAAAAAACCACCACCTATTATAGTGGAAGGGATAGAAGATTACAATGTTTTTATAGAAGCTCTTAATAGTTCAGAACAATATCTTACAATTAAACTCTTAAATTCAAATAAGATCAAGTTAAATCCTGTAAATTCAGAAATTTATAAAAATACTGTAAAGTTTTTAGATGAAAATAAATTTGAATATCATACATATGAAAACAAACAAACCAGACCCATAAGAGTAATGGTAGTTAACCTACATTCAAAGATAAAACCAGAAACTATAAACAATTTTTTGATTAAGAAAAGCTTTTCTATAACTCGGTGACCAACAAGTTATCATGGAGAAAAAAAGAACCTTTAAACATGTTTGTGCTGACGTTCGAAAATTCAGAAAATATAGAAAAAATCTATGGAATAAAAAATATACTTGGATTTGAAGTAAAAATTGAATCTATAAAAAGCAATAAATTAATTCCACAATGCAAGATGTGTTAGGGCTTTGAACATACTCAAAAGTTTTGTGCAAAGGACCCGAGATGCGAGAAATGTTGAGGTACTCACTTCACACTGCACTAAAATTGCACTAAAGATAAAAACGCTTCACCCAAATGTGTGCACTGCGGAGAGAATCATCCAGCCAACTACAGAGGATGTTTTGTAACTAAAGAACTCCTTAAAAGTTTGATGGAAAAAAGAAATAAAACAAAGCCACAAATTAAAAACAACAAACCTTTGAAGGAGGCAATTATACAAAGACAAGATATAACTAAAAACACTAAAAGCTTAAAGAAACCCACTTATGCCTCTGTAGCTGCAGCAAACCTTGAGGCACAGACCGCCTACAAAAATAATACGGCCAACCAGAATAAAAGTGATCTTGCAATACAAAATCAATACCTTCAGGAAATTTTAAATGAAATGAAGAAAATGAATGAAAGAATTAATAAACTAGAAAGTAGCAACAAAAAAGCTACTACAAAATCTAAGATAAACTAATAATGAAGAACCTATTAAAAATAATGAGTTGGAATGCAAATGTATTACTCAATCACCAAAAAGAACTCGAAGCCATCCTTTGCATAAATAATATTGATTTGTGTTTAATATCTGAAACACACTTCACCAAAGAATCATTTATTAAATTTAGAGAATATAAAGTTTACCACACAATTCTTCCAGAAAATGCAGCAAAGGTTGGATGGTGCGGTAATAATCATAGAAAATATTAATCACTATGAAGAAGCTAAAATTTGTGCAGAAGACATACATGCAACAGTGGTAAATGTTAAAACAAAAACTATGACATCCCAGTAGCTAGCCTGTACAGTCCTCCAAAACATAACATCAAAACAGAAAGATATGAAGAATTATTTAACTAAATTGGAGAAAGATTCATCATTGGCGGCAACTTCAATGCAAAACACACCCACTGGGGATCTAGATTAACTACCACTAAACGAAAAGAACTTCTAAGAGCCATCCAAGATTATAGATGTGAGGCAATATCAACAGGAAAACCCACGTACTGGCCCACCGATTCTAATAAAATACCAGACTTGATAGACTTATATATCCTTAAAAATATATCAAGCAATTTTATCCAAATTGAAGAAAATCTAGAATTAAACTCGGATCATTCACCAATAGTACTAACCTTAAGTGAATGCATCATTTCAAAGCCTGACCAATAAAAAAACGGATTGGGAAGGTTTCGGGAAAACTTTAGAAGAAAAAATGGAATTTAGAGTATCACTACAACTAGAAGATAAAGTAGATCTCGAAGAAAAAAAATTAATCAATGACATACAACAATCAGCATGGCACAATACACCTACAACTATAAGCAAGGTTGAGGGCAACTGCTACCCGAGGGAGGTCCTTTAGCTGATTTCCCAGAAAAGAAAAATCAGAAAAAAGTGGCATCAGACCAGAAATCCAAGCGACAAAACAAAATTAAATAAAATGTCCAGTAGATTGACTTAAGAAATTAAAAAATTAAAATATAATAATCTAAATGAATTTCTGCAAAATGTGACTAATGATTCAAGTACTGAATACTCGTTTTGGAGAACTACAAGAAACCTAAAAAGATAGGTCATGCAAATTCCTCCAATAAAACCCACGGATGGAAGCTGGGCTAAAAATAATGAGCAAAAGGCAATATTATTTGCGGACCATCTAGAAGTTATTTTTCAACCTAATTGGTCAAACAACACCGAGCCATTACCAGAAGTTACAGTGCAAGAAAGTATTAATATTCAACCAGTCACAGTAGCTGAGGTTAAAAATGAAATCAAAACAACTATCAATTCGAAAAAAGCCCCTGGATTTGACTTGATTTCTGGTCAAATATTAATTTTTTTTATTCATTTCAATTTTCTATTTCATTTAAATTAATTAATGCTGTTAAATTTTTAATTTTTATTTCGTTTTTTTTTATAATTTCTTGTATATGCTTTCTGTATACGTGGGATAAAAAAACATAATGTTTTGACTTGATTTGACTTGACCCTGGATTTGACTTGATTTCTGGTCAAATATTGAAGGACCTTCCCAGGAAAGCATTGGTCAAAATCACTAATGTGATAATTGCTTCATTTCGCCTACAATATCTCCCAAAGTTGTGGAAAGTAGCTGAGGTTATAATGATACCAAAACCAGGAAAGCCGACGTTTGATGTAACATCATATAGGCCGATCTCTGTTTTACCGATTCTGTCTAAATTATTTGGAAAACTTCTACTGAAAAGATTAAAACCAATAATTGAAGAAAAACATCTAAAACCGGATCACCAATTTGGATTTCGAAACCAACATTCCACAATAGACCAAGTTCATCGAATTACAAACATAATTGAAAAAGCACTCGAAGAAAAAAAAGTCTGTTCAGCTATATTTTTAGATGTAAAACAGGCTTTTGATAAAGTGTGGCACGAATGTTTAAATTATAAGTTAAAATCACTCCTTCCTGCTCAGTATTCAAAAATATTAATTTCATATTTATCGGAACGTTACTTTAGAATAAAACAAGAAGAAAACTACTCTAAACTAAAGAAAATCCGGGCAGGTGTTCCACAAGGTAGTGTAATAGGCCCAATCCTCTATCTACTATACACCAGTGACCTACCTACTTCCGAAGAAAATTCAGTTGCAACATTTGCTGATGATACTGCTATTTTAGCCACCGAAAACAACAACATCGAAACAACAAAAAAGTTGCAAAATGCAATTAAACAAATCCAAGATTGGACCTTAAGATGGCGTATTAAACTGAACGAAGATAAATCGGTACACATTGATTTCACCAATAAACGTGTTAAACATGAAACTGTGTACATTAACGAACACATTGTCAAGTATGAAAACACAGCTCAATATCTGGGCATGACGCTTGATACAAAGCTCAAGTGGAAAACTCATGTAAAGAAAAAACGAGATGAGCTAAACTTAAAGTTCAGAAAAATGTACTGGTTACTGTTTTTTTTTTTTTTTTTTTACACGCTAACTAAACGCTAGGTATGGATTCCTGTATACATAATATGTAGGTTTAGTTGGAAAACGAAGGAAAGTAGGATATTAGAGGGGAATTAGTAGGTAGGTTGGAAATTAATCTAAAAAGATTCGTTTTGAATTTATGCAAGTTGTAGTATGGGACATTATTAGAAGAGAGGAACACATTAGCATGTTCCACATCTTAGCAGTTCTCACGACAAATGAGTTTCCATAACCAGTTTTAAACCATCTTGGAATTTCCACGGTGTAGAAATGAGCACTTGTTGCTCCTCGGGTGTTACGTTGGAATTGTTTAAGAGGAGGCATAATTGACTTTACTTCAATAGAGCAAGTGTCATTACCTACCAGATATCTATAACACAGAGAAATTGGTCCAATATTTTGACGAGAGCTAAGAGAAGTAAGTGTTACTTGTTCGACAGGGCCGCCTATTAGGCGTAAGGCGCGATTTTGAATTTTGTCGAGGTAACTCAAAGAAGTTTGGGATGCGCCAGCCCAAATGTGGGAGTTATACTCCATCTTAGGTCGAATATAGGCTTTATAGATATTAGACAGATCCTTAGGAGAGAAATATGTTTTGCAACGTGACAGGAAACCCAAACATTTGGCAGCATTCTTAGCTATATGTAAAATATGCTCATTCCACAGCATTTTTTGATTTAGCTGCAAACCTAAAATGCTTAGATTGTCTGATCGTTTAATATTGTCACCTTGGAATCGCAGAATCGGATTTAACTGATTTCTCATGCAGGAAATCAGGCAGCTTTGAGTTTTTGAAGTATTAATCTCAACTCTATTACTTTTACCCCAATCAGCTATTTTGGCTAAGTCATGGTTGACTAAACTAACCATTATATTTCTTTTTGAACTGATTGCGGAAGGTGTGACATTAGATTTCTTAAGGCAATCGTAGGATGCCACTAGAGTGCTGTCGTCGGCGAAGCTATGGATTGGATTGAGGGTAGAGATGAGTAACTCGTTGATAAAAATCAAAAAAACAGTTGGTGATAAGGCGGAGCTTTGTGGGGCGCCAGCGTTAATTTCAAAAGTGTCAGACATAAAACTGTCGACAAGGACACGAATTCGACGGTTCGAAAGAAAATCCTCAATTCATTTACAAAAAGGAATACCAAGACCAATAGCTCGGCATTTGTTCAAAAGAGCAGAATGCCATACTCGATCAAAGGCCTTTTAGATATCCAGAGCAACAACCTCAGATTCACCGGAACAGTGAATACTGGTGTTGAGCTTTTCGCTGCGTTATGTCAAAAGATCACCTGTAAATCTTTGGCTTCTGAAGCCATATTGCCTGTCATGTAAAATACCTCTGCAGTCAAGGTATCTCATCAACCGTTTGTTAACAAGAATTTCCATAACTTTGGAAATGACCGATATAATGGCTATTGGCCGGTAATTGGGGGTCGCTTTTGTCACCTTTTTTTGGGATATGAGAAACATGAGCAATTTCCCATTAACTAGGATATCGACCAGTCGAAAATGATAATGAAAAAAGATTGCGCAGAGGTTTCGAAATGGGAGAGGCAATATGTTTAAGAACCATTGCAGGAATTCCATGAGGACCAGTGGACTTTCTAACATTCAGATTTTTGAGCACTTTCACTACAGTACATGTTCTAAAGTACACCCTATGAAGAATTTTAACCCTAGTGGGATCAACAGAGGGTAGGACTGGTGGAGTTTGAACTGTAGGAGGGAGCGTAGAATTTGCCGCAAAGGATTTTGCAAACAAATTGGCTTTAGCAACTGAATCTGATATGATAGAATTGTTTTTATCAATCAGCGGCGGAAAGGATGATTCGCAAAAGTTATTCTTTACACTTTTCGTAATAGTCCAAAAAGAACGATTGCAGTGAGGTAGATTGATTATTTTGCATTTCAATCATTGGTTATAAAGCAACTTTTGCTGATTGATAATTCTCTTGCAATTGTTCATGACAACTTTATAGTTCGCAAATGAGGACTCAGACGCATTTTCTTTGTACATTTTGGAATGCTCTTCCTTGGATTAAATTGCTTCCCTGCAGATGTCATTAAACCAGGATTTGGAATGGGTTTTTACTGATTTGTATGAGCTAAGTATAAAAAGTTCCATTCCTAGCATAATTGTTTTACTAATGGCATCAGCAGCAAAGTCAACGTTCCTATGATGGAAACACATTGACCAAACGAAACCTCCCAAAAAGCTATTCAGACCTACCCAGTCAGCACGGTTATAGTGCCAGACTAACCTTTTAGGAATAGAGTTTCGATTGGGCGATGAACCCATTGAAAAGCTGGATTTGACAAGGCAATGGTCGGAGCTGCCAATTGGTAAACTAACAGAAATATTGTATTTCTCTGGGTTTGAAGTCAAGAACAAGTCCAAAAGGTGTTCATTTTGATCGTCTCGGTCTGGAATCCGAGTTGGCCTCTTTACAAGTTGAGAAAGTTGAAATAGGTTTGAAAATAGTTCAACCTGTTTGCATTCCGGGCTATTGTGACTTGAGAAATGGAGCCAGTTTTTGTTGTGGACATTAAAATCACCTGCGACAACTATCTCACATTCGGGATTCTTTTCCAGAATTTTATTGATAGTGTCGGATAGTTCTTCAATGGCCACAGCAGTTTCCAGCTCACTGGCTTGGGGGGATCTGTATAAAAAATAGAAAAATATTGAGGCATTTTCAACACGGAGTTTGACCCAGAGATAATGAAAAATCGGGTTGGAGCTCTTAAGATCATGAAGGGTGTTGAAAGCAACACTAGATTGTATATATAAAGCGACTCGTCGATGAGGAATGAAAAGTGGAACAAGTCTATAGCCGTTCATATTATATTTAGTATCATCACCTACAACTTGTGTCTCACTTAGCGCAAGTATAGCTGGTCTTTCTGAGTTAAGATGGGCTTCAATTGATTGGAAATTACATGCTAAGCCTCTTATATTACTAAATTGTAATAGAAAATTGTTCTCCATTAACTACAACTTGCGAGCGGAATTGGAGGGAAATTTGAAAATATTTATATTAAAATTTCAGAAAACATGCATCACACATTAAACATACACAGTAATAAAAGTTAAAAAAAAAAAAAAAAAAAAAGGAAAATTAAGTTCAAGTAAATCATAATATAATGGTAGTAATAATAATAATAGTGCCAACACCAAAATAGTGGAGAACATTACAAACGAAAATCCAAGTACAACAGTTTTTAATACCTTATTGTACCCAGAGATTGTTTGCAAAATTCACCACTAAATTAGTGCGGACACGAACCTTTTCAAAACATTATGTTTTTTTATCCCACGTATACAGAAAGCATATACAAGAAATTATAAAAAAAAACGAAATAAAAATTAAAAATTTAACAGCATTAATTAATTTAAATGAAATAGAAAATTGAAATGAATAAAAAAAATTAAAAAAGATGCAATATGCTATTAAAATAAGGTATGGGATAGAAAAGGATGGTTAGTTAGCGTTTGCTATTAGCATTGCTATATTTTAGTTTTGAAAATTACAAAATATAATGTAAACAAAAAAAATCAAAATTTAAGCTTATTGTAAATTTATAAAGAATTAATTAAATTAAAAAAAAGAACTAAATTATTACTATTAAAAATAGTGCAAAATTACTTAATTGTAAAAGAAAATTGTTTTTTGATTTTTCAGTAAATGTAAAATTATACAGAAAGAAAAAAATTAATAATTTAATATACAAACAAATAGTGATTTCATTTTTGTAATTATTTGTTTTTAAAAGAAAAAAAAAAAATCTAATTTAAATTATTTAAATTATTTATGTTTTAAAAGAGAAAAAAAAAAATAATTAAAGTGTAATTATAAGTATGTTGTTCGCATCGCATCCAATGTTGTCGGGGTAAGATAGAAAAAAGAAATATCTCTGGTTAAATGGCTGCCACGGCTAGATATCCAGTTGATGTTTATTCAATGTTTATTTTTTTATTTTTTTGTGTTTTAGTTATTTTTTTCACTTAATTCGATTTAATAAAAAGAGATTCAATAAAATTAGATTTAATAAAATTAGTTAAAGTTAAGAAAAACAAAAACACCGGTAACAATTTGTTAAGTTTTTGTTGTTGTACACAGCAATATTAATATATTAAAGTTTATTATATAAAAAAAAAAAAAATTTATGTTTCAACAGAACAATGTTTTATCAAATTAAATTTTAGTTATTTTATTTTAGTTAAATTAAAGTTCGGATAAAAAATTTAATTAGTTTTTCTTTATTTATTTGTTTGTTTAAGCACAAAATAAAAGACAAAAGCAAAAGTGCACGCGAGTTCTTAAATCACCTATATACTCGATGCGTGCTATATGTAAACTGACTTGGTAGGCTTGTAAACTTGGTAACTTGGTAGACATTCTGTACTATTAAAAATAAGGTTCTTCTGTATCAACAAGTCCTGAAACCAGTTTGGACTTATGGTATTCAGCTCTGGGGCTGCGCCAGTAAAAGCATCAGAAACACAATTCAACGTTTCCAAAATAAAGTACTACGTGGTATAGTAGATGCTCCGTGGTATATTCGAAATGTCAACCTACACAAGGATTTGGCTGTAGAAATGGTAGACAAGGTCATAACAAAATATGCACAAAGTCATCAAAAAAGATTACAACATCACATCAACGTCGAGGCTTTAAAACTCTTGGACAATGATGATACAACACGCAAATTGAAACGAGTGAAGCCATTTGAATTGGTGTAAAACTAAAATGAACAAAAAATAAAGAAACTGTCGTAGGATAAGCCTTTGTTTTTTAAAAAGTAGCCTATTAAGATTTAAAGAAAAATAGCTTATTAGTATTAAGTTGCTAGATTGTTATAAATAAAATCGCCATTCGGGTGTTTTTTAAAAAAAAAAAAAAAAAAAACTAAAAAGTATAAAATAAAATAAAAAAAATCTTTTTTTCAATATATACTTTTATTAAAGTAGTACCAGCCTCCTAAAATTCAGAAAATAAAAAATTGAAGGTAGATCTTATTGCTGAAATGAAAGACAGTTCTTCTCTTTGTTAAAATTAATCCTGCAATTTACTTTTATATTAAAACACTTTTAAATGCAAAAGATCTGCCATCAATTTTTGGTTAATGAAAATTTTCAACATTTTAAGCTTAAAAGTTTTGAAACATTAAAACAGTTCTTCTTATACCAGCAATTTATTTTTATATTAATACAGTAACAAATTCCCAAGATCAACCTTCAAATTTTTATTTTCTGCATTTTAGACGGCTAGTACTACTTTAATAAAAGTATATATTGAAAAAAAGATTTTTTTTATTTTATTTTTTTAAAAATAACAAAACAAAATAAATAAAAGTAATGAGTGTAATCCAAGCATTCTATGTTGATATCCATCAGTAGATGGTTTCGTGGTTGTTATGTGTTTAAATTTTCAAAGATAATATTCATGTACTTATTCGTTGTCTCAAAACAATAAAAAAGTTAATCAAGTTTTATATAACCATTAGAATATTTGCCTAAGATATAAGTAAATTTATATATTTTTTACTTTTAAAATAATTTTTATCGTTTTAAGTATAGACACATCTGACCAATGGCGTAATGGTAAAGACGCCACCTTTCATGTGGAAGGTCTCGGGTTCAAACCCCAGTCAGATCATATCTAATAAAAAACGAGGAAGAGTGTAGTAGAGTAGACTGTGTCAACTCTGGGATACCCGTATGACCGTAACATATACATTATATCATCCGGTTAATTACTTTTGGCAAAATTTCAAACATTCAGCTTTATTAGGTATAGAGTAATGCTCATATAAAATAAGAAGTTGTATGGCAGCTACTCGAACCCTTTACAGTAGACCAACCAAAGTTTGCAGTAACCTTGGCCATTACACTAAACTATTTTTGGCAAAATTTCAGACACCCAGCTTCATTTGGTGTAGTGTAATCCTCATATAAAAGAAGGAGTTGTATGGCAGCTACTCGAACCCTCAGCAGTAGACCAACTAAATTTTGCAGTAACTTTGGCCATTACACTAAACTATTTTTTGCAAAATTTTAGACACCCAGCTTCATCAGGTGTAGTGTAAAGCTCATATAAAAGAAGGAGTTGTATGGCAGCTACTCGAACCCTCTGCAGTAGACCAACCAAATTTTGCAGTAACTTTGGCCATTATACTAAACTACTTTTGGCAAAATTTCAGACACGCAGCTTCCATAGGTATAGAGTAATGCTCATATAAAATTAAAAGTTGTATGGCAGGTACTCGAACCCGTGGACCAAAATGGCTGAATTTAAAACTCGATTCCGTTTTTTGCATAAAAACGAATTTGTGAAAATTTCATAATCCTAGCTCCTTTACTTTTTGAGTTATCGTGATGACGGACGGACGGACGGACAGACGGACAGACGGACAGACGGACGGACGGACGGACGGACGGACATACATAGCTAAATCGATTTATTTTTCGCTTCTGATCCGATCCATACACTTGAGTCTATATCTACCCCCCCTCCTTCTCTGCGTCACAAACGTAATGGCAAATTTATTATACCCTTGGACTATATAGTCATACGAGTATAAAAATATCGTAAAATTGTATATCGTAATAGTTATATCGTTATAGTTTCTATCGTAATATAAAATAAAATATTAATAAAAATATATAAATAATTCTTGTGTAAGATTATAGATGGCGCACAAAGTAAACTGTAGTGTATCTACATTCAATTCCATAATACACTGCAATAAGTTGTATTCCGTGATACACCGCAAATAATTGTTTAAGCATTATTGTGACAATTCTTATAATTAAAATAATTATATGCTACAAATTAAAGGATCATATTGCATTCTATATTTTTGTTTTTCTTTCTGTTTTCATTTCGTTCGTAATATGAATATACCATATGTTACTAATAATAATTATAAGCAATGCATTACATTGTGTGTGGTATATTCTTAGTGTTAATGAACGGAGTGTACAGAATACCTAGTGACCCACTTAAAGAGGTTCTTGGAATGCACTATGTGAATTATTATTTGTAGCATACCAATATATAAATAAATTTGGGTTAAAGTAACTAGAACCAAATTTTTAATGTAAGAACTAATTTGTATAGATAATATTAGTAATCTTTATTGTAATTAATTTATATGTATTTGTAATTTAAAAAAAAGTATAAATACCAAGGGTTTTTGGTAAAATAAAATTAATGTTATTCTTGGCTTTGCCAACAGAAGAAATAATTGTTTATTTATTTTTACACTGGATAGCGGCGCAGCACGCCTAAATGTTTGAAAAAGTGCATTGGATAAAGCACTAAAAATTATCCAAATCAATTACGGAACTATACTGTGTCATAGGCCAACCTCTGATAGATTCACACAGTACCGTATTGATTTATCATCTTTAATAATAACCACCCAACATTACAAAACATTTCTGCATTCATTTTTCATAACCTTGTACAATAGCTACAGCCGAGTAATCCACGGCTTAGTGAATATTATGATTAAAGAAACTGAAGCCAAGTTCAAAATAAACTTAGTGAATGCCCTATACTCCTTAAAGGAGTGGAAAAGGAATAAAAAAAAAGAAGTATAGACACAAAAAAACAAAATTAAAAGAAGTGATGAAAAAAATCAAGGGTTTTTAAAAAGCACCATTTTCAAAATTATATAGGGTTGCTTACTGAGTATTTCATCATATATTTAAAAAAAATTATAGTTGCCCTTGTCAACTTTTAGATACCCGTGCATACCCACTAACCGTTATTTATTTCCCCTATGCTATTATAAATATTACAAAAAAAATATAAGAAAGTAAAATAGTTAAAAAAAATGTAACGTATTATCACATAATTTTTGATTAACTTATTATCCCATAAAAAAAAAAAAAATAGCCCACCCTAAAAGTTGGTCCGAGTGATGTCCAACTTTGCCAACTAACTTGTCCTATTACTTTATCTGCCCAGTTTTGATTTTAACCTCGTAGCTTCATTATATTCACAGTTATCGAATTGACAACTTTGTATGGCAGCTGCCCGAAAACTGGGCCGTAACATTTTGAAACTCCATATAAGTACTCGATTCATTATATAACTAGCAGTGTGTAATTTTCATCCTCGTAGTATAATCAGTTTCTAAGAAATTCATATTGGTGCAAAGAAGTTGTGTGGCAGCTCCCCAAAACCTTGATCTGGTCTTAACCAAAAAGAATAGGGAACCTCAAAAATTTCCAAAAAATGTTTTGTGTGAATTTCAAAACTCTTGCTCTAATTTTTCAATTCTATCTCTTATAATTAATTTTTAATTCACGAATATATTAAACTTAAGCAAAATCAACTTCATATGATCATATTCATATAATAATCATCATGATGGATAATAATCATCATATTCATATCATTCATCATATATATTCATAATTATCTATCAATTATCAAAGACATTTACTTAAAAAAAATCTTTGTGTTCTTTTTTGCTTATCTTAAATAAACTACGCATCATTTAAATCATATGAAATTCTAACTCGAAATCGTTATCTACAAAAAAAAAAATAAACAAAAAAACAAAAAAACAAAAACAAACAAAATTCATATAATTTCATGTTTAATACAAGATGCATACCAAAATTTCAAATTTTTGTATGAAAATATTGGAGTTAAAAAAGTTAGTTGTTCGAGAGCTACCCGAAGTTTTGGTCCGATCTTAACCAAAAAAAATAGGGAACCTAGAAATTGATTGAAAAATATTTTGTGAAAATTTCAAAACTGTAGCTCTTTTAGTTTTTGAGTTATTGTGCTGACACACAGACGGACTGACGGACGGACAGACACACATAGCTAGATCGACTCATTTTTCGATTCTGAACCGATACGTACCCTTGACACTATATCTAACTCATCTAGATCGATGCGTTACAAACGGAGGACCAATTCTAATATACCCGATGTCATATATGTATGCACGTGTATAAACATATATAAAAATAAATGATAATGTATATTATAATTTAGTTATTTCATCAATTTATTAATTATAAATAATAGTGAAAATTAATTATGAAAAATATGAAATCAATAACGCAAATTTTTGCTAAGCAAACTTATGATGATTCTCGAGAATCTGTCCATCCCGCTCCTGCCCCCACCCTTCCATTTTTTAGGCTCTAGGAAAACAATTGTGAACTCCAACCTAAAATTTTACCTAAAATTTTATTATGACCGAAATATAAACATTGTACCATCCGGTTAATTTTTTTTGGCAAATTTTAAATTGCCAACTTATTAGGATTTCAATAATGTACAAAAGAAAAAATAAAGCCCTTCGAATTTCTTCCACTACACAAACTTCATTTTATCTACAAAATTGCAGTCATCCAGCTTTATCAGGTATAGAGTAATGCTCATGTAAAATATGACGTTGGATGGCAACTACTGGAACCCACTACAGTAGACCGACCAAATTTTTATAAAATTAAACTACTTTTGGCAATTTAGAGTTAAGCTCATATAAAAAAAGAAGTTGTATAGCAGGTAAACGAACCCGTGGACCAAAATGGCTGGATTGACGGCCTTTAATTTTGCAGTTTCTGTGGTGGTCGGACGGAAAGACGGACGGACATACATAGCTAAATCGATTCTGATCCGATTTCAATAAAATATACGTTTTTTTTTTTATTCTAAAACCACAAACTAGGAATATGGTCCTTTGTACTTAACGTAGTTCTGATTGAATGGGATAGGAAAGGAAAAAATGAAGACAACGGTAATTGTCGTAATTAAAATTGCCAACTTTAGGAAATACAGAAGATGGTAATTATTTCCACATGTTTGTAGTTCTGACAACAAACGAATTACTATAACTAGTAGAGTACCACTTAGGTAGTTCCAATAGTAGGAATGCGCATTTGCTGCCCTCTGGTGGTACGTTGGAATAGTTTTAGAGGAGGCATCAGTGATTTTATTTCAACTGAACAAGTGGTCATTACCTATAAGATATCTATAGAAAAGAGAAAGAGCTCCAATATTACGAAGTATATCAAGCGAAGATATAGTGTTACTCACGTTGGGGTCATTAATTAGACGAATGGTGTGTTTTTGAACTCGATCGAGAAAGTTTAAGGAAGTAGATGAGGCGCCAGCCCAAATGTGTGAGTTCTATTCCATCTTAGGTCATATATAAGCTTTATAAATTTCGGGTAGTTCCCTTGAAGAGAAATACGACTTACACCTAATGAGAAAACCCAAACATTTGGTAGCATTTTTAGCTATATCAAAAATATGATCATTCCACATCATTTTTTCGTTAAGCTGCATACCCAAAATGTTTAAGTTTTCTGATCGGTGCACAATTTAACCTAGAAACTTCAAACTAGGGTTACAATTATTTTTTTAGTGTTATCTGACAGCATTGGGTTTAGGAAGAAATGAACTCCACTCTGTTTTTCGAACTCCAATTAGCTACTTTGACTAGATCGACGTTTACCGTATTGGTCATAAATAGTCTAGCTGTGTCAACTGCAAGTGTTGTGGCATTTGACTTTCTCGAAAATTTGTAAGATGCCACCAGAGTGCTGTCATCGGCGAAACTGTGGATTGGATTGACGGTTGAAGATAGAAGATCGTTGATAAAAATCAAAAAGAGTGTAGGTGCAAGGACAGATCCTTGTGGAACATCAGCGTTTATTTGATATGTATCAGACGTGTAGCCGTCGACCAAGACACGAATGCAACAATTCGAAAGATAGCCTTCAACCCATTTACTTAGAACTGAACCAAGACCTAGAGCTTAACATTTGTTCAAAAGAGCCGCATGCCATACTCGATCGAAAACTTTCGAAATATCCACAACAGTACACTCACCAAAGTAGTGACTGCTGCTGTTAAGTTCACCGCTGAGGTAAGTCATAAGATCACCAGTAGATCGGTTGGATCTAAAACCGTATTGGCGATCACGTAACATACCACTTTCACCTAGATATTTCTTTAGCTTACGGTTTATAAATGTTTCCATAACTTTGGAAATTATCGAAACAATAGCTATAGGTCTATAGTTTGAGAGGTCGCTTTTGTCACCTTTTTTGGGAATTGGTGAAACATGAATAGCCTTCCACTGACTGGGAAAGATGCCAGTCGAAAACGATAGATAGAAAAGGTTGCGCAGCGGTTTCGAAATAAAGAAGGCAGTATTTTTTAAAACCATACCGTTAGAACTAGTCGACTTTTTATCATTCAGATTTTTCAAAACTTTCACTACAGCTCGGGTCCTGAAGTAAATTTTTTCAAATCTCCATGATCTTCAGGAATTAATGGAGGAAGTTAAGTTGCAGGAGGGAGTGTGGGATTTGCCGCAAAAAGTTTTGCAAACACGTAAGCTTTACCAACCGAATCTGAAATTATATCGTCGTTATTATCAATCAAAGGAGGAGGAAAAAACTTTTTGCAATATCCAAAAGGAACGGCTGCAGTTGGATTGGAGGAGAATTTTTTGCTTCAACCTCTGGTTATGCAGAAACTTTTGTTAATTGATAATTGATGGGCCTTTTGCAATTATCATAAAACCATGATTTGGAATTTGGTTTAACTGACTTATAAGATCTAGGTATAAACAATTTCATACCTAGCATTATAGTTTTACTAATGACATCAGCAAAAAGGTCAACACTCCTATGGCGAAGTACATAGACCAATTCTTTTAAAAAACAGTTCTTGCCGTCCCAGTTAACCCGGTTTTAATGCCAGACTACTGTTTCGGGATTGCACTCAGATTAGCCGATGTACCTATCGGGAACGTGGATTTAACAAGGCAATAGTCGGAGTTACTATTGGAGAGTAGAAATTGTATATTTTTCTGGATTTGTATTGAGAAATAAGTCCAGAAGATGTTGGTTATGGACATTTTGGTCTGGAATCCTAGTTGGGTTCTTAACAAGTTGAGAAAATTGGAAGTGATTTGAAAATAGTTCAACTTAACTGCCTTCTGGGTAATTGTGACTGAATTAATGGACCCAGTTCTTGTTGTGGCCATTGAAGTCACCAGCGACAACAACCTCAGCATCCGGGTGTTGTTCCAGGATTGAATTGATGTTATTGGATAGTTCATTAAGGGCAACAGTTGTTTCTCACTCACTTGCTTTGGGTGTTCTATATAAGAAACAGAAAAATATTGTAGACTTTTCAGAACTGAGTTTGATCAATAAGTAAAGAAAAATATGGTTGGAGCCTTTTATGTTGTGAAGGGTGTTAAAAGTCACATCAGAACGAATATATAAAGCGACACCTCTATGAGTGATGAAATGTGGAATTAAAGAATAGCCGTTAATATTATAATTAATATTATCGTCCTTAACTTGATTTTCGCATAATGCTAACAGTGCTACTTTTTCGAAGAATAAGTGGGCCTATACGACGCAAAAGTTTGATACAAGACCTCGAATATTGCAAAAATTAATAGAAAAGTTAGCAAACATGACATTACAATATTGCAAGGAAAAAAAGTTTGAACAAAAATAAAGAAGAAAATACAGAAGTTGTAAAAATTAAGTAATTTAAATAAAATTAAAATTAAACACAAAATCAAATTAAAACTTACAATTAAAATCAAAATTGAAATTAAAATCAAAGTTAAAATTAAAATCGAAATCAAAATCAAAATGAGAATAAAACAAGTAAAGAAACAATCAGTCGGTGCAACCGACTTAGAAATACCCTACACCTACTATTTGGTTCAAATTTAAGGACATATCCATAAGTCGTTTTAACACTATAAGAGCTGTAATTAATTTGACCGTAAGACATAGCTAACCAAATTAACTTTATAATACTAAAAACATTTTCTAATTACACTATCTATTAAAAAATATTACAAACTCTTACTAATTTATCTATTTAAAAATAATAAAACAAAAAAACTTGAAACAAATGAAAATATATTTATTCCAATTCAATTACTAAATGAAAAAATTTGAATTATTAAATTTTGTGATAAAAAGCTAATATATTTAATAATTAAAATTTTTCAAATTTGCAATTATTTTAAATGGCTTGTTTATGTACCTATTAGAAAAGCTTATAAACGCAAAATATGCAATAAATGTATTTCTAAAATACATATACAAATTTAGACCTTTTCATATAATTCATTTAAATATAAAAATTAATTTTACATAAATGCAGCTAGTACCTTTGAACATAGCTGAACCACTACAATTAAGTCAAAATTTCGGGGACACATAGGAAATAGGAAATATATTCTTTGGCTTCGAAATTAAACTCGACCAGGATCAATTCCCATGGTACTTTCATTACTAGTAACCTAGAGTTTAAATTTCATCAAAATAGCGGCATTATTTTTTGAGTTATGGTGTTTTAAGATATATGTTTGTTAGCCCTTGAACTTTTCAAGGGTTTCAGAACTCGAAACCATGGTACGATTTCGCCTATATGCCCATATGTCATACTTTCAATACTAGTTAACTCTTGTACACAATTGGAACGTGTTATCTTAATTTTAAGTTACTAGTTTTATTAATTTCGATGATAAGCTTTTACACATTGGTGGGTCCAAGAGAGGTACTGAACCACCACTCAAATTGATCCAAAATTAGAGGGACACGCAGGAAATAGTAAAGAACACCCATGCGCCAAATTTGAAGCTTCTACTTTTGTTTCAAGTTATTATCTTTATTAATTTCGAAAATATGCTTTAAGGTCCTCGGAACTGAGTGGCTGGTCCCCACCCACTACTCCAATTGGGCTCAAACTCAAAGAGACTAAGTAAATCGAAAGCGACACTCTGATACCAAATTTGGAGGTTCTATCTTCATTGGTTACGGAATTATGCTAGTTTGGCCTAAATTCGATCAAAAAGTTCTAAATTCCGAACCCATTGTCCAAACCTCACCGTATGCAACTGCCGTCGTAGTTTCGTTACCAATAACCTACAGCACAAATTTCATGAAGATAGCGTCATTAGTTGTTGAGTTATCGTGATTTTTTACATATGTTCGTTAGCCCTGAAACCGATTAAAAGGTCCAGAATCCGAACCCTTGGGCTGATTTCGGTTTTATACAGTCCGCGCTGTACTTTAAGTACAAGTTAACCCTTGTACAAAATTTGAACGTTCTATCTTAATTTTAAGTTACTATTTTTAGTAATTTCTAGTATAAGCTTTTAAAACTTGGGAGGTCTGAGAGGGGTACTGAACCACCACTCCAATTGATCCCAAATTAGGGGGGCACGCAAGAGATAGTAAAGAACACCAAATTTGAAGCTTCTACATTTTTTCAAGTTGCTATCTTTATTAATTTCAAAGATATGCTTTAAGGTTTTCGGAAATGTGTGGCTGGTCCTCGACCCCCAACTCTAATGGGGCCCAAATTTCAAAGACACTTAGGAAATAGGAAGGGACACCCTGATACCAAATTTGGAGGTTCTATCTTTATTAGTTTCGGAATTATGCTCGTTTGGCCTAAATTCGATCAAAAAGTTCTAGGTTCCGAACGCATGGTCCAATCCCGAACTTACGCAATACCCACAGAAGTTTCATTACTAGTAACCTCCAGCACAAATTTGATGAAGATAGCGCCATTAGTTGTTGAGTTATCGTAATTTTTTATATATGTTCGTTAGCCCTTCGATCGATTAAAAGGTCCAGAATCCGAACCCATGGGCCGATTTCGCCCGTATGCAATCCCCGCCGTACTTTCAGTCCTAGTAACCTAGAGTTAAAATTTCATCAAGATAGCTCCATTATTTTTTTAGTTATCGTGCCTACGGACGGACGGACGGACTGGCGGACGGACGGACGGACTGGCGGACGGACGGACGGACTGGCGGACGGACGGACGGACTGGCGGACGGACGGACGGACTGGCGGACGGACGGACGGACGGACTGGCGGACGGACGGGCGGACATGGCTATATCGACTCAGGAGGTCACGCTGATCACAAATATATATACTTTTCCATATCTAGCTCGCTTCCTTTAGGTGGTTACAAACACCATACCAAAGTTAATATACTCTTTTACCTATTCTATAGGTGTAGGGTATAAAAACGTAATAGATTAGAGTTAGATACAAGATAATCTCTAAATGTACATGACAGTTTATAATACCTTATAATTTTCAAATAATATTTAAATTATGTCCACTACTAATCGTAACCGAAACAAAAACCACAGTTAATTAAATTCATTGAATAATTCTTTCTTTCATTGAATGTAATAGGAGTAAAAAGATGAGAATTAATATATTTAAAAAATAGTTTGCGAAAAAGAGAAGGTTATATTTCAAAGGGTACATATTCTGAATTTTCGTTTTCAATCAAAAAGTAAACATTAGTAATGTAATATAGAGTTCATTAAATTTTGAGTTAAATTTTTTGTTTTTAAATTAATATTTAAGGAAAAATAAAAAAAAAACTTAAAAGTAAAATTGAGAGTGAATAAGTATTAATTAAATTAAGGTACTTTAGATATATTTTAAATTACAAAAAAAAAAAAAATAGATTAACTGTTTAAATTTTTAACAAGCTAATATTATAAATAAAAAACAAAAAAAAAATTATATCAAATCATTTCTAACAAATATTATATCAAGAAAAAATTATGATATTTTACAGATTGTAAATAACAGATTAATATAATTTACATCAAAAATAAATTAAATTAAGTGATTAAATTTTTAAAGCAAAGCAAGAACAATCACAGCTAGTTTGATAATTGAAAAGTGTTATTTCACAGTGATTTAGAGTAATCAGTTTTTTCTTTTTATTTCTTGAATTGAAAAAATTGTTATTTGAAAAATACTTAATATGTTTATTTAAGAATTAATACATTATGTCCAGATTGGAAGTTGCATTCCTGATGAGTGGTGAATGTGTTGAAAAATCCAATGCAATTAAGGTTATGTTGTATATTAAATGTGTATATTATTATTTTTTTGTTGCAAATACAAATTTTTATTTATATTACTTTTTAATCACTATTACTTTTGTTGCACTCAGACAATTTTAGTTTTGTTTTTTTATTTTTAGTTAGAAAATTTTTTTCCTTCAATAGTTAGAAGCGTTAAAAAAAAATGTCTGATATTATTGATCAGTGAATTAAAGTAATTATTATAAATAAAATAAAATAACTAATAATAGAGTTTATAGATGCAAAAAAGAAAAGTAATTTTCAATTAAAAACAATATGAATTTTATTTGCTGCAATGTTAGTTATAGTATTAATTTTAAGTTTTAAGTTGCTCGATGTTACTTGCACGACGTACGAATTACGAATAAGTATCAGTAGTTTAAGTCTATATCTACCCCGCTCCCTCTCAGCGACTTAAACGTAATGGCAAATTTAGTATATCGTTTTGACCTATTGTCATACGAGTATAAAAAGTGAACTAAGTGAAGTGAAAAAGCTTTTATTTTGTTTTTAATTTTCTTTGTTCTCTGATTTAATAATAAGAGTATAAATCTTTTAGCTTATATTTAATTCATTCTTTTCATTTTAAAAAACTTGAATTTTAAGGTTTTCTATTTTATATGGACTGTGCTAATCTAGTTGTATTCCTTATCTTTGGCCCTGTGCTATTGTTGCGTTTGCATCTCCAAAAAATTTCCAAAACAAATTTATTTTTTGTAGTTTATGTTTGAAAAAAAAAGTTAAATTTATGGTTTTTTCAATTTTAAAAACCTTATTAAGTTTTTTGATTTTTGATGTTTATTCCTATGGCTTAAAGAGAGAAATAATTTGGTACAGCAATATCACAAAAAAATAGAACAAATTAAAGAATTAAAAAGGTTTCCAAATTTTTTTTTTTATTTCCATGCATAATAATACTCCGTAAAAATTTATTAATTGATTTTAAAATAAAACTTGATACATTTAAATTTCGTCTTTAATACGTTTATTCGTATGGCGTCATTTGTTTGATGAGCAGTAGAACTTTCCACTTTAAAGCTTGATGTTTCCAAACAAGAAATTAGAATTTTAAAAAATATTATGCAAAGTTTTTTCACCTTGTAATAAAGTACAAGCGATACCGCTTCTTGCACATATTAAGGCTATAATGAACTTATGAATAATTGAATTTTGAGCAAAGGTTTTTCCACAACCTGCATTAGTAGTCAAACAAAAAACATTGTTACCAGAACTATTTCTTGTAAAACTTTAACAATAATATTACGAAGGACTTTAACGATATAATAGTCGTTCCGCTATAGGACAAAAATTTTGATTTTGAAATTTACAACCAATGATTTGATTCTAATTAAAACTTGGTGTTGGTAAACCTGTTATTAATATTATCGTAGTTATACAAAAAATATTTAAATTCATTCCAAAGTAAAAATAAAGTACGTTTTTAAATTCATTCCAACTGCAAATGAATAACTAAATAACTGTCGCAATTAAAATAGACTTTGATAGCTTCATTTAAATAAGCCCGCCATTCATTTCCATTTATAGTTATTCATTATCTAGTAATATTATTTTATGTTTGCAAATGTTCAAATGATTTTGCACCAGAAACATTTTAAACAAGTAAAGAAACAGTCAGTCGGTGTAACCGACTTAGAAATACCCTACACCTATTTGGTTCAAATTTAATGAGAAGTCCATAAGTCATTTTAATTTTAAAACCATAAAAGCTTTTATTAGTTTGATCATAAGACATAGCTAACTAAATTAACTTTGTAATACTAAAAACATTTTCTAATTATTTTATATGTTCAAAAATATTACAAATTCTTATTAATTTATCTATTTAAAAATATTACAAATTCTTACTAATTTATCTATTTAAAAATATTACAAATTCTTACTAATTTATCTATTTAAAAGTATTAAAAAACAAAAATACCGGAAATAAATAAAAATACATTTATTCCAATTTAATTAGAAAAGTGACAAAATTTGAATTCTTAAATTTTGTTATAAAAAGCTAATCAAAGCATTAATATATTTAATTATTCAAATTTTTCAAAATTGCAATTATTTTAAACTGTAAGTTTATGTACCTATTAGAAAACCTTATAAACGCACAATATGCGATAAATGTATTTCTAAAATATACAACAAATTTAGAACTTTTCATATAATTCATTTAAATATAAAAATAAATTTTACACACAAATTTTGTGTTTTATTAGTGGTTTCAAATAAAAATTTTAAATTTTAATCAAAATTTTATTTTTCAAGTTTATTGTTTGAAGGTGGTCTTAAGACTAACTTTTTTAATGTTCTTATTTTAGAAATACAAAATCTTTATATTTTATTTTACAAAAACAATTTTCTTATATTAATACTAATTATAATTTATTACTTAAAAATACCTTTCGAAACAAAATTCAGTATCGAATTACAAAAAGAAATTTACTTATTTTACTTATTACAAAATCGGTATATTCTTTGGTAAATGTTCGTACTGAATTTTGTACAGAATAATTTCAACATATGTTCGGTTTCATATTATTTATATATTACTAGTATCGCCCTGTGCTCGAGATTCGAGCTATTTTTGCTTTTAAATTTACATACAAAATTAGTTTTTTGAAATTTATAATAGACTAATTTAACACGAAGAATTATATTTTTTTTCCTATACGTAATAAAATATATTGCAACAATGTTGTCAACAATTCTTGCGCTTGAAATTTGCTAAAAAAAAATTTATAATTTTTTCAGTTATAAAAACGTTGTTGTATTTTTGAATTTTATTCCTATAGCTAAAGTCGCTTTAAAGAGAGTATAATGTGGTACAGTAATACACAAAACAAAGCGATTTAAATTCTTAATATAAATATTGTTCTAATATACAATGTTCTGAGAATTTGATTTAATTTCTAAACATATACATACATTTTTACTGAAGTCAAGTAGCCAAAATTCGAGTTAATGGTGTCCGTCATATAGAAAACTAAACATTTTAGTACGATTTGAATTTTTTTGTATCCGTTCCGTATGTATTCTGTTTCCTAATTAAAAATTGATGAATACATGCTTCAGTTCCTTTAAAGGAATTTTTTAAATCTGAGTAGAGCATGAACTGTCAAAAAAAAATCGTTTTTTTTTAGCTCTGAGCGCTCAGAGCGTGTGATTCATTTTTTTTCTTAAAGACATTTTGACGTTTGTTTAAGATTTTACTTGTAAAATAAAAATCAAAATGTTTTAATTTAATTTAATTTTTCGTGTTTTTTTATTAAATCTGAACGCTGTGAGCGTACTCTGTTCATGCTCTGTTCATTAGAACGTGCTTATGTTGTTTAGAGCGTGCCTAGATCTCTGCTGTAATTTAAAAAAAAAAAATCCTTATATAATATTCGTTCGTTATGTCAAAGTAAAACTAAAAAAAGTTTTTATCATGAAAAAACATTATTCGATGTTTAAAATGTAAAATAAAATTTTTAATTATCAGGGCTTAACCTTAATCAAAACATACAACGTACAATTTAAACATAAACATTTAAAAATATAAGAAAAACCGAAGACAATATTTTTATACTATTTATCAATTTTTAAAATTTAAAAATCCGAGGTACAGTATATCGCGTTACGCGTATTTGGGTTGCTTTCATGTAAATTTATTTACATAATTACTTATTTCAAAATTTTTTGACAGAAATTCGAAGCTTTTTGTGCTTTTAAATTTACATAAAAAATCCGTTTTGTATAATTTATATTAGACTAATATTATACGAAACTTATTTTTTTTTTCCTATGCATATTAAAATTGATGACAACAGTTCTTTCGTTTGAAATTTCCTTATTAAAAAAAAATTTATAATTTTTTCAATTATAAAAACGTTTTTAAGTATTTTTGAATTTTATTCCTGTAGCTTAACGCGCTTTAAAGAGAGTATAATTTTGCACAGTTATTACACAAAAAAAGCGATTTGCATTCTAAATATAAATAGTGTTCTAATACATAATGTTCTGAAAATTTGATGATGATGTATTCTGTATCCTAATTAAAAAGCTTATTCATAGAGCATAATATGTACAACAAAATTTAACATACCTATCATAATTCATAAGTAAATAAGTTAAGTACTTAGTATTAAATTATATTGAAGCTGCCAAAATACAAAATAATAGTTAAGTTGACAGAAGTCGAGATTTTTTTTAAAATCACAATTTTAAGATTTATAACATATCTATATTGGTGATTTTTTCCTCCCCTTATTCCATTTTTAAATTTAGTAGCTACATAGGCAAATAAGCATATATTTCAATAATAAAATCTGAAATTTTTACTACAAATGTATGTACGTACCTACATATACAAAAAATGGTTCTGAATTCTTTACTTTACTTTATATTATACCTATTTGTATAGAGGTGAACTACTCTTTTTACAGCTACACCACACTGCCTCTTGAAGAATAGTAGATGAAAGGAGTAGATAATTAAATATTTATTTTATCTAAATTAAAGCATACGACGTACAATTTTTATACGGCAGTACGTCAATATGTCTATCTATATATCCGTAAATTGATACGCGCGTACACACATAAATATTTATTTGAATGTTTTAATTTAGAACAAAAAATTTTATTAATTTCATATAATAGGTATATTTTGAATTTTTTTCAATACCTATATAAGATATTTTCTTAGAAATATAAGAAAAACCAAAAACCATTTGTCAATTTGTAAATTTTAAAAATCCGATTACAGTACATCGCGTTACGTGTATTTTGGTTGCTCTCATGAAAATTCATGTACCTATTTATTTGTAAATTTTTTGACAGAAATTATACGTCAACTTTTATTTAAGTTTAAGATTATTTTTTAGTTTTTTTTTGTGAACATATTATAGGTATTTTCAATTATTTTGAATGTATGTTTTTTTAAAAAAAAAATATTATTTTAAAATATTTTATTTTGAAATCTAAATCGTAGCAACATCAGAAAAAACAATTACAATATTTTTATACGCTTTGTCAAATTTTAAAATTTTAAATTCCGAAGTACAGTACACAACATACCTACTTATTTCAAATTTTTTTGACAGAAACTGCATGCCGTACGCGTTTATTCTGGTTGATCTGTAAAGAACACATAATTTTTCTTAAGAAACGTTATTTTTTTGTTTCTGCAAACATACTATAGGTATTTCAATTATTTTGAATATATGTAAAGTATTTTTAAAAAAATATAGGTATTTTTAAAAACAATATTATTTTAAAATATTTTATTTTTAGAACAATAAAAACATAAGAAAAACGAGGAAGAGTGTAGTAGAGTAGACTGTGTCAACTCTGGGATACCCGTATGACCGTAACATATACATTATATCATCCGGTTAATTACTTTTGGCAAAATTTCAAACATTCAGATTTATTAGGTGTAGAGTAATGCTCATATAAAAGAAGGAGTTGTATGGCAGCTACTCGAACCCTTTGCAGTAGACCAACCAAATTTTGCAGTAACTTTGGCCATTACACTAAACTATTTTTGGCAAAATTTCAGACACCCAGCTTCATTTGGTGTAGTGTAATCCTCATATAAAAGAAGGAGTTGTATGGCAGCTACTCGAACCCTCAGCAGTAGACCAACTAAATTTTGCAGTAACTTTGGCCATTACACTAAACTATTTTTTGCAAAATTTCAGACACCCAGCTTCATCAGGTGTAGTGTAAAGCTCATATAAAAGAAGGAGTTGTATGGCAGCTACTCGAACCCTCTGCAGTAGACCAACCAAATTTTGCAGTAACTTTGGCCATTATGCTAAACTACTTTTGGCAAAATTTCGGACACGCAGCTTCCATAGATATAGAGTAATGCTCATATAAAATTAGAAGTTGTATGGCAGGTACTCGAACCCGTGGACCAAAATGGCTGAATTTAAAACTCGATTCCGTTTTTTGCATAAAAACGAATTTGTGAAAATTTCATAATCGTAGCTCCTTTACTTTTTGAGTTATCGTGATGACGGACGGACGGACGGACGGACAGACGGACAGACGGACAGACGGACGGACGGACGGACGGACGGACGGACGGACGGACATACATAGCTAAATCGATTTATTTTTCGATTCTGATCCGATCCATACACTTGAGTCTATATCTACCCCCCCTCCTTCTCTGCGTCACAAACGTAATGGCAAAATTATTATACCCTTGGACTATATAGTCATACGGGTATAAACAATAACTTTTTTATATGCTTTGTCAATGTTTAAATTTTAAAAATTCGAGGTACAGTAAGTTATTCTCATGTAATATCATGTACTTAACTACTAATTTAAAAAACCATAAGCGTTGATTTTGGTTAGGCCCAAAGGAACAAATCATTTAAATTGCAAATTATTTTCTTAAGAAAGATTTTTCGTTTTTAATTTTTTGCAAACATATTTCAATTATTTTGAATATATGTTTTAAAAAAAATTATTTTAAAAAAATATTATTTTAAAATATTTTATTTTTAATTGTAGCAACATAAGAAAAAACAATTACAATATTTTTATACGCTTTGTCAATTTTTAAATTTTAAAACTCCGAGGTACAGTACGTCGCATAAGCTTTCATGTAAATTTATTTACATAACAACTTATTTCAAAATTTTTTGACAGAAACTGAACGCCGTACACGCTGAATTTGGTTGATCCATAAGTAACAAATCATTTTTCTTAAGAAATATTATTTATCAGAAGTCGATTTCTCATTTTACAAAAAACTTAACAAAAACCAACAACAATATGTATACGATTTAAAAAAAAAAAATTTTTAAGCAAACGAAAACAAAGTACAGTACTTTTCGATTATAACGACCATGATGGGACAGAAAATATT
The DNA here is from genome assembly GCA_963082915.1 of Dolichopus griseipennis. Classification (NCBI taxonomy): domain Eukaryota; kingdom Metazoa; phylum Arthropoda; class Insecta; order Diptera; family Dolichopodidae; genus Dolichopus; species Dolichopus griseipennis. The sequence goes on along the minus strand of OY720441.1, from coordinate 104,610,814 downwards.
CGTCGTAATAAACGAATGTCGTTTTAAAAGAATGCTGTGAATTTTGAAAAATTAGAATGGACACTTCGAACTCATTTGCTAAAATTTTATTTGATGTGTCAGCCTCAAGCCTATGTATAGTGCTTTTTCTTCTAATGAAATTTTTTTTGTATTTTTGATGCGTGTTTATGATTTTTTTTATATTCAAAACTAAATAAAAAAGACTTAATTAATCGCCAAGCAACATATTTAGATATAATAAGTTTAAATAAAAGAAATATCAATGTAATAAAAAACTTACATTTTTAGGTAAAATTTAATTTTTTAGCAAAAAGTGTAAAGTTTATTATAATTAAAATTGAACCGAGTTCGTTATAAATAAAAACTACTGTATAAACCAAATGTATTACTTTCATTTCGAGAGAACTCATTTTTTTCGTTCACTTTATATGATAAAGAAAAAACAAAAACAAAAAAAAAATTTTAAAAAAATTTAAATCTCCTTGTTCATTGAACATTTGAAGTTTGAACTAAACAAAAAAAAAAGAAAGACATAAGTCGGCGCCTATAATACATAGTTTGATTGAGCTGCGAATACAACCGAAAATGCATTACTTTTACCCAGAAAGTCGGCGCATAATATTAGAGTCATAAGCCTTAACTTTTAACAGCGTGACCGTTAAATTCAAATTTACGTTAAATTAAAGACGGGTTTTCACCTGAAAAAACGCAATATTCTAAAAAAAAATATCATTGTCCTATGAAAACAAAAAAACCCTGTCTTTTGGTTGTTGTTTCATTAAAATTGGTCAAATAGTTTGTCCTAAAAAAGGATGTTTATATTTGTATGGGAAAAAATAAGCCGATTAAATATTATGATTTATTTATTTATTATTTATTGTTAAAAATTTACTTAGTGATATACATATGTTTTTACATTTTATTTTGTTTTTTTTTTTTTTACCCTACACCTATAGAATAGGTAAAGGGGTATATTAACTTTGCTATGGTGTTTGTAACCACCTAAAGGAAGCGAGCTAGATATGGAAAAGAATATATATTTGTGATCAGCGTCCGTAGGCAAGATAACTCAAAAAATAATAGAGCTATCTCGATGACATTTTATCTGTAGGTTACTAGGACTTAAAGTACGGCGGGGATTGCATATGGGTGAAATCGGCCTATGGGTTCGGATTCTGGACCTTTTAATCGATCCAAGGGCTAACGAACATATATAAACAAGTGATGAAAAAAAACCAAGGGTTTTTAAAAAAGCACATTTTCAAATTTATATTGTATTACATATTGAGTTTAACTTTGGAAATATTTACTTGGAAATAGTTACTGCTTAATTATAAAATTTACTGCTAACAGTAAAGTTTTTATTTTAAATCTGTTATAGCCCTTCAATGGGGAAGGTTTCCAAGTTTCTCAAGGATCTAACCCCCCCCCCCTCCGTCCCCCTCCATTTTTTTATGTTCTAGGAATTAAATTGTGAATTCCACAAAAATTAAAATTGAAGTAAAAATGGGTAAAACTGAGAGACACTTTCTTCAATTTACGGAACCGCGTTTAAATTTATGAAAAACCTTTAACATATGTTAAAGTATAATATTGGGCCTTTAAATTTTATATATTAATAAAAAAAAAATTGGACAGGTATTCAAGTTACAAGTGCTTAAAAATAGCAAAATTTAAATTTTCGAGCCCTTATAACTCCTAAACAGGGGACTTGACAACAATTTTGTTAACCGACTCCTACTAATTTCTGAGTATCTAACTTCTCCCAAAATTTCAAGACCCTAGCTTGAACCGTTTAGAAGATATGTGTGGCCAAAAATTTTGTAAAAATTTAGTTTTGTGTAATGTTAAATTTTAGTATCGTATGGCAACCCTAAACATTTGTCTTTTAAATATTTATAAAGCTTATGAAACCAGCTATCGTATGCCGTTTTCAAATTGAAAATACACCTAATAGAACTCTTGTTATAATAATTTGAATATAGGGCTTTTTCCAACTTTGTGGGGCTGCAGCTCCGTAACGGGTGGGGCTACAGAAAAAAATTCTTCTACGAAATTATTTTTTTTGTAATACCTACTAGTGGTTAAAACTTCTTTTCTCTATTTCAAACGATGTAAAAGTTTTTGTAAACATACGGACAGACGGACAGACGGACGGACAGAGTGAAGCTATATAGGCACATTTTTACAAAATTCTTTGAAAATGTGCTAAAAATCATGATAACTCGACAACTAATGACGCTATCTTGTTTCAAATTTGGCACATGGGTGCTCTTTACTATTTCTTTTGCGGTTCCTCTAATTTTGGATCAATCAGAGTGGTGGTTCAGTACCCCTCTTAGACTCCCCAAGGTATAGAAGCTTATCATCGAAATTAATAAAAACAGTAACTTAAAATTAAGATAGAACGTTCCAATTGTGTATAAGGGTTAACTAGTATTGAAAATATGACGGGGACTGCATATGGGCAAATCGTACCATGGTTTCGGGTTCTGGAACCTTTGAAAAGTTCAAGGGCTAAAGAACATATATCTTAAAAACAGCATAACTCAAAAAATAATGCCGCTAGTTTGATGCAATTTAAACTCTAGGTTACTAGTAATGAAAGTACCATGGGAATTGTTTCTGGTCGAGTTCGAACAATGAGTTCAGAATCTAGAAGCTTTTGATCGATCTGAGGCCAAACAAGCATAATTACAAAGCCAAAGAATATATTTCCTATTTCCTATGTGTCCCCGAAATTTAAACTTAATTGTAGTCGTGGTTCAGGTGCCTCCTAAGAAATCCCAAAATCAAAAAGCTTATCTTCGAAATTCATGAAGATAGAAACTTTAAATTTGGTACACGAGGGTTCTTTCCAATTTCCGTTTTTATACCCTACACCTATAGAATAGGTAAAGGGGTATATTAACTTTGGTATGGTGTTTGTAACCACCTAAAGGAAGCGAGCTGGATATGGAAAAGTATATATATTTGTGATCAGCGTCACCGCCTGAGTCGATATAGCCATGTCCATCCGCCCGTCCGCCCGTAGGCACGATAACTCAAAAAATAATGGAGCTATCTTGATGAAATTTTAACTGTAGGTTACTAGGACTGAAAGTAGGGCGGGGATTGCATATGGGCGAAATCGGCCCATGGGTTCGGATTCTGGACCTTTTAATCGATCGAAGGGCTAACGAACATATATAAAAAATCACGATAACTCAACAACTAATAAGGCTTTCTTCATCAAATTTGTGCTGCAAGTTACTAGTAATGAAACTACTTCGGGGATTCCGTAAGGTCGGGATTGGACCATGTGTTCGGAACCTAGAACTTTTTGATCGAATTTAGGCCAAACGAGCATAATTCCGAAACCAATGAAGATAGAACCTCCAAATTTCGTATTAGGGTGTCCCCTCCTATCTCCTAAGTGTCTTGGGAATTTGGGTCCCATTGGAGTACTGGGTCGGGGACCAGCCAAACATTTCCGAAGACCTTAAAACATATTTTTAAAATTAATAAAGATAACAACTTGAAAAAATGTAGAAGCTTTCAATTTGCCACAAGGGTGTTCTTTACTATCTCTTGCGTGTTCCCATAATTTGGGTTCAATTGGAGTGATGGTTCAGTACCCCTCTCAGACCTCCCAAGTTTTAAAAGCTTATAATCGAAATTACTAAAAATAGTTACTTAAAATTAAGATAGACCGTTTAAATTGTGTACAAGGGTTAACTAGTACTATAAGTAAAGCGCGGGCTGTATAAGGGGAAATCAGCCCATGGGTTCGGATTCTGGACCTTTTAGTCGGTGTCAGGGATAACGAACATATATTAAAAATCACGATAACTCAACAACTAATGAGGCTATCTTCATGAAATTTGTGCTGTAGGTTATTGGTAATGAAACTACGGCGGTGACTACGTACGGTGAGGATTGGACAATGGGTTCGGAACTGAGAACTTTTTGATCGAATTTAGGCCAAACTAGCGTAATTCCGAAACCAATGAAGATATAACCTCCAAATTTGGTATCAGGGTGTCCCTTCCTATTGCGTAAGTGCCTTTGAAATTTGGGCTTCATTGGACTAGTGGGACGGGGACCAGGCACTAAGTTCCGAGGACCTTAAAGCATATTTTCGAAATTAATAAAAATAGTAACTTGAAACAAATGTAGAAGCTTCAAATTTGGCCCAGGGTGTTCTTTACTATTTCTTCCCTGCCCCCTAATTTGGGATCATTTGGAGTGGTGGTTCAGGTCCTCTCTTAAACCCCCAAATATGTAAAATCTTATCATTGAAATTAATAAAACCAGTAACTTAAAATTAAGATAGAACGTTCCAATTGTATACAAGGGTTAACTAGTATTGAAAGTATGACGGGACTGCATATGGGCGAAATCGTACCATGGTTTGGGGTTCTGGAACCCTTGACAAGTTCAAGGACTAACAAACATATATCTTAAAACACCATAACTCAAAAAATAATGGCGGTATTTTGATGAAATTTAACACTAGGTTACTAGTAATGAAAGTACCATGGGAATTGGTTCTGGTTGAGTTTAATTTCAAAGCCAAAGAATATATTTCCTATGTCCTATGTGTCTCCGAAATCTAGACTTAATTGTAGTGGTTCAGCTATATTCAAAGGTACTTGCTGCATTTATGTAAAATTTATTTGAATATTTAAATGAATTATATGAAAAGGTCTAAATATGTAATTGTATTTTAGAAATACATTTATTGCATATTTTGCGTTTGTAAGCTTTTCTGTTAGGTATATAAACTAACCATTTAAAATACTTGCAACTTTTAAAAATTTGGATTATTAAATATATTATGCTTTGATTATTTTTTTTATCACAAAATTTAATAATTAGAATTTTTTCATTTTGTAATTGAATTGGAATAAATATTTTTTCATTTATTTCAAGTTTGTTTGTTTTTTAATATTTTTAAATAGATAAATTAGTAAGAATTTGTAATATTTTTTAATAGATAGTGTAATTAGAAAATGTTTTTAGTATTATAAAGTTAATTTGGTTAGCTATGTCTTAAGATCAAATTAATAACAGCTTTTATGGTGTTAAAATGACTTATGGATATGTCCTTAAATTTGAACCAAATAGGTGTAGGGTATTTCTAAGTCGGTTGCACCGAGTGACTGTTTCTTAACTTGTTATTTAACACTTTTATATTTTTAAAAGGCTAAGAATTTTAACATAAAACATATTTAGTATAATATTTTATAAATTAAAAACCATAGGTGATTTATAATTAAGACATCGTGTACAATACTTAAACTATTTTCAAAGGTACTTGCTGCATTTATGTAAAATTTATTGTTATATTTAAATGAGTTATATGGAAAGTTTTACATATGTAATTATATTTTAGAAATACATTTATTGCATATTTTGCGTTTATAAACCATCAATTTAAAATAATTGCAATTTTGTTAAATTTTAATTATTAAATATATTATGCTTGGATTAGCGTTTTATCACAAAATTTAATAATTCAAATTTTTTCACTTTAGTAATTTAATTTAAATAAATATATTTTCATTTATTTCAAGTTTTTTTGTTTTTTAATATTTTTAAATAGATAAATTAGTAAGAATTTGTAAATAATTTAGAAAATTAATTAGAAAATGTTTTTAGTATTATAAAGTTAATTTGGTTAGATACGTCTTATGATCAAACTAATAACAGTTTTTATGGTTATAAAATGACTTATGGACTTCCCATTAAATTTGAACCAAATAGGTGTAGGGTATTTCTAAGTCGGTTGCACCGACTGACTGTTTCTTTACTTGTTTTTTCTTAAGCTTTAACATTTATTTTTGTTTTTTTTTTTTTTTCTGACTGTGATGTAAACAAAACTTACAGTTTTGGTATAAAACATCGCAGTTACTTCCTAATACTATTCAACAAAGTAAATTATTTAAAATTAAATATATTTACAAATATATATACATATATAATTATATAAATACAAATATAACAGCTCGTACAGATATGTACTACGAGCGTTGAAAAATTTCACTCCTGCGTTATACTATCCACAAATGAAGGATTATTCTTTAATGAATGCTTCAGATTTTTGATAAATATATCCAAATTTGAACTTCTTTTTAACTCCAGTGGCAGTTTTTTATAGATCCTTATTGATGACGAGACACAACTATTTCGTGATAACTCTATTCTAGATTTGGCATCATTTAAATTTTTAACCTTCTTGTATTGTAATTATGAATATTGTTTCTTCTGGTAATTATAATGTTTTTTTTGTACACCCCTTTTTCTATTTTAAAAATTAGCTTAGATTTTTCCAAAATAATGAGTTCGGGTAACTTTAGATATCCCGTGCGTTTAAAAATGTCATTTCTTGGTGTAAGCCAGTCGTACTTATGTAAGCATTTAATGGCTTTGTTTATTAGAACACTAATTTTATCTTTCAACCATAATGAACAGCTGGACCAATTACATAAATTGTATCTGATGTGCGAAATAATATGAGAATAATATAACTTATCTGCAGTTTTTTTATTCATTATAATTCCACTTCTTTTGAAGGCACCCAGGAGAGGCACAATTTTTTTTACTAATTTATTTATATGCTCCTCCCACTTCAGTTTTTCATCAATTACAACTCCAAGGTATTTATATGCAAGAACTCTTTCAATTTTAATCTTATGTACCAATAGATTGGGATTTATATCAATTTTATTCTTTATTTTATATACTACTAGCAGATTTACCCGGCGTTGCCCGGAAGCTTGCAAATGGTAAAAAAGCTAGTTTCAGCCAATTTTTTGAAATACTACTTTGCCTATAAATGCCACAAAAAAATATTTGTGGAATTCCGTTAACCCATCGTGGCTCAACAGCTTTTTATAGGCTTTTTCGTTGCTTTGCTATATATTAGAAATGATTTAACAGATTAACTTCAAATTTCGTATATGTGTTCTTCTTTGAAAATGAAGTTAAATTTACTAACAGACTTGAAAGTTGTTAACCCCTGCCGACCCGACGATTGTTCAAAAAAAATTTGTAAGTAAATTACGTCCAATTTTTGAAAGTAGGTACAACTTCTTTGAATTAGGGGAATACTTAAAAAAAAAGGTTTGTCGAGTTCTTTTAATCGATTGCGAAACAAAAACTTTAAAAAACAGTTTGCAAAACAATTTGAACGATTATCTCTAATTTTTCTATACATGGTGCTTCTTGACAATTTGGTGCTCCTTGACGATATAGTTGGGGATGGTAGGTTTCCGGTGAATAATGTTAACTGAATTAAAATGACTATAGGTCAAAAGGGGATTTTCTTGAATTACCAACGTTTGAATAAAATATAGTCGATGGTTTAGAAAAGGTTTAAAATTTTGCTTTTCAACTTATATTTTGTTTAGTCCTAAAAGTTAACCGAACTCAACAAAAATTTGTGCCAGACTTTATTTTCGACTGCGAAACCACCCTGTAAAATTGGACACAATTCGGAAACATAAAATTTTTTAGAAGCCCGCCAGGCCGAAATGGGTTAATTTATTCCAACCAAATTTATACAACTAATTCCAATTGCTAAGACGAACATTTGTGCAAAATTTCAAGTCAATCGGTCAAGCCGTTTTGACCCGACATCCAAAAAACGAAAAAGCTTAAAACAGCTCTGGAGCCGCAACCTGTTGACTTATAAAAATGTGACTTAGCCTATGTCACCCCCCGGGCTCCCAGAATTATACCTTTAAAATTTTGTGACAATCGGACCAGTGGTTTTCACGTGAATCCTGGACAAACAAATAAACAAACAAACAAACAAATTTTCTTCTTTATATATTAGACTAGCAGATTTACCCGGCGTTGCCCGGAAGCTTGAAAATTGTAAAAAAGCAAGTTTCAGCCAATTTTTTGAGATACTACTTTGCCTATAAATGCCACAAAAAAATATTTGTGGAGTTCCGTTAACCCATCGTGGCCCAACAGCTTTTTATAGGTTTTTTCGTTGCTTTGCTATATATTAGAAATGATTTAACAGATTAACTTCAAATTTCGTATATGTGTTCTTCTTTGAAAATAAAGTTCAATTTACTAACAGACTTGAAAGTTGTTAACCCCTGCCGACCCGACAATTGTTCAAAAAAAAGTAGGTACAACTTCTTTGATTAGGGGAATACTTAAAAAAAAGGTTTGTCGAGTTCTTTTAATCGATTGCGAAACAAAAACTTTAAAAAACAGTTTGCAAAACAATTTGAGCGATTATCTCTAATTTTTCTATGCTGCTTCTTGACAATTTGGTGCTCCTTGACGATATAGTTGAGGATGGTAGGTTTCCGGTGAACAATGTTAACTGAATTAAAATGAAAATAGGTCAAAAGGGGATTTTCTTGAATTGCCAACGCTTGAATAAAATATAGTCGATGGTTTAGAAAAGGTTTAAAAATTCGCTTTTCAACTTATATTTTGTTTAGTTCTCACCTGAAAGTTGTAATACGCTCTTCCTCGTTTTTTTATGATTTTATGAGAGAAATGTAGGCTTATTTTTTGGAAAAACTGTTTTAAAATACTATGTATTTAAGTATTATATATAACAAATTGAATTTTTTGATTTTTAGATTTCATTTGAAGAAAACTGAAAATTTCATTGAATCTTTGTTCAAAACGCACAAACAGGTCAAAACCAAATTAACCCTGTGGGTTTTAATTAAAATGCTGGTACAAAATTTTCAATAAAATACTTTTAATCGTATAAGAAAATAAAATATACAGAAAACTTCTTATCATCGTCGTGGAAAATAGGTTAATCGAACTTAACTAAAACTTTTCGCCTCTCTTTTAGACTACAAAATCAACCTGTAAAATTGGACACAAATCGAAAACACAAAAGTTTTTGAAAGTCCGCCAGGCCGAAATGGGTTAATTTATTCCAACCAAATTTATACAACTAAATGCGGTTGCTAAGAGGAACATTTGTGCAAAATTTCAAGTCAATCGGTCAAACAGTTTTGACTCGACATCAAAAACATTGAAAAAGCTTCTTTGCACTCTCGTGCCCAAACGGGTTAACCGAACTCAACAAAAATTTGTCCCAGACTTTATTTTCGACTGCGAAACCACCTTGTAAAATTGGACACAAATCGGAAACACAAAATTTTTTGGAAGCCCGCCAGGCCGAAATGGGTTAAATTATTCCAACCAAATTTATGCAACTATTTGCGGTTGCTAAGAGGAACATTTGTGCAAAATTTTAAGTCAATCGGTCAAACTGTTTCGGCTCGACATCAAAAACATTGAAAAAGCTTCATTGTGCCCTCGTGCCCAAACGGGTTAACCGAACCCAACAAAAATTTGTGCCAGCCTCTCTTTTTGACTGCAAAACCACCCTGTAAAATTGGACACAAATCGGAAACACAAAATTTTTTGGAAGCCCGCCGGGCCGAAAGGGGTTAATTTATTCCAACCAGTTTTATACCATTAATTTCGTGTAATAAGAAGAACATTCGTGCAAAATTTCAAGTGAATCGGTCAAACCGTTTCGACTCGACATCAAAAAAACGAAAAAGCTTAAAACGGCTCTGGAGCCGCAACCTGCTGACTTATAAAAATGCGACATAGCCTATGTCACCCCCCGGACTCCCAAAATTATTCCTCTAAAATTTGGTGTCAATCGGACCACTGGTTTTCACGTGAATCCTGGACAAACAAACAAACAAACAAACAAACAAATTTTCTTCTTTATATATTAGATAAACTTTGTTTTTTCCGCATTTATAGTTAACTAGCTGTGCCCGGTCCATGTTTCCATAGAGTCAAAGCAAAAGCTCAAATGACTGGAGATTAATTTTAAATAAAGGAAAAAATTCTTTGAAGTCTCTCAAACAAATAAAAAATAGGTTTTTTAGTTGTTGTTTACAGAATTTTTTTTTTTTTGAAATAATGATTTTATAATAACAGTGATTTTTGGTGTTAAATCATAATGTCTTGTATTATATATTTTTTAAAATATATTATTTCATATTTAAAATATTCCTGCATACAAACAAGAACCGGCGATTTAAAAAACTCCCATAAGGCTTGTGTATAAATAAGAACTTATTTTAAAGTTGCTCTCTGTGCACTGGGCCTTTAGTATATAGAGGCATTGCTTTATTATATAAGTTAAATACTAAATAATTTTTTAATATAAATTTATTTTTTTTTACTTAACGTACCACTATAATTTTTTTTTATTTATTTTATATTAATCACAAATATTATTTAACTTTTAGTAAATAATATTTCACTATTTTTTTAAAAATAAAAAAAAGTAAATAATATTTCACTAATTTTTATACACGTGCACGGTTCGATTTGTTTACTTAAATTTACACTTTGCATATTAGTTGATTTCTTACATATTATCATCCATCTACTTGCAGTAAACAAAACAAATTCGATATCCATTTCTCTCACTCATTTACGTTGAAGTTGATGTTTCACTTCTATCTAATCTAACTTCTAATTCTCAATTTTCTCATTAATTATACCATCATAATTCATAATATTCATAATTAATATTGTAATTGCTTTGATATAGGTACCTATGTAATTAATTATTTTTTTGTTTGATGGTATGTATATTATATTGCTGTTTGTTAACTAAAAGAAAGAAGAAAGATATTATAGATAATATTTTATTAATTACTATATGATAAATATCAAAATTTTTACCAGATTGTATGGCTTTACTTTCCACTAATAGAAAAAAAAAATTTATAAATTTAACAAAATTTCAACAATTTAAATAAATAATTTAAAATTTTTATTAAAAATATATATTTTATTATTCATTTTTAAGGATGCATTTCAATGTGAAATAACACATCATTGTCAGCTTTTAATTTTACAGTTGATGATGATGTGTTATTTCACATTGAAATGCATCCTTAAAAATGAAAAATAAAATATATATTTTTAATAAAAATTTTAAATTATTTATTTAAATTGTTGAAATTTTGTTAAATTTATTAATTTTTATTCTTATTAGTGGAAAGTAAAGCCATACAATATCGAGAAAATTTTTAATATTTATCATAGATTAATTTATAAAATTGGTTTTACGGACAAAAGTTCAAATAAAAAGAAGTTAATAGGTATTTTATTAATTGTTTTTTTTCTTTGAATTTTTTTTTTTTACTTATCTCTTTCTTAGCAATATATTATGTAGGTACTATGAAAAGTAAAATTTTAATCTAACTTAATATTAATTCGTGATTTTTCTTTTTGCACATAGGCTTTGCTTTGGGTGAGTTTCTAGTTGTGAATACGTTCAATAAGGACACAGTATAGTGTAGGTTAAAAACTGTTGAAACGTTTTTATAAACCATTTGCTTAACCAAAGCAAGCATAATTAACAAATAGTGTTGTTCTAGTGGGGGGTTGAATTTTTTGTACACATAATTCATTTTTAATTTTAATTAAAAACAAATTTTTTAAATTTTAAATTAAATTCTTTCCTTTTTTTTATAATCTAATTAGTCGGCATTTTGAAAAAACAAAATTTAACTGAAAATAAATATATATATGTATATATATAAATTTATATATATATGCGCGTTTGAATATATATATATAATATATATGTATTTATTTATGACTACCTATGAATTCGCCAAGATCTTTTCAATGATATCCCACATGATCATATACAGCAAATTTTATATGAAGGGCCTTAAACGGTTTCTGGACCCAAGTGGGGCGTCCTGGAAACTTGGTCTCCAAACAAAAGTTGTTAAACTCGCAAAGACCTTTTCAATGATACCCCACATGATCATATACAGCTGATTTTATATCAAGTTCTTTAAACGCTTTCTGGACCCAAGTGGGGCGTCCTGGAGGAATTTTCTTAATTTTTCTTTCCGTAAGAACCTTCTACAAAGTATTAGAAAACTAAAAAAAAATGGTTGAATAAAATCGGTAAAGTCGTTCTCAAGTTATGCCGTGACCAACAGAAATAGCGATTCATTTTTATATATATAGATTTATTACTTTTTAACCAATTTTCGTAAATCCCCAAATCAGTATTTACAAGAGTTTCAAGTTCTTTACAGGTTCTAGCATTATAGATAAGTAAAGTATCGTCAGCAAAGAACTTGTAGTTAGTTCGCAAATTCGCATACTGGATGTTATGAATGTAAAGTTAATATAATGTAGGACCAAGTACTGATCCTTGAGGAACACCTTTGTTTATATTATGTTCATTACTAAAAACCCAATTAATTTTTGTAATAGTTTTTCTATTATTCAGATATGAGTAGAGTAAGTTATTAGCTGTACCCCTTATTCCAATTTCATGCAATCTGTTAAGTAAAATATTATGATTTACTGTATCGAAGGCCTTCTTAAGATCAACAAATACCGAACAAACATAATTTCTTTGATCCAATTTACTTACAATTGAGTTGGTGAATTCTAGGACTGCAGATTCTGTTCCAATTTTCTTTTGAAAACCAAATTGATTTGTATCAAATCCTACAACTTTTTGCACGAACTCCTGTATTCTGGAATTTATAACCTTTTCAAATACTTTTCTAATACAACTTGAGAGAGCAAATGTTCTGTAATTTGATACATCCAATGTTGCCCCAGATTTAAATATAGGTACAACTATACTTGATTTAAGACACTCAGGATATATACCAGTACTTAGACATCTATTTCATCTCCTCCTTAGCCTAGGTGGTTAGAGCGCAACCTTGCAATCTAAACACTGTGGCAGTCCCGGGTTCGAATCCTGGTGGGAGATACCATATCCAATAAAATTAATATTTATAATAAATTAATATATAATAAATTATAATATAATTCTATACCTAAAAATATAATAATAAATAATTAGTAACAAATAATATAAAAATATACCTATAATCGTGTTTCCAGCTATACTCTATAATCTAATAATTAATACTGAATAAACAATAACCTATATGTGCATATGATCAGAGATGACATATGTGACAGAAACGACAATGTAATTGCAACTGTCATATGCAATTATGACAGTACGCAACTAAAACATGACACGGTTTATCTACTTGACCGATAGATGACACTAGGGAAAAAATTAAGAAGCGACATCTTGTTGATAGATTACAGTAGACCAATCATTTACTTAATCGAAAAAGGAAAAAACGATTCGAAACACAAGGCAGAGCCTCGGATACAATACCCGAAGACGAGGCCGCCCCAATAACACCTGGAGGCGAACGATATCGGAAGAACTAAACCTCAATTGGAAAAACATGGGAGGAAGCAAAAATAACTGCTCCGAATAGAGTCAGATGGAGATGCCTAGTAGATACCCTATGCTCCCAAGAGGAGTAATAAGGACAAAAAAAAAGACATCTATTTATCAAGCATACAATTATAGGTTTTATCAAAGTTACAACATGTTTTAAATCTGAAGCTGAAACATTGTCACCTCCAGAAGAGCTATTTTTTAATTGCATGATGATGTTATATATTTCTGCTTCATCTGCAGGTTTAAGAAAAATAGACTTTTCAACTTGAACTCCGCCGTAGCCGGTCCCAAGCCCGGTTGAGAAAGGAGGAGGGAAGAATAGTTGCAACCTGAATGGCCACATACATCGGCGTCTCAGGAAGTAGGAAAACGCTATATAATGCAGTTGAACTCGTAACATAGTTATGAGAACTTCAACGCATTATATGGCAAATTTTGAAGCAACTCTTCAAACCCAACGGCCCTCCAAAGATGGGGGTTTGGCATACGGTTAACAGCCCTATCCAGTAAAAAAATATTGTTACGAAACCTAAAAGCCTCGGATACAAATGGAAACACGGCACCGACCCAAGCAACAGAAAATGGATATTGATTTTGCAACATGGAATGTAAGAACACTGAACAAAGAAGGAGCTTTAAAATCCCTGCTACCTGAACTAATAAAATATAAAATAGCGATAGCAGCAATTCAAGAAACAAAATGGCACAACAAAGGTATTTCGGATCTTAGGAGCCACTCGGTATTCTTTAGTGGAAAAGATGGGGGAAAGAGAGAATTCGGCGTGGCATTTTTAGTTAACAAAGCGTACAAACAGGCGATCCTAGATTTTAAACCGGTGAATGAGAGACTCTGTGTAATCCGCATAAAAACAAGATTGCACAATGTATCCTTGATAAACGCTCATGCACCTACTGAGGATAAGGCGGAACAGGTCAAAGAGGATTTCTATAGTAAACTGGAGGCTGTCTACGATCAAATACCATCGAACGACATTAAAATTCTGCTCGGGAACATGAATGCGAAAATTGGAAAAGAGGAAGTATACAAAGGCACGATTGGAGAACACAGCCTACATAGTTCCACCAACGATAACGGACAAAGATTAATCGATTTTGCGAGTAGCAAAAGAATGGTTATATCATCCACATTCTTCCCCCACAAGGACATTCATAAGAGCACATGGGTATTTCCCAACGGAAAAACGTTCAACCAAATTGATCACGTTTTAGTTGAAAAGAGAGGGGCATCCCACATCATGGATGTAAGAGCCTATAGAGGAGCCTGCTGTGGATCGGATCATAATCTTGTGAAAGTCAGATATAGGAGCAGAATCATAGCCAAACGAGCATTGAGGAAACACAATGCAACGAAGCTGGACGTAAGCAAACTCAATATAACATCTGTGAAAAACGAGTACAAAGCATCGATCGAGACAAACTTAAATCTAGAGGAGTTGCAACACATGGAGCTAAATGAAATGTGGGATAGTTTAAAAACGGCACTTCATCGAGCTTCTGAAGAAACTATTGGTTTCCAGCCAATAAAAGTTCGAAACGAATGGTATGACGGAGAATGCAGAGATGCGGTAGCCGCAAGAAATGAAGCACACAAAGGAAAATTAAGTAGACCAACATGTGCTAATCAACTACATTTCGTATCAAAGCAGCATACAAAGACATCGCATCATCAGAGATAGTTACAAAGCCCAGTCAAACTTATGTAGAGATGCAGAAGATAATCTTTTATCATCTGAGGATGACATTAAGAACAGGTGGAAAGAATATTTTGAAAACTTACTAAATGCACCAAACGATGAAGTAAATGAACAAGAACAGATCACAGTGGAAAGGCAAACCCAAAATGAAATCACGGGACAACCTACATTAACAGAGGTGATCAATGCCATAGAGCTATTGAAACATAACAAGGCTCCTGGTGCAGATAACATTCCGGCTGAACTTCTGCGTGATGGAGGAGAAACGGTACAAAAAATCCTTCATAAAATAATACTAAAGGTGTGGCAAGAAGAAAAAATACCCGCTGACTGGCAACTAAGTATTATATGTCCAATCTACAAAAAAGGAGACAAGCACAACTGTAAAAATTACAGAGGGATATCGCTACTTAGCACTTCCTACAAAGTTTTCACTAACATCTTGAAAGCCCGCTTAGAAATAATTGCCGAAAACATCATAGGCGAATACCAGTCCGGTTTCAGGCCAGGACGATCTACAACGGACAAGCTATTTGTGCTGAAGCAGGTATTGGAGAAGTGCTGGGAAAGAAATGTCGATGTACATCAAATCTTCGTAGATTTCAAGACCGCCTATGACTCTATCCAAAAGGAAAAATTATATGTAGTTTTAAGCAACCTAGGCGTACCGGCAAAGCTAGTAAGATTGATTAAAGCTACTATGCAAAACACAAGCGCGAGGGTAAAAATCCAAGGGGACCTCACAGAACCCTTCAACATCAAACAGGGACTGAAACAGGGGGATGGACTCGCGCCTATGCTTTTCAATCTTGCCCTGGAGCACATAGTCAGGAAAATTCCATCTGACCCGAATGCCACGTTGCTATTCAAAACCACCCAGATAGCAGCATACGCAGACGACTTAAATCTACTAGGAAGATCAGAGGCAGGTGTCAGAGAATGCTATATCCAGTTAGAGAAAACAGCTATAGAACTGGGTCTGAGGATAAACATCGATAAGACGAAAATGTTAGTAGTATCCAGACGTAACCAGAGAGAGAGACAAAATATTACTTTTGGTGATGACAACTTGGAAGTAGTAAAAAGTTTTGTCTATCTAGGGGCCGAAATAACAAGTGGAAACGATGAAACATCAGATGTAACCCGAAGGATAGGCAAGGCAAACAACGCATACTACTCTGTGTTGAAGATAATGAGATCTCGAGAAGTCAGCAGAAAATGTAAACTTGAGCTGTACAAATCTCTTATCAGACCGGTGTTATGCTACGGCAGTGAATCGTGGACGATCACCCAAGCGACGGCAAACCTACTTTCCCGTTTCGAAAGAAAAATACTCCGTAAAATTATCGGGCCAATTATCGACCAGGGCCAATTTAGAATGCGACGCAACGCAGAGCTATACAATGTATACACCGACAGCGATGTTTTGACATACATCAAGCTACAACGCCTTAGGTGGGCCGGTCACATACAACGTATGCCAGATTCCCGCATTTCAAAAAAAGTATTGAACGGGAAAATAGATAGAAAAAAACCAGTGGTAAAGCCGAGAAATCGATGGGTTGATGCAGTCGAGTCAGACGCTGTATCAATGCTGCAAGAGCAAAATTGGATAACTGCTGCCCAAGATCGCGTGAAATGGAAAAGGATGATTCAGGAGGCCAAGGTTCGACAACGGACTGTAGCGCCATAGAAGAAGAAGAAGAAGACTTTTCAACGAATCTATTTTTTATTATTTTTAAATTTTTCTTTCCACCAGCTAATTGTAGTTTATCATTAAAATAATTTTGTTTGGCTTTAGTTATTTCATACGTCACCTTGTTTTTTGCATTTTTAAAACTAGCTTTAATATCTTTATAGTTAGACTGCTTTTTGAACTTTTTAAACAAATTATTCCTCTTTTTGATCATAGTTAATAATTCCTTTGTCATCCAATGATTATTGTTTCTAACTCTTCGGAGTGTTTTAATTGTTGAATTCACCTTTGCTTTTTGCAATATTTTTATAAGGTAATCCACACTATGACATTTATTTATTTCAAGTAACTTTCTAACATTTTCTTTATATTTCTTAAAATTTGTTTTGTAGATTTCCCTTTTAAAAATAGGTTCAATCTTTCTTAAAACTTTATTTAATTTGACACTAAACGCTTTATGATCCAGATTAACTATATCGTGAAGTTTTATGTCCAAGTCAAACTTTTCTAGGTCTGTCAGAATATGGTCGATGATTGTAGAAAAATATTCAGTCACTCTAGTAGCAGATTCGTAACTAAGTATGTTTTTTTGGTAACTCCGTTAGATTCTAACATCAATTTATAAGATCTGGAGAGCTCTGTGTCTGTTAATAAATCAATATTATTACGTTTTTTTCAGCATCAGTAATTTTATCTGCTAGTTTGCTACCGATTGAACTGAAGTAAGAAATCACCCATCAGAACTTTATTCTTGTATTTGTTAAAAATTAAATCCAGATGTGCTAGTAAATCGCTATTGTTATCACTTGGTTTTTTGTAGGTAGCTGCAATTTTTAAGGATGGGAAAGTGTTATTTAACGAAATAATTATAGTATTGGAGTGAATTGCTCCAATATTTCTAACACCGTATACCGAATGTTATTCTTAATAAAAATAGCGGTTCCACCTCCTCTTGATTCATTATTAGAGTTAAAAGATGCAGAGAAGCCAGGTATATTAAAAAATTTTTCTTCATCTGAGTATAACCACGTTTCACCAATCATAATAATGTCAATATCTATTCTGTCTTTAACAAAAAGTTCGATTTCAGTCATATTTTTCCTTAAACTTCTAGCATTGAAATGCACCATATTTATATTATTGTGTTTGTTACGTGTCATGGTTTACTAATCATATAATTTTGCCAAGACTCTCTAATTTTTTGTAAGTGCTCTCTATATTTATTATCAATATGTCTCCTAAAATAAGCTAAATCTTTAAGTACTTCGCTTTTGGATATTCCGGTGCTATCATGATATGCAAAATATAAATTACTGAGTTCTACATTGCTATTTAGCAGCCCTTCTTGATGAATAAGTACTTTTAGACTTGTTTGCGTAATACCAGCATAACAAATATCTTCTTTATCATGAAAATATAATAAAAAATAATCTCACATTGTTGTAGATTCCGTGTTCTTTTAATCTAGATAAGCCATACATTACATGAGTAATCGTTGCTTAGCAGCTCTTTTGATCTGATTTTTTCTTTGACTGAAACGATTTCTCGATCCTGCATACTATGAGAGTTTTTATTATCTTTGTTAGGAACTTTATTTACCATATTAGTTTTGAGAGGTGGTTTATTTTTGCTAAAGTGCATTAGTTTTGAAAATAGACTTGGTTTTTTGTTAATAACACTATTATTATTGTTATTATTACTTTCATTATTATTATTATTTTTAGTACTATAATTATTATTACTATTATTGTTATTATTATTATTATTATTGTTTTTATTATTATTATCGATATTATCAATATTATCACAATTACTATCAACTTTATTATTAACATTAATATCTTCTTTTAATTTAGCTCCGGTGTTAATTGCGTTATCTTCTGTTAAATTTTTGGCATTAAGATAAATTTTATACGTACTTATATAATGTTTTGGTTGATAAGTATTTTTATTCGTAATTTTTTTATTTCTTTGTATACAATTTTCCTGGTTTATTTGATCAACAACTATGTTCTTTGGTTGCTAATATCCAATGGCTTTTTTTTTAAACCTAGTTTATATTGATATGCAGGACATAGTTTACTAAGAGTCTTATGATTAATATCCATATTTAATTTTAGTTTCTCGTTGTATTTTATACAGTTTATGCAATTATTTATTTCCTCTTTCTTACATACGTTTGTTTTATGTTCTTGATGACATTTTAGAAACGTTTCTTTATTCTTGCAATCCACTGCTTTATGGTTGAACCCTTTACATTTGTAACACCTTTGTATATTTATAGCATCAAATACCTTGCATCTTTCCCATCCTAGACATAATTTTTCGTTCGCAAGTATTTTTGGGAAAAATTCTTTATCTACTTCAATTACTTTATTATATATTACTTTGTTATATTTATTCAACTCGTGTGTTTTTACTACTTTCATGTCACACATTTTTAAAAAGGAATTTTGCTTTTCGAGTTTTTCTACTATTTCGGCATCACAAAATTTATTATTCATATAAACCAATTCAATTTGTGGCTCAATGACCGTTGCTATTTTTATCTCGTATCTGTCTGTCATTTTCTTTTCTAATTCAACTTTTATTTTTTCCCGTTCTTCAATTGTGTCTGTTTCAATTAATATTGCTCCATTGGTTTTAGTTTCAATATTTTTGATTTTTAGATTTTTTGGATCAACTTTTGTATTTGATCACTTTTTGTTTTTTCACTTTTTTGTTTATTTTTTGGCTTAACAATCAAAGGTAATTCTTTTTTCATTTTCATTCCAATATTTTTTTGTTTTTTTTACCAAGGGTTTTTAAAAAAGCACATATTCAAATTTATATTG
Organism: Dolichopus griseipennis; assembly: GCA_963082915.1. NCBI lineage: Eukaryota > Metazoa > Arthropoda > Insecta > Diptera > Dolichopodidae > Dolichopus > Dolichopus griseipennis. The sequence continues at coordinate 104,591,311 of OY720441.1, read as the reverse complement.
TATTACATACTGAGTTTAACTTTGGAAATAGTTACTGCTTACTTGTAAAATTTAATGCTAACAGTAAAGTTTTTATTTTAAAGTTGTTATAGCCCTTTAATGGGGAATGTTGCCAAGTTTCTCAAGCATCTAACTTCATCTATTAAATTGTGAATTCCACAAAAATTTTGAATTTTACTTAGAATTATACAATCTAAGCAAAAATGGGTAAAACTGAGAGACACTTTCTTCAATTTAAGGAACCGCTTAATTTGAAATATAATGTTGGGCCTTTAAATTCTGTATTTTGTAAATTTTGTCAATCAATCAGAGTGGTGGTTCAGTACCTCTCTTAGGCTCCCCAAGGTATAGAAGCTTATCATCGAAATTAATAAAAATAGTAACTTAAAATTAAGATAGAACGTTCCAATTGTGTATAAGGGTTAACTAGTATTGAAAATATGACGGGGACTGCATATGGGCAAATCGTACCATGGTTTCGGGTTCTGGAACCTTTGAAAAGTTCAAGGGCTAAAGAACATATATCTTAAAAACAGCATAACTCAAAAAATAATGCCGCTAGTTTGATGAAATTTAAACTCTAGGTTACTAGTAATGAAAGTACCATGGGAATTGTTTCTGGTCGAGTTCGAAACATGAGTTCGGAATCTAGAAGCTTTTGATCGATCTGAGGCCATACGAGCATAATTACAAAGCCAAAGAATATATTTCCTATTTCCTATGTGTCCCCGAAATTTAGACTTAATTGTAGTCGTGGTTCAGGTGCCTCCTAAGAAATCCCAAAATTAAAAAGCTTATCTTCGAAATTCATGAAGATAGAAACTTTAAATTTGGTACACGAGGGTTCTTTCCAATTTTCGTTTTTATTTAACACTTTTATATTTTTAAAAGGCTAAGAATTTTAACATAAAACATATTTAGTATAATATTTTATAAATTAAAAACCATAGGTGATATATAATTAAGACATCGTGTACAATACTAAAGCTATTTTCAAAGGTACTTGCTGCATTTATGAAAAATTTATTGTTATATTTAAATGAACTATAGGAAAGTTTTACATATGTAATTATATTTTAGAAATACATTTATTGCATATTTTGCGTTTATAAACTATCAATTTAAAATAATTGCAATTTTGAAAAATTTTAATTATTAAATATATTATGCTTGGATTAGCGTTTTATCACAAAATTTAATAATTCAAATTTTTTCACTTTAGTAATTTAATTTAAATAAATATATTTTCATTTATTTCAAGTTTTTTTGTTTTTTAACATTTTTAAATAGATAAATTAGTAAGAATTTGTAAATAAATTAGAAAATTAATTAGAAAATGTTTTTAGTATTATAAAGTTAATTTGGTTAGCTACGTCTTACGATCAAACTAATAACAGTTTTTATGGTTTTAAAATGACTTATGGACTTCCCATTAAATTTGAACCTAATAGGTGTAGGGTATTTCTAAGACGGTTGCACCGACTGACTGTTTCTTTACTTGTTTTTTCTTAAGCTTTAACATTTATTTTTGTTTTTTTTTTTTTTTTTCTAACTGTGATATAAACAAAACTTATAGTTTTGGTATAAAACATCGCAGTTACTTCCTAATACTATTTATTCAACAAAGTAAATTATTTAAAAATAAATATATTTACATATATATATACATATATAATTATATAAATACAAATATAACAGCTCCTACAGATATGGGCTACGAGCGTTGAACAAATGAAGGATTATTCTTTAATGAATGCTTCAGTTTTTTGATAAATATATCCAAATTTGAACTTCTTTTTAACTCCAGCGGCAGTTTGTTACAGATCCTTATTGATGACGAGACACAACTATTTCGTGATAACTCTATTCTAGATTTGGCATCATTTAAATTGTTTAACCTTCTTGTATTGTAATTATGAATATTGTTTCGTCTGGTAATTATGATGTTTTTTTTTGTACAACCCTTTTTCTATTTTAAAAATTAGCTTAGATTTTTCCAAAATAATGAGTTCGGGTAACTTTAGATATCCCGTGCGTTTAAAAATGTCATTTCTTGGTGTAAGCCAGTCGTACTTATGTAAGCATTTAATGGCTTTGTTTATTAGAACACTAATTTTATCTTTCAACCATAATGAACAGCTGGACCAAATACATAAATTGTATCTGATGTGCGAAATAATATGAGAATAATATAACTTATCTGCAGTTTTTTTATTCATTATAATTCCACTTCTTTTGAAGGCACCCAGGAGAGGCACAATTTTTTTTACTAATTTATTTATATGCTCCTCCCACTTCAGTTTTTCATCAATTACAACTCCAAGGTATTTATATGCAGGAACTCTCTCAATTTTAGTCTTATTTACCAGTAGATTGGGATTTATATCAATTTTATTCTTTATTTTATATACTATAAACTTTGTTTTTTCCGCATTTATAGTTAATTTATTACTTTTTAACCAATTTTCGTAAATCCCCAAATCAGTATTTACAAGAGTTTCAAGTTCTTTACAGGTTCTAGCATTATATATAAGTAAAGTATCGTCAGCAAAGAACTTGTAGTTAGTTCGCAAATTCGCATACTGAATGTTATGAATGTAAAGTTAATATAATGTAGGGCCAAGTACTGATCCTTGAGGAACACCTTTGTTTATATTATGTTCATTACTAAAAACCCAATTAATTTTTGTAATAGTTTTTCTATTATTCAGATATGAGTAGAGTAAGTTATTAGCTGTACCCCTTATTCCAATTTCATGCAATCTGTTAAGTAAAATATTATGATTTACTGTATCGAAGGCCTTCTTAAGATCAACAAATACCGAACAAACATAATTTCTTTGATCCAATTTACTTACAATTGAGTTGGTGGATTCTAGGACTGCAGATTCTGTTCCAATTTTCTTTTGAAAACCAAATTGATTTGTATCAAATCCTACAACTTTTTGCACGAACTCCTGTATTCTGGAATTTATAACCTTTTCAAATACTTTTCTAATACAACTTGAGAGAGCAAATGTTCTGTAATTTGATACATCCAATGTTGACCCAGATTTCAATATAGGTACAACTATACTTGATTTAAGACACTCAGGATATATACCAGTACTTAGACATCTATTTATCAAGCATTCAATTATAGGTTTTATCAAAGTTACAACATGTTTTAAATCTGAAGCTGAAACATTGTCACCTCCAGAAGAGCTATTTTTTAATTGCATGATGATGTTGTATATTTCTGCTTCATCTGCAGGTTTAAGAAAACTAGACTTTTCAACGAATCTATTTTTTATTATTTTTAAATTTTTCTTTGTCACCACCAGCTAATTGTAGTTTATCATTAAAATAATTTTGTTTGGCTTTAGTTATTTCATACGTCACCTTGTTTTTTGCATTTTTAAAACTAGCTTTAATATCTTTATCGTTAGGCTGCTTTTTGAACTTTTTAAACAAATTATTCCTCTTTTTGATCATAGTTAATAATTCCTTTGTCATCCAATGATTATTGTTTCTAACTCTTCGGAGTGTTTTAATTGTTGAATTCACCTTTGCTTTTTGCAATATTTTTATAAGGTCATCCACACTATGACATTTATTTATTTCAAGTAACTTTCTAACATTTTTGATTTGACACTAAACGCTTTATGATCCAGATTAACTATATCGTGAAGTTTTATGTCCAAGTCAAACTTTTCTAGGTCTGTCAGAATATGGTCGAAGATTGTAGAAAAATATTCAGTCACTCTAGTAGCAGATTCGTAACTAAGTATGTTTTTTTTGGTAACTCCGTTAGATTCTAACATCAATTTATAAGATCTGGAGAGCTCTGTGTCTGTTAATAAATCAATATTATTACGTATTTTTCAGCATCAGTAATTTTATCTGCTAGTTTGCTACCGATTGAACTGAAGTAAGAAATCACCCATCAGAACTTTATTCTTGTATTTGTTAAAAATTAAATCCAGATGTGCTAGTAAATCGCTACTGTTATCACTTGGTTTTTTGTAGGTAACTGCAATTTTTAAGGATGGGAAAGTGTTATTTAACGAAATAATTATAGTATTGGAGTGAATTGCTCCAATATTTCTAACACCGTATACCGAATGTTATTCTTAATAAAAATAGCGGTTCCACCTCCTCTTGATTCATTATTAGAGTTAAAAGATGCAGAGAAGCCAGGTATATTACGTTTACGTTTATTACGTTTCACCAATCATAATAATGTCAATATCTATTCTGTCTTTAACAAAAAGTTCGATTTCAGTCATATTTTTCCTTAAACTTCTAGCATTGAAATGCACCATATTTATATTATTGTGTTTGTTACGTGTCATGGTTTACTAATCATATAATTTTGCCAAGACTCTCTAATTTTTTGTAAGTGCTCTCTATATTTATTATCAATATGTCTCCTAAAATAAGTTAAATCTTTAAGTACTTCGCTTTTGGATATTCCGGTGCTATCATGATATGCAAAATATAAATTACTGAGTTCTACATAGCTATTTAGCAGCCCTTCTTGATGAATAAGTACTTTTAGACTTGTTTGCGTAATACCATCATAACAAATATCTTCTTTATCAATAATCTCACATTGTTGTAGATTCTGTGTTCTTTTAATCTAGATAAGGCATACGTATTTTCACCAGACTCAATTGCTTTTTTTGTTAATCTAACAATTGGCGGAACCATAGGGTTTAAAAAACTTTTTCCACTGTCTTCTGTACTTAAATTCTTAGGTTCTTCATCTGTTTTGCCCAGTTTAGGATTATTTTGAATGTTGATAGTTTCTCCTTTAACCCAATTTGAGTAATCGTTGCTTAGCAGCTCTTTTGATCTGATTTTTTCTTTGACTGAAACGATTTCTCGATCCTGCATACTATGAGAGTTTTTATTATCTTTGTTAGGAACTTTATTTATCATATTAGTTTTGAGAGGTGGTTTATTTTTGCTAAAGTGCATTAGTTTTGAAAATAGACTTGGTTTTTTGTTAATAACACTATTATTATTGTTATTATTACTTTCATTATTATTATTTTTTTAGTACTATAATTATTATTACTATTATTGTTATTATTATTATTATTATTGTTTTTATTATTATTATCGATATTATCAATATTATCACAATTACTATCAACTTTATTATTAACATTAATATCTTCTTTTAATTTAGCTCCGGTGTTAATTGCGTTATCTTCTGTTAAATTTTTGGCATTAAGATAAATTTTATACGTACTTATATAATGTTTTGGTTCATAAGTATTTTTATTCGTAATTTTTTTATTTCTTTGTATACAATTTTCCTGGTTTATTTGATCAACAACTATGTTCTTTGGTTGCTAATATCCAATGGCTTTTTTTTTAAACCTAGTTTATATTGATATGCAGGACATAGTTTACTAAGAGTCTTATGATTAATATCCATCATTTTCATTCCAATATTTTTTGTTTTTTTTACCATATATATTATTATATTATAACGTTAAAATAATTTCAAGTGCAATTATATTTAAAATTAGTTCAAGTGCAATTGGCAATTATTGTGCTGACTTTTGTATTTGATATATTTTGCTATTATATTATTTAAAATAAAAGTTAAAAGTGGTTCAAATGCAATTGACCGTAATTATGCTTAGTATACAAAAATGTAGCTAATTACATTTTTGTATGAAACGGAAACTAGTAATGAAAAAAACCAAGGGTTTTTAAAAAAGCACATATTCAAATTTATATTGTATTACATACTGAGTTTAACTTTGGAAATAGTTACTGCTTACTTGTAAAATTTACTGCTAACAGTAAAGTTTTTATTTTCAAGTTGTTATAGCCCTTCAATGAGGAATGTTGCCAAGTTTCTCAAGGATCTAACTTCATCTATTAAATTGTGAATTCCACAAAAATTTTGAATTTTACTTAGAATTATACAATCTAAGCAAAAATGTGTAAAACTGAGAGACACTTTCTTCAATTTAAGGAACCGCTTTTAAGAAAAACCTTTAACATATGTTAAAATAAAATGTTGGGCCTTTAAATTTTGTATTTTGTAAATTTTGCAGGAGTATGCAAAAAATTTTTTCAAGAGGCACTAAAATGTTCTGGGGTAGATCAGTCTACAATAAATATACTGTTTGCGAAAAAGAATATAAAGTTCATATGTGACGATTGTGTACAGTACATCCAAAATGTGGACTTAATTGTACAAAATATGGAACGAGCGGTCGCAAAAAATAGTAATTATTTGAAAGAATATAAAGAGGATTTTGAAAGGGCAATTAAGAACAATTAAAAAGAAGTGATCGATTTACTTAAAGCGATGGAAGCAAATTACAGATAACGGCTAGAAGAAATCAAAACCAGTCAACAAAAAGAAATTCAGAAAATGGAAAAAATTACCGAAGTTTTTAAAACACAAAGTGAAAAGGTTAATGAATCATTCATTAATGCAATGAAAAAAAATGATGAGCTTTGCACAAAATTAAATGAAAAATGAAAAAAATAAAAATTTAAATGTGGGTCAAACGGTGTCATTTTCTGATATTGTAAAAAATAATAAAACTTGTGGTGATTTAACAATGAAAAAAGAATTATCTTTGATAATCAAACCTAAAAACAAACAAAAAAGTGAAAAAAACGTAAGTGATCTAAATACTAAGGTAGATCCAAAAAATTTGAAAATTAAAATTATCGAAAACAAAAGTAATGAAATGATATTAATAGAAACGGCGACAACAGACGATCGGGATAATATCAAAAAGTACAAAAGTATTAGAAGAAACAATAAAGAAAAATTATGACATAAAAATACCAGTGACTATCAAACCCAAAATAGAAACAGTGCACATGAACAATAAATTGAGTAAGGAAGATATAGTAGAGAAGCTCAAAAAACAAAACGCCCTTTTGGAAAGGAGCGAAATAAAAGTGGTTAAAGTATTTAATGTAAACAAATATGGCAAGGAAATGTTTAACGTGATATTGGAAGTTGATAAGGAATCATTTCCAAAAATAATCGCTAGTGAGAAGCTATGTATAGGATGGGAAAGGTACAAAGTATACAATAATATAAGTAATTCTGCTAGTATGATAGATATAAAAGATAAAAATAGTGCTGAAATTTCGAGTAGCTACAGTAATAAAAATTATAATCTATTATCTAAAATAAACAAAAAACAAGTTAAGAAACAGTCAGTCGATGCAACCGACTTAGAAATACCCTACACCTATTTGGATCAAATTTAAGGACATATCCATAAGTCATTTTAACACCATAAAAGCTGTTATTAATTTGATCGTAAGACATACCTAACCAAATTAACTTTATAATACTAAAAACATTTTCTAATTACACTATCTATTAAAAAATATTACAAATTCTTACTAATTTATCTATTTAAAAATATTAAAAAACAAACAAACTTGAAATAAATGAAAATATATTTATTCCAATTCAATTACAAAATGAAAAAATTCTAATTATTAAATTTTGTGATAAAAAGATAATCAAAGCATAATATATTTAATAATACAAATTTTTAAAAATTGCAATTATTTTAAATGGTTAGTTTATATACCTAATAGAAAAGCTTACAAACGCATATATGCAATAAATGTATTTCTAAAATACAATTACAAATATAATTCATTTAAATATTCAAATAAATTTTACATAAATGCAGCAAGTACCTTTGAATATAGCTGAACCACTACAATTAAGTCTAGATTTCGGAGACACATAGGACATAGGAAATATATTCTTTGGCTTTGAAATTAAACTCAACCAAAACCAATTCCCATGGCACTTTCATTACTAGTAACCTAGAGTTTAAATTTCATCAAAATGCCGGCATTATTTTTTGAGTTATGGTGTTTTTAAGATATATGTTTGTTAGTCCTTGAATTTGTCAAGGCTTCCAGAACCCCAAACCATGGTACGATTTCGCCCATATGCAGTCCCGTCATACTTTCAATACTAGTTAACCCTTGTATACAATTGGAACGTTCTATCTTATTTTTAAGTTACTAGTTTTATTAATTTCGATGATAAGCTTTTACACATTTGCGGGTCTAAGAGAGGTCCTGAACCACCACTCCAACTGATCCCAAATTAGGGGGGCACGGAAGAAATAGTACAGAACTCCCTGGGCCAAATTTGAAGCTTCTACATTTGTTTCAAGTTACTATTTTTATTAATTTCGAAAATATGCTTTAAGCCGAGGACCTTTGAAGTTAGATCCTTGAGAAACTTGGCAACATTCCTCATTGAAGGGCTATAACAACTGAGTGCCTGGTCCCCGACCCACTAGTCCAATGGGGCCCAAATTTCAAAGACACTTACGCAATAGGAAGGGACACCCTGATACCAAATTTGGAAGTTATATCTTCATTGGTTTCGGAATTACGCTAGTTTGGCCTAAATTCGATCAAAAAGTTCTCAGTTCCGAACCCATTGTACAATCCTCACCGTACGTAGTCACCGCCGTAGTTTCATTACCAATAACCTACAGCACAAATTTCATGAAGATAGCCTCATTAGTTCTTGAGTTATCGTGATTTTTAATATATGTTCGTTATCCCTGACACCGACTAAAAGGTCCAGAATCCGAACCCATGGGCTGACTTCGCCCTTATACAGCCCGCGCTTTACTTATAGTACTAGTTAACCCTTGTACACAATTTAAACGGTCTATCTTAATTTTAAGTAACTATTTTTAGTAATTTCGATTATAAGCTTTTAAAACTTGGGAGGTCTGAGAGGGGTACTGAACCACCACTCCAATTGATCCCAAATTAAGGGAACACGCAAGAGATAGTAAAGAACACCCTTGTGGCAAATTGGAAGCTTCTACAATTTTTCAAGTTGTTATCTTTATTAATTTTAAAGATATGCTTTAAGGTCTTCGGAAATGTGTGGTTGGTCCCCGACCAAGTACTCCAATGGGACCCAAATTCCCAAGACACTTAGGAGATAGGAGGGGACACCCTGATACCAAATTTGGAGGTTCTATCTTCATTGGTTTCGGAATTATGCTCGTTTGGCCTATATTCGATCAAAAATTTCTAGGTTCCGAACGCATGGTCCAATCCCGCAGCGACTATTCTATAGGTGTAGGGTATAAAAAATTGTCACATACTTTCTTACATGCCTAAATTTTGGTCAAATATTAGTAAATGACAATAAAATTAATAAACGTAATACTAATAATGATAATGATAAAAATAATGTTAATATTAATGATAATTACAATAGTAATAGTGCTGCTCATAATAATAATAATAGCAAAATTGATAAAAATAATAGCAATAATAAAGAAACTAATAGTAATATTAATAATATTTATGATAATAGTAGAGATGAATTCTGTAATAATAAAGATGTAATTGAGAAGAGTAACGAAAACGTAGGCGTTAGCGATAGTGCCAATAAAGTGGAATTAACTTCTAAATACCATAACTGGATTAAAGGAGAAACACTATATCAGCAAAATGAAAAAATGGAAAAGACTTCTCATAGTACTAAAAATCTACAACTTGTAAACAAGAGCTTTTTATATCCAATGGAACCTCCAATAGTTAAATTAACAAAAAAGGCTGTTGAAAATGGTGATAGTATATATGTATTATCACGATTACGAGACCACAGAATATACAATAACGTTAGATTATTTTTGTCTTTTTTGCACGATCAAGAGGATATTTGTTATGAAGGTATAACGAAAACAAATATCAAAGTATTGATCGATATTGAAGGATTGCCAACGAATTATCAGGAATTACGTGAATTATGTTATAAATTCCATGAAAGTAGGGGAATCACTAACAAAGAAGTACAAAAAGACCTAGCTGCATATAGGCAACGTACATATAATAAATACAGAGAAAATTTACAAACAATTTGGAACTCCACGCAAAATTATTTAATTGGTAGACCGTAATGGCAGTCCAATCCACAAATACTTTAGAAACGGGTAAAGTTTGTATCTAAATATATGCAGCTTAAGAAATAAAATTTATGAATTAAAAACATTAATTAATGAATGTAAAGAAATTGATATTGTGATTCTAACAGAAGTATGGATATACATTAATGAAATCACTACTTATAATATTCCAAACTATAGGGCAGTTTTCAATTGTAGAGATGAGAAAAGAGGTGGTGGAACTGTCATCTTTTTAAAAAATAATATCAATTTTACTGAAGTATTAAAAGACGAAAAATATAATTTTAGTGTAATAGAAATTCTGAATTCTGCACCTAGATTAAGAATTGGTACATTTTACAAGGCTCCAGCGGAAAATAGTAACATATTTATAGATTATTTAGAAAATAGATTAAAAAATAAAGCAAATTACATATTTTTTGCTGATACTAATTTAAATATATTTAATAATTCTAATACCGTAATTAAGTATAAAGACATGATAGCAACAAGAAACACAGCTCATTCCAATACCTTAATTGATCACATTTCAACAAATTCAAATGATAAATATGATATTAATTTTACAATAGAAAGTAACAGTCTATCCGATCACCAATTGGCAATAGTACCATTAAAAGCAATAAGTATTAAGAAAATACCAATGAAGAAGCACACTATAAGTAAAACTGATTATAACCAGATGTCTCAAATTGTAAATAATAAAATAGAAAACACTAGCATATTAGAAATAGACACGTTAACAAAAATAATACAAGAAGTTAAAGTTTTATGTACAAATTCAATGTCGGTTAGAACTAGGAATAATACATGGATAACACCGTCGATATATAAGGAATTAAAAATTAAAAAATCACTATACGATAGCCATAAAAGAGATCCAAATAACAGAGATAAAAAGATAAAATACGCTATGTAAGAAAAAAGCCGATAAAAAAATAAAAGAGGCTAAGAAAAACCATTTCAATAAGAGCATTGAAAATGCTGGAAGTGACTCTAGGAAATTATGGAAAGTGTTAAATAATACTATAAGGAATACTAATAAGGATATTTCAGAACATATAACAAGCATTGTAAAAAAAAGTGGAGAAAGGGCAAAGGATGAAAACGAAACGGCAAACACGTTAAATAAATTTTTTAATGAAGTAGGAGAATCCATTATAAAAGGAATAAAAAAAAATAATATAGTAACTATAGAACACATAAGAAATAATAAAACATTATTTCTTAGACCTGTTACTGAAACAGAGATTTATCAAATTATTATGAAGTTAAACAGAAATGCAGCCCCAGGATTAGATAATATAACGGTAAAGGATCTACAGGAATTAGTTAATATTATCAAAAAAAAATTGGCAACATTAATAAATAAATGCCTTGAAGAAGGAGTATTCCCTGATTCATTAAAAAAAGCGTACATAGGGCCAATTCATAAAAGTGGATCTAAAGATGAATGTGGTAACTATAGACTAATTTCTATCCTGAACTCAATATCCAAAGTATATGAAAAAGTAATAAATATAAGGATAAGAAATTTTATTTCAAAAACGATTGGTTTTGATCCAAATCAATATGGTTTCCTAGAGAACAGCGGCACAGAATCAGCAATAACAGCTACGTTAGAATATATTTATGACGCACTTGATGAAGGATATTTCGTCGGTGCAGTATTTATTGATCTTACTGAAGCTTTTCATGTGGTAAATCATCGTAGACTGATTAGTTTTTTAAATATATTGGGAATAAGAGGTACTAGTAATCTTTTATTAAGCAGTTACTTAACAAATAGGACTCAGTGTGTTAAAGTGAACGAAGTGCTTAGCGATGAACTTATTATAAGAACAGGTGTACCACAAGGCTCACTGCTAGGACAGCTGTTGTACCTTTTATATATAATGGATATGCCGAAAAATAATTTTATTTCAAATTATAACGTTTATGCAGATGACACTAATATCATTGCTAAAGCGAGAACAGTACAAGAACTCGAAAATATACTAAATAAGGATCTAAATGCGATATGTAATTGGCTAGATTACAATGAACTCTGCATTAACGCTATAAAAACTAACTATTTGTTATTTAAAGCACAAAGAAAAAATAGCGAGAATTTTATTCTTAAAATAAGGGAAACAATTATTGAAAGAGTAGATAAGGTTAAATATCTGGGAATAATAATTGATGATAACTTGAAATGGGACAATCATATCAAAAACGTGAAGAAAAAAGTTATGCCAATTATATTAGCTATAAAAAGATGTGGCGGTATTTCGCAGCATGCAGCAAAGCTTATCTATAATAGTCATATACTATCAAGAATAAGATATAATATATGTAGTTGGAGCCAGTGCTCAAATTTCCATATTAATCAAATTGGTATTTTAATGAATAAAGCGCTTAAAATTCTTTACAAATATAATTACAGCACTAGTACTAAGTATTTGTATAAAAAAACAAATGAATTAGATATTAACCAATTAATCTATTTTGAAAAAGGAAAATATATTTATAAAGTAATAAATAGTAATATTAAATCTAATATAAATTTAATAAATAGAGAAAATGTACATAAATATAATACTAGAAATAAAAAAAATATTGAAATTCCTAAAGCTAGAACCACAAATAAACAAAAAAGTTTAAAATGTAGTGCTATTAAAATTTATAATTCATTACCATTAAACATTAGGAGAAGTCAAACTTTAGAAATATTTAATAGAAAACTTAAAAAATATATAAAAAGCTTTAGAAATTAAAATTAAAATTGGAAATAAGTAAAATTAGTGTATTCAAAATAATTATTTTTAAACTAAAAGTAATTATAATTATATAATTTATTAGATTGTAGTTTTAATTAAATAATTTCTTATATATAATTTTATATATACTGTAAAATTATCTGAAATTAAATGAAATAAAAAAAAAAAAAAAAAAAAATTTCAGGACCCTATTTAAAACCGTTTAGGAGATTACAAGGACCAAAAATTTTGCAAAAATTGAGTTTTGTATAATAGTAAATTTTAGTACCGTATGGCAACTCTATACATTTAAGCGACATATTTTTGTAAAGCCTATAAAAACAGCTCTCTTCTACCGTTTTTCGATTCAAAATAAATCTAACAGAACTCTTGTTACATCAATTTAAAAATAGGGCTTTTTTGGAATTTGCAGAGGCTGTAGCTTCGTCATCCTTCAAAATTAAGAAAAACCTTTGACACATGTTTAAATATAATTATAGAGCTTAGAATTTTGTATATCACTAAAAAAAAATTTGGACAGGTATTCAAGTTGCAGGTGTTTAAAAATAGAAAAATTTCAATTTTCGAGCCCTTATAGCTCCTAAACAGGGGATGTGACAGAAAAATTTTGTTAACCGACTCCTACTAATATTTGAGGATCTAACTTCTTCAAAAATTTCAGGACCCTATCTTAAACCGTTTAGGAGATATATGGGACGAAAAATTTTGCAAAAATTGAGCTTTATATAATGGTAAATTTTAGTACCGTATGGCAACCCTAAACATTTTCCTTTTAAACATTTATAAAGTTTATGAAACCACCTATCGTTTTCCGTTTTCAGATTGAAAATATATCTAACAGAACTCTTGTTATAACAATTTAAATATAGGGCTTTTTCCAACTTTTGGGGGCTGTAGCCCCGTAACAGGTAGAGCTACAGAAAAAAATCCTTCTACGAAATTATTTTTTTTGCAAAAACTACCCATGGTTAAAATTCTTTACTCTATTTCTAACGGTGTGAAAGTTTTTGTAAACATACGGACGGACAGAGTGAAGCTATATAGGCACATTTTTACAAAATTTTTTGAAAATGTGCTAAAAAGGAAGAATAAAAAGAAAAACAAAAAGTAAAAATGTGAAATTATTCTTTTGTAGATATTTGTTTATATTTTAAATTTCATAAATATGAAATTGAGTTTTCTCTTTTGGAGGTTCATTTATTATTATATTAGTGGAGTTTACCGACTGTGACGTAACTCCTTTCTCCTTAAGATTAAGACTCTCCCGAGTCGCAAATTTAAATATTATTAATTTTTTGAAGAATACTAGTAAAAATATAGTTATGGTTATTACTATTAATATTATAAAAATTATGAGACTTAAATAATATAGTGATTATTTTTATGATATTTTATTTCTTTTATTTCATCAATATTTTTTACTTGTTCTAATATTATGTCATTGAAGCTGATATTTTTATCAATCTCACGGTTTATATTTAAATAATTTGATAACGTAAAACTTTGTTTGAACTCTCTTAAGTTACTATTAAAAACATTTCCATTTATTGAACAATTACTAAAATTAAAGATATAATTTCCATTTATTCTGAACTTTCGTTCATTACAAGTACTATTAAAATTTACATTAATCTGATTTTTTGCTTAAATTAACCTTATTTTTAAAACAATTATTTCTGATGCATTATTGATAATTTTTAGACAGTTTCCTTTGAAAATACAGTTTTTTGATTTTACTAAATCTTTTATATCTTTTTTATTTTCATAATTCAAATTTTTATGGTCATATTTTAAAATTTTTTGTTATTTAAACATTAACAGAGTTGTTGCTACACTTATTGTTTTATTTGGTATCTTTATTACAAAACCAATGTTTCTTTATTATCAATTAATGTGGCTAATTTAATATTTTGTAACTTATTTAAATCAATATCATATTCTAAAATTTCTTCATTTGTTAGGATATTGCTATGTTTTATTTCTATTCTGTATGATGCTATATTGTCTTGAATGTGTTCAATGTTATCTTGTATAATTTTAATTTTTAGTGCAAAATTTGTGTAAAGTAGGTATTTATATATTGTTGTGTATTGAGTGTTTATGTCGTTAAGTTTTTTATTAATTAAAATTCTGTCGTTTTCAATAACTTGTTTAAGTTCAATAAAAGTGTTATTAAAATTGTTATTAATTGTCGTTTGACTGTTTAAGTTTGTTATTGCATTATGATTGTTTTAGTCAACTATTTTAAGATGATCTTCGATTTCTTGTCGGTCAGAATCGTCCATTGTTCCATATAGGCAATTTTGAACAGTACCAACGAAATTTACTAGACCCTGTTTGTGTCCGTGTGAGATTAGAGTTTTAATCTTATTTCTTGCGACATTTAATTGGTGAGTTAAAATTAGTTTATTTTGTAGATCTGCAAAATTTATATTATCTCTTAATTTGTTTAGTATTTCTGAAATTTCTTCGGGGTTAATGATATGTAGGATTGAATTATAATTTTTAACTAATTCTACATCCTCCAGTTTGATTTCGGTGTATCCCAAGTCTGACTCGATTTTTTCAAACGTGAAATTTTCAAATGTATTGTTGTTAGCATTATGAGGATTGTCAATATTAATTTTATCTGCAAATTTATAATTTCTTTTAATGTTTTATGTATGTCTATTTTCAAGCTTAGATTTTAGGAATTTGGATTTGAATATAAATATGTCTAACACTCTTATAGTTTTTTATGTAACCTTCAGTTCTGTTTTCGGTATAATTTTCTCTTTCTAAATTAAGTTTGTATATATATCTAGATTTTTCTGTCACCAAAGAATCATAAATTTTGTTTTTATTACAAATTGCTTCTTGAATATTAATAGGTTTTTCTTTTGTCACTGAGTGGTAACTGTTATTATACCACTCAATTGCTTTATACATTTTTTCGATAATATTAAGTTCTTTATTAACAATACCTAGAACTCTAATTTTTTCGCTAATAGTACTGTGAAAGCGTTCAATGTCAGAATTTCCAGTGTGATTGTTAGATTTTACTAAGTGAAGTTCAATTTGTTCGTCTTTAAAAAAAATTTTTATATTAATAGTCTTAAATTCATTATCGGTGATTAGTTTTTTGAAATGTCCTCTGTTTGCTTTTAATTCTCTTAGTTTTTCAATTATAGTTTGATTATTCCTATCATTTAGATAGCATATTTAGAAAAACGGTCTATGAACGTTAAAAAGTTTTGTTTTGAATTAGTGTATATGTCCATTTGAAAGATTTCTTTAATGGCTTTAGGTGTTTCTGTCATTTGGAATTTCTTTCTTATTTGTTTTCTGTTATATTTTACTAGATTAAATATGTCACAAATATTGATATATTTTTGAATAGAATTTTTTAATTTCGGAAAATATATCGCTTTTTTCAAACCTTCATAGTTTTCATTTATACCGGTATGTCCTGTTTCGTTCTTGTGATATTCATGTATCTGTTTAAAGGTTTCCTCTTCTGTAGTAATGTCTTTTGTGAAAAACTTACACCTAACAAATTTTATGCTTTGAAAGCTTCCATATAGTTCAATTAACTTTATTTGTACTATATTGTATTTATGGTCATTCAGTTCAGAGAAAATGCCTATTCTACCTTCTGTTATGTGCCTTCTACATATGTCACTAAGATTGTTTTCTATATTATCTAAATTTATAAGTATCCTTTTATTACCAAGAATTATTTCTACGTCCTTCTTTTTATTATCGGTGAGAATAATTTGGATTTTGAATCTGTTTACAACTGCATCTAGAATAGGAAAATGATTTAACTCTCCTTCTTGAAAATGTACTGTCCCGTAGCTCAAGTTTTCGTCATTTTCGGAAACGGTTTCAAAGTCAGAGGTGTTTATATTATTTTGCATTGAATAATTGGTGCTATTACTTGATTGAGATAGAATTCATCATTATAATCTTTAATTTTTCTCATGATCATTTAAAGTTCTGTTAACATAACATATGGGGTGAGAATCTTGTTGTAATGTTGCACCAATAGCGAAAGCATTAGCATCTGTTATTAATTGGAATTTTTTGTTGAAGTCTGGGTATTTTAATATGGGATCTTCTGTTATTACTCTTTTAAATTTGTCAAATGCATTTATATAATTAGAGTCTTTTATATTTATTTTACTATTTTTCTTAAGGTACTTAGTCAAATGTCCTTAATCCCTAATAAATTTAACGATAATATCCCGTAATTCCCAAAAATGATTTTATCTCTTTTTGTGTAGTTTTAATTGTTTTCTCTAAGTTTGTTAAAAATTTTTTTTATACTAATTAAATGTTCTTCCAAAGAAGTACAAAATATAAGAATGTCGTTGAGATAACAAACACATATTTTATTAATATATTCCTTAAGAACATTATTCATGAGACGTTGGAAAGTTGCCGGAGCATTCTTTAATCCAAACGGCATTCTTCCGTACTCATAATGTCCAAAAGGTGTGGAGAAGGCTGTCTTTGGACGGTCTTCTTTTTTCACTAAGATTTGGTGGAATCCTTTAGCCAAATCCAGTGTTGTGAAGTATTGAGAATTTCCTAATTTATTCAATATATTTTCTATATTGAGTATAGAAAATTTATCATCTATTGTTACCTCATTTAATTTTCTGTAATCTACAACAAGACGCCATTTTTTCTTTCCCGAATTGTCTTGTTTTTTAGGTATTATCCATAATGGGCTGTTATAAGGAGAACTACTCTCTTTAATTATCTCTTGCTTCAGCATATCTGAGATTTGAGTAGATATTTCCTGTTCATGAACACGAGGGTATCTATATATTTTACGATTTGGTGTTGAATATTTGGAGTACTTGTTAAATGATCAACTTCTTTAAAAAAAGATCTTTGTTTCAGTTTAATAATTTTTCTAATATTTTATCTTCTTCTTTATTTAATGATTTAAAAAGAATTTTTAAATGATCATCATTTAGATTTGTTTGTTCTAATTGATGGTTTTCATCAAACTTATATGGACAACTGTTTATGAATTTTATTTCATTATTGTTAATTTTTAGGACTTCTTTTTCCATGTCGATTACGGCACCTAATGGTTTTAGTAAATTTTGACCTATTATTGCATCGAAACACTTATTTTGAAAACTCGTCAGTTTCCAAATCATAAAAGCGGTTAATGAAGCCGTTCATTATTCAACAGGTAAGGCCGTTTTAATTTCTTTTTTCACAGATAATTAATTATTTAAAGTGGTAAAACTAATAGGATTCTCAAAAATTTTCTTCTATATTGTGGTAATTGGGTTTCATTAAGTAGTGATGTGGAGGACCCAGTATCTATTAAGCATTTTAGCTTTATTCTGTTAACGGTAAGTAATACTATTGGTAAGTTAATTTGAGAGGCAGTGAAAGAAAATTTACCTCCTCTTCAACTTGTTCGTAAGTATCCATGGGCTCTGATCGTCCAAAATTTCTATTATTGCTAAATCGACTATTTCGGCTAGTTCTTGACTGTCCACAGTTATTAGTGTTTCGGTCAGTATTTTGGAAATTATTTCTAGAATAATGTTGGTAAGTACTTTGGTTATAATTTCTATGGTTATTTTGGTAAGCATTTTGGTTATTATTTCTAGATATTTGATTTTGTGTCTCTGTGTTCTGTCGGAATTGTTGTCCTGTCCGTCCTACATTATTATGGTATTGATAACGATTGTTAAGTTTTGATTAAAATTATTTTTTTTATTCATATTTTTAAAATTATTATTGGAATTATTACTAAATTTATGCCTATCTCTGATCATACCTAAACTTTCTAGTGAGTCAAAAGCTTTCCGTATTTTTGTAATGCTTTTATTTATTATAATTGATGCCAAATTTGCATGTTACTTAAAAATATATTTAAAATAAATTTTTCATTATTATCAGCAGAAAATTCTTCTGATTTATTTATATCGTATTCAAATTTTTCATTTAATTTACTTAGTACTAAAACTAAAATATTATAATATTCTCTAACCTGATAACTTTTTACTGCAAGGGCTTGATGGAATAGTTGATGGTAACATTTCTTGACTCCAAAATTAGTGATTAAAGATGTTTTTATCTGGTTCCAATCTGCATTTGTTCCTAATGTTCTTATGACATCCAACGCTAGATCCTGGATTTTATTTACTATTATCCTCTGGTAGATGTATGTTTTTGCCTGTTGGTATGTAATTAGAGGGAGAATTTTATCTACTTTATCAGAAATTTGAATTTGATCAGAAATGATGTTAATTGCATATTGACCATCACCACGGAATTCATGAATCCGCTGAGCATCCTTCAATATATCATTTGCAGAAATTGTAAATGTTGATGTATTTGGATTCTGCATATTTGTTTCACTATTAATTATTTCTTCGCTGATTTCACTACTATTTTCTATTTCTTCTCTGATAGTATATAAATTGAATCTATTATTGTTTTTTATTTGTCTATTTTTTGGCATTAAATGTTTGTATTGAAATAATTATATTTGAGAAAAAAAAAACAGTTTTTACAAAAAATTATAACAGTTTAATAATCTAACAAAATAAATTCAAGAGTTTAACAAATAAAATAATAAAACTAAAAACTATTAATTAAAGATGTATACATATATTATAAATAAAATTAAAAAAAAAAAAACAGAAAAAAATAAAAATTTAAACAAAAAATTAAAAAAAAAAAAGAATTTCGTCGTTTATTAAAAAAATATTTTGTTTTTAATTTATAAAATATAATACATAATATGTTTTATAGTAAAATTTTCAACCTTTTAAAAATGAAGTGTTGAATAAGAATGAAAATAGGAAATAGTGTATCAAATTTGAAGTGTCTATCTTTATTAATTTCGAAGTTAAGCTTTTTAATTTTGGGATTTTTTAGTAGGCACCTAAACCACAAATACAATTAAGTCTAAATTTCGAGGACAAAAAGGAAATAAGAAAAAACACCGTTATATCAAATTTAAAGGTTCTATATTTATTTTAAGTTAATATGTTTATTAATTTCGAATATATGTTTTAAGGTATTGCTAGTAGTGGGGGTAGTACGAAAACCGCTATTCCAATTGACAATGAAATTGTATACCGTGAAATAGCTCCTATTGAACCAATATACCATTTAAAAATGAATATATTTCATTATACCAAATCAACATTTACTACATTTTCATTCGCTTTAGAAAGGCTTGGGGTAGGAGGTTCTGTTACCAGTCTCTTAACCTTTTTTGGAAATTTAAATCCTTATAAATAAGTTATTGACCACGATACAAAAGAAAATTTAAAAGCAAATGAAATTTAAAAAGTGTGTTGATTTGAAAAATTACTTTAAATCTTAAAATTATAGGTATCATGCATGTTACTATGTCAAAAAGTGGTTTTAGCAAAAAAAAATCATTTTAACCTATTTTTAGCTTCGTGGTGCCTATCTCTAGCCTTTAAAGGTCCATTAGCCAGCCCTTACGTGTTAAAACAGGTACGATATAAGAAGGTTTGTTTATAATTTTGATAAATTGTTAGCCGAAGGCTTAGTAATGGGTCTTCCACAAATGTGACGTATCCGACACCAATTTTGTGTAACTTGCAAACATGTTTTAATGAAAAATTACAAAAAACCGTTTTTAACAAAAAAAAAACATAATTTTAATTAAAATAATCTTCACTATATTGATAGCGTTTACACGAATTCCTTTGTTTTTTTTTTAAATATTATTGATAAGAAATGTTGATTTTATATTTTACTATTTGGCAGGAAGACATGCTTAACAACATTTTCGAAACAGATCCATGT
Organism: Dolichopus griseipennis; assembly: GCA_963082915.1. NCBI lineage: Eukaryota > Metazoa > Arthropoda > Insecta > Diptera > Dolichopodidae > Dolichopus > Dolichopus griseipennis. Next base: position 104,570,808 of record OY720441.1, on the reverse strand, counting down.
TTATAACACAAACTAAACACTATTCACAGAGTATTTTGTAAAAAAATTCTACCTACCACATCACTATAATAAATAACCTTTATGCACATATTCACAATACAATACAATTTAACCTATCATAATTCATAAAAAAAGTACCTAGTATGTTCAATATGTCCTAGGACATATTATGGTATTTTAAAGGTGCCAAAAGTGGCAATATTAAAGTGAAATTCAAAGGTTTTCTATGTTATTTTTTTAACCTTAATTTTAAGATTTTATAATATAATCATATCTACAAAAATTCCAGCATAAAAGTTCTTTAATAATACTAAGAATAGATATGTTTTACGTACTTTTATACTATTAATTATTTTTTAATACATAAATAATTCGTTTCAGTAACAAAATACCTATAAATATTTTTTCTACAACTGTAAAACCTATCTACGTTCTGAAAATCGTACAAAACAGTTCTGAAATATTTTGTTTATATATTTTTCTAAGTTTATTTTTATAACCTACACCTATAGAATAGGTAAAGGGGTATATTAACTTTGGTATGGTGTTTGTAACCACCTAAACGAAGCGAGCTAGATATGGAAAAGTATATATATTTGTGATCAGCGTGACCGCCTGAGTCGATATAGCCATGTCCGTCCGTCCGTCCGTCCGTCCGTAGGCACGATAACTCAAAAAATAATGGAGCTATCTTGATGAAATTTTAACTGTAGGTTACTAGGACTGAAAGTACGGCGGGGATTGCATATGGGCGAAATCGGCCCATGGGTTCGGATTCTGGACCTTTTAATCGATCGAAGGGCTAACGAACTTTTATAAAAAATCACGATAACACAACAACTAATGACGCTATCTTCATAAAATTTGTGCCGTATGTTACTAGTAATGAAACTGCGGCGGGATTGCGTAAGGTCGGGATTGGACCATGCGTTCGGAACCTAGATCTTTTTGATCGAATTTAGGCCAAACTAGCATAATTCCGAAACCAATGAAGATAGAACCTCCAAATTTGGTATCAGGGTGTCCCTTCCTATTTCCAATGTGTCTTGTGAATTTGGGTCCCATAGGAGTACTGGGTCGGGGACCAGCTACACATTTCCGAAGACCTTAAAGCATATCTTTAAAATTAATAAAGATAACAACTTGAAAAAATGTAGAAGCTTCCAATTTGCCACAGGGGTGTTCTTTACTATCTCTTGCGTGTTCCCCTAATTTGGGATCAATTGAAGAGGTGGTTCAGTACCCCTCTCAGACCTCCCAAGTTTTAAAAGCTTATAATCGAAATTACTAAAAATAGTTACTTAAAATTAAGATAGACGGTTCAAATTGTATACAAGGGTTAACTAGTACTATAAATACAGCGCGGGCTGTATAAGGGCGAAATCAGCCCATGGGTTCGGATTCTGGACGTTTTAGTCGGTGTCAGGGATAACGAAAATATATTAAAAATCACGATAACTCAACAACTAATGACCCTATCTTCATGAAATTTGTGCTGTAGGTTATTGGTAATGAAACTACGGCGGTGATTACGTACGGTGAGGATTGGACAATGGGTTCGGAACTGAGAACTTTTTGATCGAATTTAGGCCAAACTAGCGTAATTCCGAAACCAATGAAGATATAACTTCCAAATTTGGTATCAGGCTGTCCCTTCCTATTTCGTAAGTTTCTTTGAAATATGGGCCCCATTGGACTAGTGGATCAGGGACCAGCCACTCAGTTCCGAGGACCTTAAAGCATATTTTCGAAATTAATAAAAATAGTAACTTGAAACAAATGTAGAAGCTTCAAATTTGGTCCAGGGTGTTCTTTACTATTTCTTCCGTGCCCCCCTAATTTGGGATCAATTGGAGTGGTGGTTCAGGACCTCTCTTAGACCCCCCAATGTGTAAAAGCTTATCATCGAAATTAATAAAACTAGTAACTTAAAATTAAGATAGAACGTTCCAATTGTATACAAGGGTTAACTAGTATTGAAAGTATGACGGGACTGCTAATGGGCGAAATCGTAAAAAAAATAAAAACATCATAACTCAAAAAATAATGCCGGTATTTTGATGAAATTTAAACTCTAGGTTACTAGTAATGAAAGTACCATGGGAATTGGTTGTGGTCGAGTTTAATTTCAAAGCCAAAGAATATATTTCCTATGTCCTATGTGTCTCCGAAATCTAGACTTAATTGTAGTGGTTCAGCTATGTTCAAAGGTATTTGCTGCATTTATATAAAATTTATTTTAATATTTATAAATATTATAATATAATATTAATATTATAAAGTTAATTTGGTTAGCTATGTCTTACGATCAAATTAATAACAGCTTTTATGGTGTTAAAATGACTTATGGATATGTCCTTAAATTTGAACCAAATAGGTGTAGGGTATTTTTAAGTCGGTTGCACCGACTGACTGTTTCTTTACTTGTTTTAGTAATAAGAAAAGGATGTTTCTAAGTATGGTCATGAGGTTCGTGAGACAATCAAATGTTATTTCAAAAGAAACTTTTGTTAGGTAAAACTGAAAATATTATTAATAGAATAAAAATAACTCAACGTTTAAAATGTTAAATAAAATTTTGAATTATTAAGGAACAAATTATTTAATAACCTTTGTTATTTGTATTAAAAAAAATAATTTTTTAAATTTTAGCAATCATATTTACATACTTTGTTTCTGTTAAAAACTTAATTACAGCCGCTGAACCACAAAATGTTATTTCAAAAGTAAAGTCCGCTTTTTATAACCGTGCATACATATATGACATCGGGTATATTAAAATTGCTCCTCCGTTTGTAACGCATTGATATAGACGAGCTAGATATAGTGTCAAGGATACGTATCGGACCAGCATCGAAAAGTAAATCGATCTAGCTGTGTGTGTCTGTCCGTCCGTCTTTCCGTCTGTCCGTCAGTGTGTCAGCACGATAACTCAACAACTAAAAGGGCTAGAGTCTTGAAATTCAAAAAAAGCCATTCTTAGGCAATTTTCAGGTTCCCTTTTGTTTTTGGTTCAAATCGGACCACGACTTCGGGGAGCTGCCATACAACTTTTTTGCACCAATATGAATTTCTTCAAAACTAATTATATTACGACGATGAAAATTACAGACGGTTAATTATATAATGAATCGAACACTTATATGAAGTTTCAAAATGTTACCGTCCCATTTTCGGGGGACCGCCATACAACTTTTTTGCACCAATATGAATTTCTTCAAAACTAATTATACTACCAGGATGAAAATTACCCGCAGTTAGTTATATAATGAATCGAGCACTTACAGGAAGCATCAAAATGTTACGGCCCTATTTTCGGGGGGCTGCCATACAAAGTTTTCAGTTCAATAACTCTAATAAAATAACATAACGAAGCTATGAGGGTAAAAGTAAAATTGGGCTGGTAAAGTAATAGGGCAAGTTACTTGGCAAAGTTGGATATCACTTCGGTCCACCGGACTTTTAGAGTGGGCCAATATTTGTTTTTTTTTTTTTAAGCTAAAATTATGGGATATTTTTTTTTTTTTTTTTTTTTCTTTATTTATTCAACTCAGTAGTTTTTATTTTACAAAAATAATTTTATTGTGTATTATAATTTGTTTTCTAAAGACCCTAGCCTTAGCCTTTTGGTCACATTGTTTTCTTAGTATAATTATTACAATTCAACGTAATCATAAAAAAAAAACAATAATAAAAAAAGATTATACCAAAATGGAATGAAATAAAAAATCAAAAAACAATTTACTCTTTTTTTTTTTTTTCAAAGTCCAATTTTACATATTTTAAAAATCAATACCTATATTTTTTTTTATTTAAAAATCGATTCATTATTTTATATTTAATTAGACAAATTAAAATTTACATAATTCAATTAATTACTTACGTGTCTTTCAATTATAAATTCTGTTATTTTTCTTTTAAATTCTAACATATTACTAATTAATTTATATTCATTGGGTAATTCATTGTATAATTTTAGGCAATTATAAAGGCAGTTATTTTTTTGCCTATCGGTTTTGAAAAGAGTGAGATAAAAATTTGACTTGTTTCGGGTGTTATGGTTATGTATATCAATCATTCTATTTAATAGAAAATTATGTTTAATGAAATTGTTAATAATTTTAAAAGCAATAATATATAACTCACGTGTGCAAATGTTATCAAAACTTAAGAACCTACCTGTATACAACAATCTTGATGGAAAAAGATTAGAATGAAAGTGAATTACTTTAATAGCTTTCTTATGGAGAATGTTTACTTTATTTAATGCAATTTGTGGAGCTCCAGACCATATAGGATTGAGATAGGTAATATTTGACAAAACATATGAAGAAAAAATTATGTATAATACGTCTTTTGAAAAGAAATTTCTCAGACGTCGTAGAATAAAAATATATGGGCTTGTTTTTTTGACAATATGATCAATATGATCATACTATTTTAATTTATTATCTAAAATTAGTCCAAGATAGTTATAGTTTTTTACTCCTTCTAGAGCGGTGTTTCTATAAATCATATTAAAACTACTGTATAATTTATTTCCGAAAAGAATAATTTTTGTTTTTTTAATATTCAGTAAAAGTTTATGATTATTGAGCCATCTTTCTATTACACTGAGATCGTGACTAATGGAATTTTTTAAGTTAGCCTCACAGTTCTCAGAATATTTTAAAACTGTATCACCTGCATACATTTGGATTGTTCCTTTTAATCTTAAATTCGCAAGGTCATTAATGTAGATCTTAAATAAATCTGGCCCTAGAATTGATCCTTGCGGAACTCCCTTTCTAATGACGCTAGAGGTACTAGTGGCACAATTATTTTTAACTTTTTGTTTCCGATTTAGCAGATATGTTTTGAAGAAATTAATTTGATTGTGATTGAAATTTAGTTTTTTAAGTTTATAAAGTAGAATGTTATGGTCTACGCAGTCAAATGCTTTTTGCAAGTCTAAAAAAATGCATGCAACATATCTACCACTGTCTATGTTTTTAGTAACAAAATCTGTTAGATTAAGACAGGCCGCGGTTGTGTTGGAGTTTTTTTCAAACCCATATTGCTCGCTATGTAAAATATTATTACTTTTAAGAAAACTTTCAATTCGATTCTTTATAACTATTTCAAATATTTTAGAAAACGCACTTAAAATTGAAATGGGCCGGTAATTTGTTCTTTTAGTTACGCAACCGCTTTTGAATATGGGTGTTACAATCGCAGTTTTTAATCTTTCTGGAAAAGTTGAGTTTTGAAATGAAATATTAACAAATTTAACTAATAACGGAGCTAAAACATCTGAGTATTTTTTAATAAATCTAGCCGAGATTTTGTCATAACCAGTTGCCGCATTTGTTTTTAACATATTAATCGTCTCGGAGATTTCTTCAATATTGGTTGGACTCAGATTAAAGCTTGAATAAATGTTAGTTGAAAATTGATTCAAATAATCATAGTCTACAGCGAGTGTAGAAATGTTAAGTTCGTCTGTAACATTTATGAAAAAATTATTCATTGATTCAGCTATGATTTGTTCATTAGAAATAATTTGATTGTTGTGTTCTAATAGTTTAATATAATTAGAAGAATTCAAAGAAGCTTTATTAAACATAACTTTTTTATATAAGTCCCACAGTTTTTTACTGTTTCCCGGATCCCTATTAAATTCATCAGAGTAAAATTTTTTTTTTGCTTCAGCAACAAGATTTTTTACTTCCTCTTTGCTATCTTTGTAAAGCTCTTTAATACGGATGTCATTTGGATATTTTTTGGTATATTTATAAAATGATTCTCGAATTTTAATTTTGTTTATTATCTCATTTGTTATCCATTCTTTTTTTTTCTTTTCAACGACATTATAAACTTGTGTGTTATTTTCTATCACAGTGCTGAGATCAGATACAAATTTATTGAAATCATTATATAACCCCAAATTAGACCAAATTTTATCTTTTTCTAAGTTGGCATAATTTAGAACTTTTTTGACCTTGTTTTCTTTTTCCTTGATAGGTTTTAGATCAATACTTATAAAAAATCGTTGGTGGTCAGATAGTGAAGTATGTAGAATATAAAAAAAATATTTGGATTTAACCATATCAGTGATAAAATGGTCAATAATGGTTTTAGATGTTTTGCCAATTCTTGTTGCGTATTTATCAGTTTTATTATTATATATAACAAAACCATTACTAAGTAATGTACTAGAATAATTTTTGATTTCACTATTGTTTGAATTTAATAAATTCATGTTCATATCTCCTAAAATAATTGAGTTTCTATATTTATTTGTTATTAAATCTAATTTTTCAAGAACAGTAACGTGGGTATTGTGAGACCTATATATACTGAATACATTAATGTTATGTTTTGTAATGTTAATACCTACTATATTAGATTCTTGGAATTCCTCTTCAAAAATTAGTGTACTACATAGTTTTTCACTGACATAAATTGCAACACCTCCATAAGAATCTTTCCTATTGGAGAAATATACATTGTAAGAGGGTAAGTTAAAAAACTTATTTTCTGATTGACTTAACCATATTTCTGAAAGGACTATAACATGAATATCATATTCATATGAATTTATCAGTAATTCCAAATCATTCAATTTATTCCGAAGACTTTGCATATTTAGGTACAATATATTAACATTGTTTCAATATTCATTATTATTTAAATGGTTGCCTACCTCTGTATAATAATTAACTAATAAATCTGTGTCTAGGTTTATTTCATCAGCTGTTTCCATTTTTACTTAAAATTTTTATATTTGGTAAATGATATAATATGTGAGTAATGAAAGTATGAAAGTATGTAAGATAGTATGTAATATATTAAGATTTTTATATACATGAATTCGATAAGCAAAAATTTGAGTATGGACGTATGTAATGCATTATTTTTTACATGGAATAAAAGAATCAAAACAATATATGATAATATTATATACAAACATAATAGATTATTTTTTTTAAATAATAATGAAATCAAAACAATATAATAAAAAATTAAATGCGTGAATTCGGTAAGCAAACATTTGTGTATGGACGTATGTAATGCATTATTTTTTACATAGAATAAAAGCATCAAAACAATATATGATAATATTATATACAAACATAATCGATTATTTTTTTTAAATAATAATGAAATCAAAACAATATAATAAAAAATTAAATGCGATTGGAGATTTATATAATCGAATGAAAATAATGTAGAAAAATTGTAGGATATGTAAATATAATAAGTTAATAAATAAGGAATTTTTTTTGGCAAAACTTCCGCAAAGGGGTTGTGAGCTATCAAGATGACGTCATCACATAACGGTACTAAATATCTCAAAGTTTCCGAATATATATACCATTAGTGGCGATGGCGCCATCTAGTGGTCGAAAAATGCATTACAAAATGTTCTTAAGATTTTGTAGCATTTTTATTAAAATGTTATATTTTTCCTGTTAGTCCATAAACTGGAACCAACATCTTACAATATTGTGAGGCATGATATTGTCTTTCATAAACATCTTGTTTCATCTGGATCGGTGCTACCATTTTTGAGATATTGCAATTTAAAGTGAAAATTTAAAAAAAAAAAAAAAAAAAAATCAAACTTTCAAAAAACTACTTTAACTGTGAAATTTTCAAAAACACCCTGTATTATTATTATACCATTAGAAAGGTCTCTTAAAACTCTGTCCAACGGTATATAATAAGTATGGCATATGTTGACAAATAGCCCCACCAAAGAACATAAATGCAAAAATGACGCAACAATTTTATTAAAAAATACATTTTCATACTTTATTTGTCATAAATTTATTTTGCCTTTTTGGCAAATTTAAAAATGTAAGAATGCATTTTAGGTTTGGATGCAATATTGATTTTGGTTCTGACAATTTGTTTTGAGGGATTTTGGAGGTGACAACCTCAAAGTTTAAAAATTTTTTTTATTTTAATATGTATGTAAAAATATAATTAGAAAGGCCCTTAGGCTATACAAAATCAGAAGTAATTTTATTTTCCAAACTTTTTTATTTAAATAGTTAGGAAGGAGTTTTAGAGTTGGTTTCAAAAGCAGGGTTTTACGCTTTTTCCAGAATATTTATATATGTGTATATGTGGGATTCTCAATTAGGAGGGATTTTAGAGTTGGATTCAAAACCAGGATTGCCCCCTTTTCCAGAATATTTATATTTATTAATTAGGGTTGATTATTTTTGAATAATGAAAATATAATATTATTTAACATGTTTTATTACAGTGTATTAAAAAAATTAGAAACTTATTAATTTTTTTAATGAATTAGGTATCCGAATTCTTATACCATTCTTTTCATTTTAGTATTGGATTCAAAATCTAGCTTCAATAATTGAGTTAGCGGGGGTTCGGGGGCGGCAGCCCCCGTAATGAAAATATTATATTTATATGTTTTTTTTCAGTGTATTAAAAAAATTAGAAACTTATTAATTTTTTTAATGAATTAGGTATCCGAATTCTTATACCATTCTTTTCATTTTAGTGTTGGATTCAAAATCTAGCTTCAATAATTGAGTTAGCGGGGGTTCGGGGGCGGCAGCCCCCGTAATGAAAATATAATATTATTTAACATGTTTTATTACAGTGTATTAAAAAAATTAGAAACTTAATAATTTTTTTAATGAATTAGGTATCCGAATTCTTATACCATTCTTTTCATTTTAGTGTTGGATTCAAAATCTAGCTTCAATAATTGAGTTAGCGGGGGTTCGTGGGCGGCAGCCCCCGTAATGAAAATATAATATTATTTAACATGTTTTATTACAGTGTATTAAAAAAATTAGAAACTTATTAATTTTTTTAATGAATTAGGTATCCGAATTCTTATACCATTCTTTTCATTTTAGTATTGGATTCAAAATCTAGCTTCAATAATTGAGTTAGCGGGCGTTCGGGGGCGGCAGCCCCCGTAATGAAAATATAATATTATTTAATATGTTTTTTTTCAGTGTATTAAAAAAATTAGAAACTTATTAATTTTTTTAATGAATTAGGTATCCGAATTCTTATACCATTCTTTTCATTTTAGTGTTGGATTCAAAATCTAGCTTCAATAATTGAGTTAGCGGGGGTTCAGGGGCGGCAGCCCCCGTAATGAAAATATAATATTATTTAACATGTTTTATTACAGTGTATTAAAAAAAATTAGGAACTTATTAATTTTTTGAATGAATTAGGTATCCGAATTCTTATACCATTCTTTTCATTTTAGTGTTAGAATTTGTATCAATTTTACTATATGGCTTTATTTCGTAAAATTTTAGAAAATGATATGGCTTTATTTCGCATTCAAACGAAAGGGCCCAACTAAACCAACCAACGAAAGGACCAACCAACGAAAGGGCCCAACTAAAGGGCTAAATAAAACGTTATACAGGTTGTTGGAACAGTATAAGCGCAATTTTATATCCAACTCAAAACCCTGTCAATCTTCAAAATCTTAGTATATAAATATTCTGGAAAAAGCGTATAATTCTGACTTTATAACCAACTCTAAGGTCCTTTCTAATTATACTTTACATACATATAAATACCTCAAAAATCTTCTAAACAAAACCCAACTCAATATTGTATTAAACTATAAAGTACATTCTTAAATTTTAAAATAAATATTTCAAATGGAAAACAAAAAGGCAAAATAAATTTATGACAAATAAAGTATGAAAATGTATTTTTTAATAAAATTGTTGCGTCATTTTTGCATTTATGTTCTCTGGTGGGGCTATTTGTCAACATATGCCATACTTATTATATACCGTTGGAAAGAGTTTTAAGAGACCTTTCTAATGGTATAATAATAATACAGGGTGTTGTTGAAAATTTCACAGTTATAGTAGTTTTTTTGAAAGTTTGATTTTTTTTTTTTTTTTTTTTAAATTTTCACTTTAAATTGCAATATCTCAAAAATGGTAGCACCGATCCAGATGAAACAAGATGTTTATGAAAGACAATATCATGCCCTACAATATTGTAAGATGTTGGTTCCAGTTTATGGACTAACAGGAAAAATATAACATTTTAATAAAAATGCTACAAAATCTTAGGAACATTTTGTAATGCATTTTTCGACCACTAGATGGCGCCATCGCCCCTAATGGTATATATATTCAAAAAATTTGAGATATTTAGTACCGTTATGTGATGACGTCATCTTGATAGCTCACAACCCCTTTCCGGAAGTTTCACCTTTTTTTTTTCTTTAAATCAAAATTAGTATTACTAAATATTTGTATATTTGAATAGCAATGTGAATTATTTAAGGTTATGTAATAAAATGAAAATAAAAAATATTTTATAAATTTATCGTGGAAATATAACATTCTTTTTTTTAGTAAATTAAGATAATAATTTAAAGTGGAATTCTTATTATTAAAAAAAAAATTGAATAATGAATTACAATTTTTTTTCTTTTCTTTTTATACCCTACACCTATAGAATAGGTAAAGGGGTATATTAACTTTGGTATGGTGTTTGTAACCACCTAAAGGAAGCGAGCTAGATATGGAAAAGTATATATATTTGTGATCAGCGTGACCGCCTTAGTCGATATAGCCATGTCCGTCCGTCCGTCCGTCCGTCCGTCCGTCCGTAGGCACGATAACTCAAAAAATAATGGAGCTATCTTGATGAAATTTTAACTGTAGGTTACTAGGACTGAAAGTACGGCGGGGATTGCATATGGGCGAAATCGGCCCATGGGTTTGGATTCTGGACCTTTTAATCGGTTTCAGGGCTAACGAACAAATATAAAAAATCACGATAACTCAACAACTAATGACGCTATCTTCATCAAATTTGTGCTGTAGGTTACTAGTAATGAAACTACTTCGGGAATTGCGTAAGGTCGGGATTGGACCATGGGTTCGGAACCTAGAACTTTTTGATCGAATTTAGGCCAAACGAGCATAATTCCGAAACCAATGAAGATAGAACCTCCAAATTTAGTATCAGGGTGTCCCTTCCTATTTCTTAAGTGTCTTGTGAATTTGGGTCCCATTGGAGTAGTGGGTCGGGAACCAGCCACACATTTCCGAAGACCTTAAAGCATATCTTTAAAATTAATAAAGATAACAACCTGAAAAAATGTAGAAGCTTCCAATTTGCCACAAGAGTGTTCTTTACTATCTCTTGCGTGTTCCCCTAATTTGGGATCAATTGGAGTGGTGGTTCTGTACCCCTCTCAGACTCCCAAGTTTTAAAGGCTTATAATCGAAATTACTAAAAATAGTTACTTAAAATTAGGATAGACCGTTCAAATTGTGTACAAGGGTTAACTAGTACTATAAGTACAGCGCGGACTATATAAGGGCGAAATCAGCCCAACGGTTCGGATTCCGGACCTTTTAATCGATGTCAGGGCTAAGGAACATATATAAAAAATCACGATAACTCAACAACTAATGAGGCTATCTTCATGAAATTTGTGCTGTAGGTTATTGGCAGCGAAACTACGGCGGTGATTACGTACGGTGAGGATTGGACAATGGGTTCGGAACTTAGAACTTTTTGATAGAATTTAGGCCAAACGAGCATAATTCCGAAACCAATGAAGATAGAACCTCCAAATTTGGTATCAGGGTGTCCCTTCCTATTTTGTAAGTGTCTTTGAAATTTGGGCCCCATTGGAGTAGTGGATCGGGGACCAGCCACTCAGTTCTTAGGCCCTTAAAGCATATTTTCGAAATTAATAAAGATAGTAACTTGAAACAAATGTAGAAGCTTCCAATTTGCCACAAGGGTGTTCTTTACTATTTCTTGCGTGCCCCCCTAATTTGGGATCAATTGGAGTGGTGGTTCAGAACCTCTCTTAGACCCCCCAATGTGTAAAAGCTTATCATCGAAATTAATAAAACTAGTAACTTAAAATTGAGATAGAGCGTTCCAATTGTGTACAAGGGTTAACTAGTATTGAAAGTATGACGGGACTGCATATGGGCGAAATCGTACCATAATTTCGGGTCCTGGAACCCTTGAAAAGTTCAAGGACTAAAAAAAATATATCTTACAAACACCATAACTCAAAAAATAATGCCGGTATTTTGATGAAATTTAACAGTAGGTTACTAGTAATGAAAGTACCATGGGAATTGGTTGTGGTCGAGTTGAAGCCAAAGAATATATTTCCTATGTCCTATGTGTCTCCGAAATCTAGACTTAATTGTAGTGGTTCAGCTATGTTCAAAGGTACTTGCTGCATTTATGTAAAATTTATTTTTATATTTAAATGAATTATATGAAAAGGTCTAAATTTTTAATTGTATTTTAGAAATACATTTATTGCATATTTTGCGTTTATAAGCTTTTTCTATTAGGTATATAAACTAACCATTTAAAATAATTGCAATTTTTAAAAATTTGGATTATTAAATATATTATGCTTTGATTATCTTTTTATCACAAAATTTAATAATTAGAATTTTTTCATTTTGTAATTGAATTGGAATAAATATATTTTCATTTATTTCAAGTTTGTTTGTTTTTTAATATTTTTAAATAGATAAATTAGTAAGAATTTGTAGTATTTTTTAATAGATAGGGTAATTAGAAAATGTTTTTAGTATTATACAGTTAATTTGGTTAGCTATGTCTTACGATCAAATTAATAACAGCTTCTATGGTTTTAAAATGATTTATGGATATGTCCTTAAATTTGAACCAAATAGGTGTAGGGTATTTCTAAGTCGGTTGCACCGACTGACTGTTTCTTTACTTGTTTTGAGTTAAAATTAGTATTAAGAAATTTGATGTTTAAATAGTTATATAAAGTGCTTGTATTTGGAAAAATAACTAAGAAAGTCACGTAGCAAAATATTGAATCATATAAAATTAAATTGTAGTTTAATGTTATGTAATAAAGTGTAAATAAGAAGTAATTAATAAAATTAGTAATAAAATAATTAATTTGAATATATAATCGTTTTTGAGTTAGTAAATTAAAGCAATTATGTAAAGAGAAATTCTTATTGATTAAATAAAGAAAAAGTATAAATTTTAAAAAAGTGTGTAATAATAATTTGTAATTAAACCAAGCTCTTAAATACCTTTTTGACAAATTGAATATCATTAAAAGAAGATATTTGATAAACCTTACTTGCAGCCGTTTGACGTAAGAAAATTTGATTGTTCTTAATCCAAAGAAATTGAAAATTGTGTGCTTCTTTGATCGTTTTGGCTTCATAATAGAGCTTCGATTGCATTGCAGTGAGGTGATTGCGAAGAAAAATTTCATTATTATTTTGACTTCCCACAAAAATTTCTGATGTGAATATATGTTTTTTCCGTTTCTTCGTCATTACCTCATTTTTCGCTTCTTCAGAGTTTAGTTCTACAAGATATAAAGCATTATTTCCAGGTTGTCTTTTTTTTTTATTTCGGTAACGTTCAGGATGTTTTCCGACTTAATATTCGCATCAATTTTCCTGGCTATTTTAAGAAGTATCTCTTTTGGATTTGCTACTTCTTGTGAAAGTCCAGCAATTATTATATTTTTATTGTTTTTTTGTTGTTGTGTCTCATCCAATTTTGCTTCAATTTTGTTTATTTTTTGTTCCAGATCAATATTTTTGTTTTCGGATTTTTTTAATTGTTCTTGCAAAGTTTGATTTTCTTTAACAATTTTGCTATTGTGTTTTATAATTTCATTTAATTGGGCGCTGAAGAAATTTTGCGATTTTTGAATTTCCATAACTGATTCTTGTATTCGAATCACAACAGAGCATAAATCCTTTAAGCATTGTGCCATTTTATCCAGGGAACAATTTGTAAAATCAAAGTTAGATAGTTGTTTAGCAGCATTTAAATCGTCATCATTGTCCTCGACAAGGTTGTATTGTGCATCATTATCATTATTTTCTTCAATGATTACCATAGATTCATTTCCATTTGAAGGACACTTTGGACATTTCCAGGTTGCAATACCTGATTTTATAGCTTCATAAAGTTCCCTTGTGACTGATGCGCACCGAATATGGAAAAAACCACGACACACTGCACTGCATTGTACTCCCTTTGAATTACCGGTAATGTTTCCGCGGCTAGTGGAACACGTCTTGGCCATTTCAATCTCAGTAATTATAAAACAAGGAAAAATTATAGTGCAATTTAATCTTGTTGGTTTTTTGTTTTTTTTTTATTTATTATTTATTTTTATTTTATTATTATTATTTTTATTTTTTGATATTCGTTAATTTTTTAATATTTGTTATTTTTTCAAAATTATGTTATCATAAAAGTTTTAACTTAAAAAAAAAAAAAAAATTATGTATTTAGATTGGTTAAAACTTTTTAGCTAAATTGTTTATTAATATTTTTAAATAAAAATTTTTAAGTTAGAGTAATAAAAATTGGCACTTTATACTTTGACAGTTAAATTGTTTTTTTTTGCTAATCGATACTTTAAACAGAAAAAGTTAATATGTGGTAACACTAGTAATTGACAGATGACAACTAGGTTGGTCGGTAATATGTTTTTGACTAGTTTTTACTTAATTGTATTTATTTATTTAATTTAATAGTTTATAAGTTCAGTGGATAAAATTGTTAGTTTTAAAATTCTTTTCATTTTAGCTTTAATGAGATTATTTTTTTTTATGGTTTTTTTTTTAAAGCAAAAATTATGGGATAATGAGTTAAATTGTTTTTAACTATTTTAATTTTATTATATTTTTTTTGTAATATATATAATAGCATAAGGGAAATAAATAATGGTTTATTTTATACATCATAGTGGGTATGCAAGGGTATCTAAAAGTTGACAAGGGCAACTATAATCTTCCTCGTTTTTATTAAAAAAAAACAAATAACAACAATGTGCAGTAGCTATGACAAAAAATTGTAAATCACGATGTCACAAAAAACTTTTTTTTAAACAAAAACAAACATCAAAAACAATAACAATAACAAAATACACAAAACAAAAATGTATTGCCTTCTCGAACACTATTTTTTCACCACAATTATATTCACCTAAAAAGTGTATTTTTTATACCTGTATTACGACTTTTATTCAAAAGGGTATACTAAATTTGCCATTACAGTTTTTTACGGACGCAGAGAAGGAGGAGGGTAGATATAAACTCAAGTGTATGGATCGAATCAGAATCGAAGAATAAATCGATTTAGTTTTGTATGACCGTCCTTCCATCCGCACAATAACTCAAAAAATAAAAGAGCTAAGATTTTTAAATTTTCACTAATTCGATTTTATGCAATAACCGTCATCGCTATTTAAACCCAGCCACTTTGGTGCACGGGTTCGAGTACCTGCCACACAACTCCTTTTTTTATATGAGCATTACTCAGTATTAAAGCTGGGTTTCTGAAATTTTGCAAAAAATAATGTAGTTTTATGGCCAAAGTTTCTGCAAAATTTGATTTACCTGCTGCAGTGGGTTCAAGTAGCTGCCATACAACTCCTACTTTTAAATGAGCATTACACTCCACCTAATAAAGCTGGTTGTCTGAGATTATGTCAAAAATAGTTAAATGTAATGGCCAAAGCTACTGTTTTTTTTTTCCAAAAATTATTTAGTGTAATGGCCAAAGTAACTGCAAAATTTGGTTGGTCTACTGCAGAGATTTCCAGTAGCTGCCATATAACTCCTTCTTTTAAATGAGCATTACACTACACCTAATGAAGCTGGGTGTCTCAAATTTTGCGATAAATAGTTAAGTGTAATGGCCAAAGTTACTACAAAATTTGGAATTAAAATTGTTATAAAAAATAAGATTTTTTTAATTTTTTTTATTGTTATCCTCCATGAAAATTCTGAAAAGGTAGTAACGCAAATTACACTACACCCTATAAAGCTGAATGTGTGAAATTTTGCCAAAAGTAATTAACCGGATGATATAATGTTTATATTATGGTCATACAAAAATTGTTAGTTAGCGTGTTTCTTTTTCAGTAGAAATGTCGGGGTTTATTACTAAAATTTTTTTGTACTTGATCGAGGGCAAAAAAAGCTTTAAATAGTATACGTGTTGCAGTATCACAATTCAGTGTTTTCGTTATCTAAAGAGTATCAATATTTTGTATACGGGAAATATTAATTAGACGAATATTTTCCCTTATATATGTTCTAAGAAATTCAGCTTTAGGTTCTCCATTTGTAAGGATTATATCGAAATTTTCAAGTAACTTTATTAAACTGATGGTGTTTTCTCGCTTTTGATATAACCGAAAGAGTAATTCCCATTGGCTGTTCCTTTTAAATCTCCGCAAAAATACACGAGAATTGCAATTGTTATTCGATGTAAGACTGGTTTCAATTGCAGAGTTTGGTGTAGGCACCCCGCATCCAGCTATAATTGAAATTGTGTGAGATTTCGATGATCGAAATTCTATGGTTTTTTGATCTTTTACCATTAAAAATTTCATTACTAATCATACGAAATACCAGATTATTCTTTTGGTATTTATTC
Source organism: Dolichopus griseipennis (assembly GCA_963082915.1). NCBI lineage: Eukaryota > Metazoa > Arthropoda > Insecta > Diptera > Dolichopodidae > Dolichopus > Dolichopus griseipennis. Next base: position 104,554,353 of record OY720441.1, on the reverse strand, counting down.
TATAAATATATTATCCAATGATATGTTAGATGGATTAGCTAGAATTGTAAATGTTTTGATTTCACTTATATAAACATATTTTGCGTTTGCCTTTTCCAAAACAGTGTTATGTGCTATCAATATGCTAGGATTAATTGTTAAATGTTTCATGTATAATGTTTATAATGTATGTATAAAAATCTTGGTTTTCTAAAGCTAAAGCAATTCGAATGTCAACGTTATTTAAAAGTTATTTGGGAGTGTTGAACAAATCTACATGTAATTTTCCCATTAACTCTAGTATTGTAGAATAATTGAATAATTTTTACTTTGATTTAAAACCAGAATTGGTAAAATCATTTACATTTGGTTTATCTAATTTCTAACCAGATGCTTCCAGATGTGTTTGACTAGAACCTGTTCCATAATTTAGTAAGTAGTTAAGTATGCTTTATAATGGTACTAGCAAATTTACCCAGCGTTGCCTGGGAGCGTGCAATTTGCAAAAAAGCAAGCTTCAGCATATTTTTCGAAGTTCTGCTTTGGTTAAAAAGAAAGCCTCAAAAAAATATTTGTGGAGTTCCGTTAACCCGTTGCGACCCAACAGCTTTTTATAGGTCTTTTCGTTACCTTGCTATAAATTAGAAATGGTTTAACCGATTGACTTCAAATTTTGTATATTTGTTCCTCTTTGAGATTGGAGTTCACTCTATTAACTGACTTGGAATTTGATACCCCTTGCCACCCGACAATTTTTTCAAAAAAAATTTAGGAAGGATATTACGTCCAATTTTGCGAAATATTGCTTGGTCAAAATTTCAAAAACAGGTTTGTTGAGTTCCGTTAACCCATTGCACAGCAGCTTTTTACAGATTTTTTCATTGCTTTACTCTTAAGCAGAAACGGTTTGACCACTTGAATGTAAATTTTGTATGCGTACATGAATATACTTATCATTACTACGATTATTAAAAAAAAAATTTTTCTAAGTAAATTACGTCCAATATTTAAAAGTAGGTAAAACTTTTTTGAATTAGGGGAATGTTTAAAAAAATGTTTAGTTGAGTTTTTTTAACCGATTACAAAACAAAAACTTTAAAAAACAGTTTGCAAAACAGTTTTAACGATTATCTCTAATTTTTCTATACGTTTTTCGGTGAAACTTCCGGAAAGGGGTTGTGAGCTATCAAGATGACGTCATCACATAACGGTTCTAAATATCTCAAAGTTTCCAAATATATATACCATTAGTGGCGATGGCGCCATCTAGTGGTCGAAAAATGCATTACAAAAATTTCCTAAGATTTTGTAGCATTTTAATTAAAATGTTATATTTTTCCTGTAAGACCATAAACTAGAACCAACATCATATAATATTGTAGAGCATGATATTGCCTTTCATATAGATCTGGTTTCATCTGAATCGGTGCTACCGTTTTTAAGATATTGCAATTTAAAGTGAAAATTTAAAAAAAATCAAACTTTCAAAAAAACTACTATAACTGTGAAATTTTCAAAAACACCCTGTATTATTATTATACCATTAAAAAGGTCTCTTAAAACTCTTTCCAACGGTATATAATAAGTATGGCATATGTTGACAAATAGCCCCACCAGAGAACATAAATGCAAAAATGACACAACAATTTTATTAAAAAATACATTTTCATACTTTATTTGTCATAAATTTATTTTGCCTATTTGACAAATTTAAAAATGTAAGAATGCATTTTAGGTTTGGATACAATATTGAGTTTGGTTCTGGCAATTTGTTTTGAGGGATTTTGGGGGTGACAACCTCAAAGTTTTAAAATTTTTTTTATTTAAATATGTATGTAAAAACATAATTAGAAAGGCCCTTAGGCTACAAAATCAGAATTATGCGCTTTATCAGATTATAAGAATCTGAATTAGGATTATTTTAGAGTTGCATTTAAATTCATGATTGCCGCTTTTTCCAGAATATTTATATATGTATATGTATATCAAATATTAGAAGAGATTTTAGAGGCGGATTCTAAATGAAGATTACCGCTTTTTCCAGAATATTTATATATCTATAATATATATGTATGTTAGTTCCTCAATCAGAAGGGATTTTATAGTGAGTTTAAAATTTGTGATAGCAGATAGGGATTATATTTTTAATTCATTATTTTAACTAAAGATAACTTGATAACCTTTATGGAATTTGTATTCAAAACTTAGCGGAATGTCGTAATACAGTGTCTGAAAAAAAAATCTAGTGAAATATAAATTTACATTATGCACATAAATATGTAGGCATTAATCAGTATATAATTAAAATATATACCTAATTATGTTTATTTGTCTATTTATATATAATAATATGTGAGTTATTAAGATGCATCAAATAATTAAAAATAATGAAACAAATAAATAAATAAAGAATATATAAGTCCAGCTCCAATAGTTGAATCCAACTCTAAAATCTTTTCTAAGTCAGAATCTGGCATATTCATATATATTTTTAAATATTATGGAAAAAGCGGCAATCCTGATTTAGAATCCAACTCTAAAATCTTTTCTAATATTGGATAAACATATATACATATATTATAAATATTCTGGAAAAAGCGGATATCCTGATTAAGAATCAAACTTAAAAATCTCTTCTAACATTGTATATACAAACACCCATATAAATATACTGGAAAAAGCGGTAATCCTGATTTAGAATCCAACTCTAAGATCCCTCCTGATTAAGGTTCTTGTATGTATATATGTTTTTAAATATTCTGGAAAAAGCGAATAATTCTGATTTTGTAGCTAAATTCTAAGGTCCTTTCTAATTATATTTTTACATACATATTTAAATAAAAAAAATTTTAAAACTATGAGGTTGTCACCTCCAAAATCCCTCCAAATAAATTACTAAAACCTAACTCAATGTTGTATCAACCTATAAAGTACATTCTTACATTTTAAAATACATATTTCAACTGAAAAACCAAAAGGCAAAATAAATATATGAGAAATAAAGTATGAAAATGTATTTTTTGATAAAATTGTTGTGTCATTTTTGCATTTATGTTCTCTGGTGGGGCTATTTGTCAACATATGCTATACTTCTTATATATATCGTTGGAAAGAGTTTTAAGAGACCTTTCTAATGGTATAATAATAATACAGGGTGCTTTTGAAAATTTCACAGTTATAGTAGTTTTTTTGAAAGTTTGATTTTTTTTTTTTTTTTTTTTTAAATTTTCACTTTAAATTGCAATATCTCAAAAATGGTAGCACCGATCCAGATGAAACAAGATGTTTATGAAAGACAATATCATGCCCTACAATATTTTAAGATGTTGGTTCCAGTTTATTGTCTTACAGGAAAAATATAACATTTTAATAAAAATGCTACAAAATCTTAAGAACATTTTGTAATGCATTTTTCGACCACTAGATGGCGCCATCGTCACTAATGGTATATATATTCGGAAACTTTGAGATATTTAGAACCGTTATGTGATGACGTCATCTTGATAGCTCACAACCCCTTTCCGGAAGTTTTGCCCGTTTTTCTTCTGCTTCTTGACAATTTGGTGATCCTTCAATTTTTATTATTATCTAATATATAAAGAAGAAAATTTGTTTGTTTGTTTGTTTGTTTATTTGTTTGTTTGTTTGTTTGTTTGTTTGTTTGTTTGTCCAGGATTCACGTGAAAACCACTGGTCCGATTGTCACAAAATTTTAAAGGAATAATTCTGGGAGCCCGGGGGGTGACATAGGCTATGTCGCATTTTTATAGGTCAACAGGTTGCGGCTCCAGAGCCGTTTTAAGCTTTTTCGTTTTTTTGATGTCGAGTCGAAACGGTTTGACCGATTAACTTGAAATTTTGCACGAATGTTCTTCTTATTAAACGGAATTAATGTTATAAAGTTGGTTGGAATAAATTAACCGCTTTCGGCCCGGCGGGCTTCCAAAAAATTTTGTGTTTCCGATTTGTGTCCAATTTTACAGGGTGGTTTTGCAGTCGAAAAGAAAGGCTGGCACAAATTTTTGTTGGGTTCGGTTAACCCGTTTGGGCACGAGGGCCAATGAAGCTTTTTCAATGTTTTTGATATCGAGCCGAAACAGTTTGACCGATTGACTTGAAATTTTGCACAAATCTTCCTCTTAGCAAACGGAATTAGTTGTATAAAGATGGTTCGAAAATATTAACCCATTTCGGCCCGGCGGGCTTCCAAAAAATTATTTGTTTCCGATTTGTGTCCAATTTTACAGGGTGGTTTTGCAGTCGAAAAGAAAGGCTGGCACAAATTTTTGTTGGGTTCGGTTAACCCGTTTGGGCACGAGGCCAATGAAGCTTTTTCAATGTTTTTGATGTCGAGTCAAAACGGTTTGACCGATTGACTTGAAATTTTGCACAAATGTTCCTCTTAGCAACCGCAATTAGTTGTATAAATTTGGTTGGAATAATTTAACCCATTTCGACGTGGCGGGCTTCCAAAAAATTTTGTATTTCTGATTTGTGTCCAATTTTACAGGGTGGTTTCGCAGTCGACAATAGAGTCTGGCACAAATGTTTGTTGAGTTCCGTTAACCCATTTGGGCACGAGGGCGCAAAGAAGCTTTTTCAATGTTTTTGATTTCGAGTCAAAACCGTTTGACAAATTGACTTGAAATTTTGCACAAATGTTCCTCTTAGCAACCGAAATTAGTTGTATAAATTTGGTTCGAATAATTTAACCCATTTCGGCCTGGCGGACTTTCAAAAAATTTTGTGTTTTCGATTTGTGTCCAATTTTACAGGTTGATTTTGCAGTCTAAAGATAGGCTGCAAAAAGTTTTAGTTAATTCGATTAACCCGCTTTCCACGACGACGCCATGAAGTTTTCTATAAATTTTATTTTCTTATACGATTAAAAGTATTTTATTGAAAATTTTGTACCAGCATTTTAATTAAAACCCACATGGTTAATTTGGTTTTGACCTGTTTGTGCGTTTTGAACAAAGATTCAATGAAATTTTCAGTTTTCTTCAAATGAAATCTAAAAATCAAAAAATTCAATTTCTTATATATAATGCTAAAAAACATAGTATTTTAAAACAGTTTTTCCAAAAAATAAGCCTACATTTCTCTCATCAAATCATAAAAAAACAAGGAAGAGCGTATTACAATTTTCAGGTGAGTACTAAACAAAATATAAGTTGAAAAGCAAATTTTTAAATCTTTTCTAAACCATCGACTATATTTTATTCAAACGTTGGCAATTCAAGATAACTACAATTGACATAGTATAATGACATAATGGCAAATTTAGTATCCCCATTTGACCAACAGTCATTTTAATTCAGTTAACATTATTCGCCGGGAACCTAACATCCTCAACTATATCGTCAAGGAGCACCAAATTCTCAAGAAGCACCATTTATAGAAAAATTAGAGATAATCGTTCAAACTGTTATTTAAAGTTTTTGTTTCGCAATCGGTTAAAAGAACTCGACAAAACATTTTTTTAAGCATTCCCCTAATTCAATGAAGTTGCAAGCTTCCGGGCAACGCCGGGTAAATCTGCTAGTTATTTAATAATTATGAAAAGTTTCAAGTGAAATTTCATAAATTTGTTGAAAAATTGCTAGAATAAAAAACTCTTTTAAAAAAATTGCTTTATCACATTTTAAAATTAACATGTACATACACCATTCTTGTATTAACTTTTTATACCCTACACCTATGTATATACCATACACCATACATTAACTTTGGTATGGTGTTTGTAACCACCTAAAGGAAGCGAGCTAGATATGGAAAAGTATATATATTTGTGATCAGCGTGACCGCCTGAGTCGATATAGCCATGTCCGTCTGTCCGTCCGTCCGTAGGCACGATAACTCAAAAAATAATGGAGCTATCTTGATGAAATTTTAACTGTAGGTTACTAGGACTGAAAGTACGGCGGGGATTGCATAAGGGCGAAATCGGCCCATGGGTTCGGATTCCGGACCTTTTAATCGATCGAAGGGCACATATATAAAAAATCACGATAACTCAACAACTAATGACCCTTTCTTCATCAAATTTGTGCTGTAGGTTACTAGTAATGAAACTACTTCGGTGATTCCGTAAGGTCGGGATTGAACCACGCGTTCGGAACCTAAAACTTTTTGATCGAATTTAGGCCAAACGAGCATAATTCCGAAACCAATGAAGATAGAACCTCCAAATTTGGTATCAGGGTGTCCCCTCCTATCTTCTAAGTGTCTTGGGAATTTGGGTCCCATTGGAGTACTGGGTCGGGGACCAGCCACACATTTCCGAAAACCTTAAAGCATATCTTTAAAATTAATAAAGATAACAACTTGAAAAAATGTAGAAGCTTCCAATTTGCCACAAGGGTGTTCTTTACTATCTCTTGCGTGTTACCTTAATTTGGGATCAATTGGAGTGGTGGTTCAGTACCCCTCTTAGACCTCCGAAGTTTTAAAAGCTTATAATCGAAATTACTAAAAATAGTTACTTAAAATTAAGATAGACCGTTTAAATTGTGTACAAGGGTTAACTAGTACTATAAGTAAAGCGCGGGCTGTATAAAGGCAAAATCAGCCCATGGGTTCGGATTCTGGACCTTTTAGTCGGTGTCAGGGATAACGAACATATATTAAAAATCACGATAACTCAACAACTAATGAGGCTATCTTCATGAAATTTGTGCTGCAGGTTATTGGTAATGAAACTACGGCGGTGATTACGTACGGTGAGGATTGGACAATGGGTTCGGAACTGAGAACTTTTTGATCGAATTTAGGCCAAACTAGCGTAATTCCGAAACCAATGAAGATATAACCTCCAAATTTGGTATCAGGGTGTCCCTTCCTATTGCGTAAGTGTCTTTGAAATTTGGGCCCCATTGGACTAGTGAATTGGGGACCAGGCACTCAGTTCCGAGGACCTTAAAGCATATTTTCGAAATTAATAAAAATAGTAACTTGAAACAAATGTAGGAGCTTCAAATTTGGCCCAGGGTGTTCTTTACTATTTCTTCCGTGCCCCCCTAATTTGGGATCATTTGGAGTGGTCCTTCCTATTGCGTAAGTGTCTTTGAAATTTGGGCCCCATTGGACTAGTGGATTGGGGACCAGGCACTCAGTTCCGAGGACCTTAAAGCATATTTTCGAAATTAATAAAAATAGTAACTTGAAACAAATGTAGAAGCTTCAAATTTGGCCCAGGGTTTTCTTTACTATTTCTTCCGTGCCCCCCTAATTTGGGATAATTTGGAGTGGTGGTTCAGGACCTCTCTTAGACCCCCAAATGTGTAAAAGCTTATCATCGAAATTAATAAAACTAGTAACTTAAAATTAAGATAGAACGTTCCAATTGTATACAAGGGTTAACTAGTATTGAAAGTATGACGGGACTGCATATGGGCGAAATCGTACCATGGTTTGGGGTTCTGGAACCCTTGACAAGTTCAAAGACTAGCAAACATATATCTTAAAAACACCATAACTCAAAAAATAATGTTGGTATTTTGATGAAATTTAAACTCTAGGTTACTAGTAATGAAAGTACCATGGGAATTGGTTCTGGTTGAGTTTAATTTCAAAGCCAAAGAATATATTTCCTATGTCCTATGTGTCTCCGAAATCTAGACTTAATTGTAGTGGTTCAGCTATATTCAAAGGTACTTGCTGCATTTATGTAAAATTTATTTGAATATTTAAATGAATTATATGAAAAGGTCTTAATTTGTAATTTGTATTTATATACACTAACCATTTAAAATAATTGCAATTTTTAAAAATTTGGATTATTAAATACTTTATGCTTTGATTATCTTTTTATCACAAAATTTAATAATTAGAATTTTTTCATTTTGTAATTGAATTTGTTTGTTTGTTTTTTAATATTTTTAAATAGATAAATTAGTAAGAATTTGTAATATTTTTTAATAGATAGTGTAATTAGAAAATGTTTTTAGTATTATAAAGTTAATTTGGTTAGCTATGTCTTACGATCAAATTAATAACAACTTTTATGGTGTTAAAATGACTTATGGATATGTCCTTAAATTTGAACCAAATAGGTGTAGGGTATTTCTAAGTCGGTTGCACCGACTGACTGTTTCTTAACTTGTTTCAACAACATCAAGTTAAATTAAAATTCCATTGAGAGGTCAAAAGGGTATACTCAATTTGCCATTATGTCATTATACTAAGTAAATAGTAGTTTACTTGAATTGCCAGCGTTTGAGTAAAATATATTCGATGGTTTAGAAAAGGTTTAAAAATCTGCTTTTCAACTTATGTTTTATTTAGTACTTACCAGAAAGTTCTACTACGGTCTTCCTCGTTTTTTTATGATTTTATGAGAGAAATTTAAGCTTCTTTCTTGGAAAAACTGTTTTAAAATAGTATGTATTTAAGAATAATATATACGAAATTGAATTTTTTTGATTTTTAGACTTTATTTAAAGAAAACAGCAATTTTACACTGAAGTCGTTTTATAAAAACAACAACTACAAAGTAGATAAAAACAAAGACTTACGAAAAAATGTAGAGAAGGAAAATGTTACGTTATTTCAATTTAAAGATATTATTATTATTCGGATTCTTTATTAGCTATATTTTTATTATTATTAATAATATCTCATTTAGCTTTTATTTTTTTTTTGCTATTTAAGGAGAGCAAAAAAATTAGTCTTAGTAATTAAATGGGCTCTTGGAATAAAGGTAAACTTGCCTTACCAAACTTGTTAATACCAAAGCTTATAAAATTTCATTGAATCTTTGCAAAATGCGTAAACAGGTCAAAACAAATAAACCCTGTGGGTTTTTATAATTAAAATGCTGATACAAAATTTTCAATAAAATTCTTTTAATCGTTTAAGCAAATAAAATTTATAGAAAACTTCATGGCGTTGTCGTGGAAAACGGGTTAATCGAACTTAACTAAAACTTTTTGCAGCCTCTCTTTTGGACTGCAAAATTAACCTGTAAAATTGGACACAAATCGGAAACACAATTTTTTTTTGGGTCCCGCCACATTCCAGCCAAATTTATACAACAAATTCCGGTTGCTAAGTGGAACATTTGTGCAAAATTTCAAATCAATCGGTCAAACCGTTTTGATTCGGCATCAAAAACATTGAAAAAGCTTCATTACGCCCTCGTACCCAAACGGGTTCACCGAACTCAACAAAAATTTGTGCCAGACTCTCTTTTCGACTGCGCAATCACCCTGTAAAACTGGACACAAATCGGAAACACAAAATTTTTGGAAACCCGCCAGGGCGAAATGGGTTAATTTATTCCAACCAAATTTATACAATTAATTCCGGTTGCTAAGAGAAGCATTTGTACAAAATTTCAATTCAATTGATCAAACCGTTTTGACTCGACATCCAAAAAACAAAAAAGCTTAAAACGGCTCTGAAGCCGCAATCTGTTGACTTATAAAAATGTGACATAGCCTATGTCACCCCCCGGGCTCCCAGAATTATTCCTTTGAAATTTTGTGACAATCGGTTTTCACGTAAATCCTGGACAAACAAACAAACAAGCAAATTTTCTCCTTTTTATATTAGATAAGAAGTCTGAAGGAGGGATGTTTTTTCCATTTAGAGTTACATTACATTGTTTCATTAAAGAGTGTAATCAATTATTTACAACACTCGTTTCCTTTTGCTTTACCATTTTGACTTCAAACTGATCAATCTGTTTTTAATATTTGAACTATTAAAGAATGTAATCAATTATTTACAATACACGTTTCCTTTTACTTTATCATTTGGACTTCAAACTGATCAATCTTTTTTTAATATTTGAACTTTAAATTTGATGTAGGTTGATGATAAATTTCCATATGTATCTCCACGAAACAAATTCAATAGTGGACGGATTCTCCTGCAAAGGAGCTAAAGGATTGTGTGCTACCTCTTCTGAACGGAATATACTTGTTTGTACCGGTAATGATACAAAAAGATAAAGTTCAGATTTCATACACTTCATATTTAATTGATTATATTAGAGGTTTCACTTTGCTTTTTTCGTCGTTTCTACCTCAAATAATTCTTTTTAGAAATTGCTCATCCTTTAAATTTTTTTTATATTTTTTATAACACCTATGAAATAGGATAAGGGTGTATTAACTTTGGTTTGGTGTTTGTAAGCACCTAAAGGAAACGAGCTAGATATGGAAAAGTATACATATTTGTGATCAGCGTGACCTCCTGTGTCGATATAGCCATGTCCGTCTGTCCGTCTGTCCGTCCGCTCGTAGGCCCGATAACTACAAAACTAATTGAGCTGTCTTAATGACGTTTTACCTGTAGGTTACTAGTACTTAAAGTACGGCGGGGATTGCATATGGGCGAAATTTGGTACCAATTGAAGTGGGTGTTCGCGGACTATCCACACAGTTCCGATGACCTTAAAGCATATCTTCCAAAATAATAAAGATAATAACTTGAAACAAATGTAGAAGCTTAAAATTTGCAACAAATGTCTTCTTTACTTCTTTCTGCGTATCTTCTTTATTTGTGATCAAAGGGGTTGTTCAGGTAAGACCTCCCTTAGACCTCCCGAGGTTTAAAAGCTTATCATTGAAATTAATAAAAGACTTCTATATATTTTTTCAGTATTTTTTTAAATAAACGGTCAGTATTTTTTTAAATAAATTATCAGTATAAAATAATATTTTGGTCAGTATAGATAATTAACGGTCAATAAAATTTTGTATATTTGGTCAGGATAGTTTTATTTTTTTTTTTTTTTTTTTTTTTTTTTATTTATTTATTTATTTAGTGAATTCACTATTATATAAAAATTCATTTTTTTCTTTTATTCTTACATACTATAAAACAAAAAATATAAAACAAAGAATATAATATTTACAAATTATTTACATAAGTATAATAAAATTTAAATTTGTATATTATTCAAAATGTGCTTTTATATGAATTAAGAGTTTCTTTTTAAAAATACTGATATTAATTTCATTCTTTAAATAAAGTGGTAATTCATTAAATAGTTTAAGTCCTTTATACATTAGCATATTTCTCGTTCCTTCCCTTCTTATATTTGCCAATCTAAAATCATTTCTGTTTCTCAAATGGTGATGATGTACATCACTTACATAAATTAGTCTATCACATAAGTAGTTAGGTAATAGTTTATTTTTAATTTTGAAAACCATTACTATCACATTGTAGTATATTCTTTGATTAACACTAGCCCACTTCAAGCAATCTAACATGAACTTAATGGAAGTATATCTGTTCACTTTTAATATTGTTCTCATTCCCTTATTCTGTATCTTTTGTAGCCTATTTTTGTCTTCTTTATTGGCTGTACCGCAAGGATCAATTCTTGGAGTGCTACTATTTTTGATATATGTAAATGATATGGAAAAAGCTGTTTCGATGGCTAGAAAAAATAAGATTGATGAGCAATATTCAAAATGTGGTTTAACCATGGTGTTATAAATTTTTATAGATGTTGAAAGGCTGAGTTTTTTTCTAATTTTGGAAAAGAAATAACTTTTTTTTGCTGCTTTTTTACATATATAATCTACATGAGCTTTGAATTTTAATTTATCGTCTATAATCACTCCTAAATATTTAATTTCTCTAACCGGTGTTATACATATATTATTGATTTTGACGCTGCTTTGTGTTTCATCATTTATTATCATGCAGTTTGTCTTAGAGATATTTAGTTTAAGCTTATTAATTTCAAACCATTCATTTAAATTACCTAAATCTTCATTAATTTTTCGAATACATTCTTCAATGCTTTCATCAATGACGTAAATTAACGAGTCATCTGCAAAGAGTACTAATCTAGCCATCGAAACAGCTTTTTCCATATCATTTACATATATCAAAAATAGTAGCACTCCAAGAATTGATCCTTGCGGTACTCCTAACAGAATGTTAATTGCATCCGAAACAGCTTCGTTTACTCTTGTAACCTGCCTTCTATTACTTAGGTAAGATATAAACCAATTTAATTCATTCTCTTGAATACTATATTTGTGTAGCTTGTTGATTAATATGTTCCTATCCACTGTTTCAAAAGCTCTTCTCAAGTCCAGAAAGACTGCCACAATACATTTTTCCTCATTAACTGCTACTTTCCAATTTGTAATTACTAGATTAAGTAGCGATTCACAATTATGACCCTTTCTAAAACCAGATTGGTACTCAGAAATTAAATTATTTTTTTCAAAGTATGTTTCTAGTTGGTTATATACTATCTTTTCTAGAATTTTTGTTTCAATTGGTATCATATTGATTGGTCGAAATTCGCTGCATATGTTGGTATTTTTAACTTTTTGTGTAGGTATTACCATTGTTTCTTTCCATATGTCTGGGAAACTGCCGGAATTTAATGATATATTTATAATTGATAATAAATTCTCTCCTATAAGTTCAAACGCGTCTTTAACTGCAGTAATGCTAATTAAGTTCATATCTTTTTTATTATTTATTTCATTTACAATTTTTTTTAAATCATTTATCGTGATTAATTTAAATTTAAATATAGTGGAAATATTATCGATGAAATTATTATATTGTTTTATAGGAATACTGCTGTTAATACCAACTATACTATCAACGAAATATTCATTGAACTTATTAGCAATTTCTAAGTTATTTGTGTATATTTTATTATCGGTAAATTTCACTTGTTTAATTTTGTTTTTTGATTCATTTAACACTAATTTTTTTATTGTTTTCCACATATCTTTTTGATCTGTGCAATTCTCTACTTTATTTTTTACATATTTATTCTTTTCACTGCTAATTTTATTTTTAAATTCATTTCTTATACTTTTATATTTATTCCATTCTTCTTCATTATTTAAAAATTTAGCAACTTTGTATTGTTTAATTTTTTTTATTTTTAATTCATGCAGTTCTAATGTGAACCAGTTATTATTATTACTTTGATTAAATGTTTTTATTTCAACAAATTCATTAAAAATATTTCTTAGGCCTTTACTAAAAATTTCTGCTTTTATATTGCAGTTAAAGTTATATACCGTTAAAATTTCATTTCCGTTTAACTTTCTTATAAATCTATTTTTACTATATTTTAATATTTTAAAGCTGTTATTATTATCTTTTTTATCTTTTTTATTTAAATTGGTTTTTATGCTAATTTTAATTGTTTCATGATCGCTTATCTTCCAATTATCTTCAGTGAATGCTTTAATATTATTATTATCGTTTACTATCACATAATCAATTAATGTTTTACTGCTTTTAGATATTCTAGTATATTGATCAACGATTTGTTTGAATCCACTATCATTAATTATGTCTTTTATTTTATTTCTTTCAGTATTATCATTCAGCCAGTTAATATTAAAATCACCCACTATTAAAACTGTATGTGATATTTCGCTTAGTTCTTCCATTAACAAATTGAAATTACTGATAAAAGAATTCAAATTTGAGTAGTGGGGTGCCCTATAAACTGCTACTAGATAGAACACATTAGTCATATTGTATATTCTGATGATCAAAATCCAGAATTCAACATCTACGATGACTTTTTTGACTGACTCGAAATTCCAACAATTTTTCAGATAAAACATACATCCACCCGTATGACGTGAACTTGAATTAATTCTTAATAAACTGTACCCAGCAATGTTTATTAAATTATCCTCGTCCATTTCACAAAGATGAGTTTCAGATAAGCAAATGAAATCAAAAGTATTATTAACTGTTAGTAATTCAAATTCATAAAAATTGTTTATAATACCCTGACAATTTAAATACATTCCTACAATATCTTCTATTGATTGCTACTTAAAAATTTTTCTTTTTTCAATATTTATTTTTCTTAACAATGATGGACAATTTTTATCAAAAACATTATGTGAAATATCTAGTTGTAAATTCAGAGATTCATTCGCCCTTTTACAGTTTATACAAACTTGATTATTCTGTACACATTCTTTAACTAGATGATTTCCTCCACATTTCAGACATACCTTTGAGGATATAGTACATTTCTCACTTTTGTGCCCATACGCCAAACATTTAAAACATCTACGAACATCATAATTTTCATATATTTTACAATTATCCCAACCAATCTTTATTTTCCCTACTTCCATTATAGATTTGAAATCTTCTGTGCTAAGTTCAACAATTCCATTATATTTCTCTTCACTTTTGCTACTTTTGTACGATTTTATAAATTTTATTTCATTCTCGAATTTCATTATATTTTGCTTAATAATTCTTTCTACTAGCTCTTCTTTTTCATATTTTTCTGTCATACCTACTATTAAAATTTTTGGTTTTATCTTTTTTAAGACAACGACATCATAATTTTCATTCATTTTATTTTTAATTTCATTTTCAATGTTACCTACAGAACTATTGTCCTCACAAAATATTGCTACTTTGCCATCTCTTCTTTCAGATAATCCACTTAATTTGTAGTTTATTGGGTTGATAACTTTTTTGACGGCTGTCTTTGTCACTTCTGACTTTTGGTTTTGTTTTGGTTTTATCAATACAACAGGGTTTTTTTTAACCATATCAGAATACAAAGGAGTTAACTTTTTCTTTTGTACATTGCTACTTTTTGGTACTTCTTCAACAATATTTTTTACGTTTATCATTTCCAGTTTATCACAAATTTTCTCACCTTCAAGTTTGAAATCTGCCGCGTAAGTCTCACCTAAGCGTTGCTCTAGATCAGCAAGTTTATCATAAATTTTTTGTTCTAGGTTGAAAAATTTTTGATCAATAACATTCAATATATTATCTTCAAAACTTTCAAGACGTTCAATTAATTTGTTAAGCATTTCGTTAAGGTAATCATTGCTACATGCGTTAACATTCTTATTATAGACCTCTTTATTTTTACCCATAACGGGTGCAGGAGCAGATTTTGATGAAGAAGTACTAGTACTAGTGGATCTTAATTTCATTTGCTTGTCCATATTAGATATATTTGTTATACTCGTATATTTATTGGTAAGTAAATTATTTTTTATACCCTACACCTATAGAATAGGTAAAGGGGTATATTAACTTTGGTATGGTGTTTGTAACCACCTAAAGGAAGCGAGCTAGATATGGAAAAGTATATATATTTGTGATCAGCGTGACCGCCTGAGTCGATATAGCCATGTCCGTCCGTCCGTAGGCACGATAACTCAAAAAATAATGGAGCTATCTTGATGAAATTTCAACTGTAGGTTACTAGGACTGAAAGTACGGCGAGGATTGCATAAGGGCGAAATCGGCCCATGGGTTCGGATTCCGGACCTTTTAATCGATCGAAGGGCACATATATAAAAAATCACGATAACTCAACAACTAATGACGCTTTCTTCATCAAATTTGTGCTGTAGGTTACTAGTAATGAAACTACTTCGGGGATTCCGTAAGGTCGGGATTGGACCATGCGTTCGTAACCTAGAACTTTTAGATCGAATTTAGGTCAAATGAGCATAATTCCGAAACCAATGAAGATAGAACCTCCAAATTTGGTATCAGGGTGTCCCCTCCTATCTTCTAATTGTCTTGGGAATTTGGGTTCCATTGGAGTACTGGGTCGGGGACCAGCCACACATTTCCGAAGATCTTAAAGCATATCTTTAAAATTAATAAAGATAACAACTTGAAAAAATGTAGAAGCTTCCAATTTGCCACAAGGGTGTTCTTTACTATCTCTTGAGTGTTCTCTTAATTTGAGATCAATTGGAGTGGTGGTTCAGTACCCCTCTCAGACCTCCCAAGTTTTAAAAGCTTATAATTGAAATTACTAAAAATAGTTACTTAAAATTAAGATAGACCGTTTAAATTGTGTACAAGGGTTAACTAGTACTATAAGTAAAGCGCGGGCTGTATAAGGGCGAAATCAGCCCATGGGTTTGGATTCTGGACCTTTTAGTCGGTGTCAGGGATAACGAAAATATATTAAAAATAACGATAACTCAACAACTAATGAGGCTATCTTCATGAAATTTGTGCTGTATGTTATTGGTAATGAAACTACGGCGGTGACTACGTACGGTGAGGATTGGACAATGGGTTCGGAACTGAGAACTTTTTGATCGAATTTAGGCCAAACTAGCGTAATTCCGAAACCAATGAAGATATAACCTCCAAATTTGGTATCAGGGTGTCCTTTCCTATTGCGTAAATGTCTTTGAAATTTGGGCCCCATTGGACTAGTGGGTCGGGGACCAGGCACTAAGTTCCGAGGACCTTAAAGCATATTTTCGAAATTAATAAAAATAGTAACTGTGTAAACAAATGTAGAAGCTTCAAATTTGGCCCAGGTTGGTCTTTACTATTTCTTCCGTGCCCCCCTAATTTGGGATCATTTGGAGTGGGGGTTCAGGACCTCTCTTAGACCTCCAAATGTGTAAAAGCTTATCATCGAAATTAATAAAACTAGTAACTTAAAATTAAGATAGAACGTTCTAATTGTATACAAGGGTTAACTAGTATTGAAAGTATAACGGGACTGCATATGGGCGAAATCGTACCATGGTTTGGGGTTCTGGAACCCTTGACAAGTTCAAGGACTAACAAACATATATCTTAAAAACACCATCAAAAAATAATGCCGGTATTTTGATGAAATTTAAACTCTAGGTTACTAGTAATGAAAGTACCATGGGAATTGGTTCTGGTTGAGTTTAATTTCAAAGCCAAAGAATATATTTCCTATGTCCTATGTGTCTCCGAAATCTAGACTTAATTGTAGTGGTTCAGCTATATTCAAAGGTACTTGCTGCATTTATGTAAAATTTATTTGAATATTTAAATGAATTATATGAAAAGGTCTAAATTTGTAATTGTATTTTAGAAATACATTTATTGCATATTTTGCGTTTGTAAGCTTTTCTATTAGGTATATAAACCAACCATTTAAAATAATTGCAATTTTTAAAAATTTGGATTATTAAATATATTATGCTTTGATCATCTTTTTATCACAAAATTTAATAATTAGAATTTTTTCATTTTGTAATTGAATTTGTTTGTTTGTTTTTTAATATTTTTAAATAGATAAATTAGTAAGAATTTGTAATATTTTTTAATAGATAGTGTAATTAGAAAATGTTTTTAGTATTATAAAGTTAATTTGGTTAGCTATGTCTTACGATCAAATTAATAACAGCTTTTATGGTGTTTAAATGACTTATGAATATGTCCTTAAATTTGAACCAAATAGGTGTAGGGTATTTCTAAGTCGGTTGCACCGACTGACCGTTTCTTAACTTGTTTTTAATCAGTATAATTAAAAAACAAAGCAGTATTTTTTTTTAATTTAAAATTTTTCTTACACAAAAAAAGATTATTTAAGTAATATGTACATACATATATAAAAAAAACAACAAAATATTAAATTTTTATTCTTATTCAATTAAAAGAGCACGGGTTGCTAACTTTGGCCTTCCTCTTGCACGTTTCTGCCCTATGGGAACTTGTTTAGCTGCTGGGAGAGGTTTAACATATTTCAGTCTAATAGCTACACCTATGATATGCTCGCATATAAATTTTTTAAATGTTTATCTATATATAATTTAGAAATCTTAATCAATGGTTTTATTTAATATTATTTTAGTTCAGTAATCTTAATTTTTATATACACTTCTATAATTTTAATTTATCATTAACTTTACAAGTATCTTGTCTGAATCAGACTAACTTGTTGTTTAATTTTTTTTACATTAAAACGATAAAAAATCTAGAAGGTAAACTGAATGACAAAAAATGTTTGGGTTTTTCAATTAAAACCTTAAGGTAAAAGGATATTTTTGGGTTTTTCAATTAAGACCTTAAGGTAATAAGTCGGCTTTTCATGATAAAAATTTCAGACGTAATACCCTTTTTTTGGGTTTTTTTCATAATTCATATTTTAATTAATGAAATATAAAAACTGATAATTTTATTATTATACACTGATATTTAATTTTAATTACTGATAATTTATTTAAAATACTGACCATTTATTTTATCTACCAACATTTTAATTAAAATACTGATCGTTTTTATATTAGCCGTCGACATACTGATCATTTATTTTACCTACTGACATGTTATTTTAAATACTGACCATTTATTTAAAATACTGACCAAAAATATATAAAAATACTGACCCATTAAATAGCAGCCTTAATAAAAATAGTAACTTAAAATTAAGATAGATCGTTCCAATTGTGTACAGGGGCTACCTAGTATTGAAAATGTATCGGGAACAGCATATAGGCGAAATCGAACAATGTGTTCGAATTCTAGAATCTTTGCCCAGTTCAAGGCCTAACGAACATATATTCAAAAGACACGATAACTCTATAACTAATGATGCTATTTCGATGAACTTTAAACTTTACGTTACTAGCAACGTAAGGGCATTGCTTATGTTCGAGACCGAACAATGGCCTTGGATTCCAAAAGCTTTTGATCGAATTGAAGCCAAACGAGCATAATTTCGGAGCCAAAGAGGATAGAACCTTAACATTTAAGGAAAAGAACCTTAAAATTTGGGAAAAAAACTTGAAATAAAAGAAAATTAATTTATATATTTCAATTCAATTACAAAGTGAAAAAATTTGATTTATAAAATTTTGTGATAAAAAGTTAATCAAAGCATAATATATTTAATAATTCAAATTTTTCAAAATTGCAATTATTTTAAATTGATAGTCTATGTACCTATTAGAAAAGCTTATAATCGCAAAATATGTAATAAATGTATTTCTAAAATACAATTACAAATTTTGAACTTTTATAACATATAATTCATTTAAATATAAAAATAAATTTTATATAAATGAAGCAAGTACCTTTAAATACAGCTTAAATATCGTACACAATGTCTTAATTATATATCACCTATGGTAATAATTCAATAAAATTATGATATAATAAAAATTACAAAAAAAATAAATTTAATCGTTTATTAAAAAAATATTTTGTTTTTAATTTATAAAATATTATATAAAATATGTTTTATGGTAAAATTCTTAGCCTTTTAAAAATATAAAAATGTTAAATAACAAGTGATAAAAAAACCAAGGGTTTTTAAAAAGAACATTTTCAAAATTATATAGTGTTTCTGCTTAGACGGACAGCTTTATAAAATTGTAAAATGGTTCTTCCTTAATTCAAGAAGAGGTCAACAGGTATGCTCGATAATGTTTGCCACTACTTAACAAATGAAAAAATAACGTTCTATGTGCTAAAACGTGTTGTCAACCATGTTGAAACTGAGGGAAACTGGCAGAGTTAAACGGTATAAGTAATTTTTTCGAATTTTTATGGCTATTTTTAAGCTAATACAGGAATAAAAAAAATAAAAAAACTGCAAATTAAAATTATATATATTGTATTGCTTTTTATTTTTATTATATTTTTCACAAACTTTTTAAAGCCCTGGTGATATTTTTAAATTTTTAGATTTTTAGATTTTAGATGGTGATGTTTTTAAGTTTTTAGATTCCTCGTGTTATCCTCCACTCCCTTCTCTGACATTGATTCATAATAATGCAGGGTTACCATTGAGAGTTTTTTAGCAGCCACAGTTTGCCCCAATAGAAGCTTTGTGAGATCTATCGGCTGATGGAGAATAAATTCACTTTTGAATTGAAAGGCATTACATTTGCCTATTTTTAATTTAAATGGCTTATGGAATTGTACTATAGAACTGTTGTCTTATTCCATATTTCTTATTCAAATTTTCCTTTTTAAACGATTAAAAATTTTTAATTTAAACATTTACTTTTATACTCTACCATTATTTCAATGTTAATACAAGCTGATCTTTTAAAATATAAATTTATTTTTTTATTATAATCTCCAATTTTTTTTTAAACCGGTCCTCTAAAGGTACTGCGAAAGTCCGGCTAAATACTCTGACTGCCGAGGCTAAAATCTGTCCCTTCACCCAGAACTCTGTCGAATTCGGCCAGTACTCCGGCGCCTGGCGAATTATGCCACAACTCTGGCGCCTGACGAAATCCACCGGAATTGTGCGGATTCGACCGGACTTTGGTGGATTATGGCGGATTCGGCCGGTCTCTGGCGGCGCACTCAACTTGTCCTCTTTTGAATGTACGAAAACTTTTCTAAATTAATTTTTCGTTGGAATAAATAAAACTCACGGTCTCTAATTAAAAATGTGTACATTTTCCGGCTTTTAATTGACTGGTTATCAGGCAACCCTCTATTTTTATTTTTCTAAAAATAAAAAATTTCCCACTCTGTCCATAGTTGGTGCAATCTGCTGATATAAATATGGGTTGCTGGCTCAATTTCTTTCTTTCTTACAATTTGTTGTTGGAAACGATAAACATTATTTCTTGAAAGAATGTGCTTTAGTAGCTGAAAGGTCACTGGTACCGACACTATTTGTATTTAGAACACCGTAATCGTTCGAAGAACTAAATAGCAGTGTTAAAGAACAAAATGAATTCAATAAAACGTAATTAATGGTATTGACTGGTATGATGGATTTATTGAATATTTAGCAATTAAACTTAACGAAAAATTTAGGCACGATAACTCAAAAAATAATGGCGCTACCTTGATGAAATTTTAGCGGTAGGTTACTATACCTGAAAGTACGGCGGAGATTGCAATTGGGTGAAATCGGACCATGGATACGGTGCTAGACCTTTTAATCGGTCCAAGGGCTAACGAATATATGAAAAATCACGATAATTCAACAACTAATGACGCTATCTTCATCAAATTTGTGCTGTAGGTTACTAGTAATGAAATAACGGCGGGGATTGCGTACGATCGCGATTGAACCTTGGGTTCAGAACCTAGAACTTTTTGATCAAATTTAGACCAAACGACCATAATTCCGAAACCAATGAAGGTAGAACCTCCAAATTTGGTATCAGGGTGTCCCTTCACATTTCCTTAGTGTCCTTGAAATTCGGGCCCCCTTAGAGCAGTGGGTCGGGGACCAGCCACACACTTCCGAAGACCTTAAAGCATATTTTTAAAATTCATAAAGATAGCAACTATAAAAAAGGTAAAATTTAGTACCTCTAAGAGGGGTAGATTTAAAAACTTAAAATCGAGTTCTGGTCGAGTTCGGATTCTAGAAGCTTTTGATCGATTTAGGTCAAACGAGTATAATTTCGAAGCCAAAGAATATGTTACCTTTTTCCTATGTGTCCCAAAAATTTAGGCTTAATAATTGTAGTGGTGGTTCAGGTGCCTCCTAAGAAATCCCAAAACTAAAAAGCTTATCTTCGAAATTCATGAAGATAGAAACTTTAAATTTGATACACGAAGGTTCTTTTCTATTTCCGTTTTTATTTAACACATTTATATTTTTAAAAGGCTAGGAATCTTACCATAAAACATATTTTGTATAATATTTTATAAGTTAAAAACAAAATATTTTTTTAGTAATCGATTAAATTCTTTTTTTTAATTTCATATATTTTATCATATATCATATATTTTATTGAATTATTACCAAAGGTGATATATAATTAAGACATTGCGTGTAATACTTAAGCTTTATTCGAAGGTACTTGCTGCATTTATGTAAAATTTATTTTTATGTTTAAATGAATTATAATTATTATTTGAAATTATTAGGTATATATAGTATCTTAAAATTAAAAAAGAACTACCAATTGTATATAAGGGTTAACTTGCATTGAAAGTACGGAGGACACTGCATATGGGCGGGTTCTGGAAATTTTGATCGGTTCAAGGGCTAACGAACATATATCACAAAAATAAGATAACTCAAAAGCAAATGGAGCTATCATAATGAAATTTAAACTATAGGTTACTACTACTGAAGATACGGCGGGGATTGCATATGGGCGACATCGAACCACGAGTTCAAATACTAGAACTTTTTGATCGATATTAGGCCAAACGAGCATATTTCCGAAACAAACTTCAAATTTTGTATCAGTGTATCTCTTCCTATTTTCTTATTGTCCTTGATGTCAATGCCAATTAGAGTAGGTGGTTGGGGACCTTAAAGCATATGTTCGAAATTATATAATAACTTGAAATAAAAATAGAAGGTATAAATTTGGTAAACGGTTTTTTTTCCTATTTTCTATTTGTCCCCGCAATTTAGATTAATTGAAGTAGGTTCAGGTGCCTCCTAAGAAATTCTAAAATGAAAACGCTAATCTTCGAAATTCAAGAAGATAGAAACTTTAAATTTGATACACGAGGGTTCTTGCCTATTTCCGTTCTTATTAAACACTCTTATATATTTAAAATGCTAAGAATTTTACCATAAAACTTATTATGTATTATATTTTATAAATTACAAACAAAATATTTAATTAAAATTAAAAACCATCAAATTGTACAATCTTTTATATATATTAAGAACAAATTAATATCTCTTTCGAATAACTTTTGGTTTAATGAAAATTAAAAACACAGATATAAGCGGCATTATGTTGTAATACTTATTTAACAACAGAAGTGCTCAAAATTCCTTATAATAAAAATAAAAGATGAGAATTAACCAATTCTAATCGCAATGTATCAATCTGAAATTAATCTTTTCCGTACCTGTAATCTGGATCACGTCATATTCCAAGGAAAACTAAGTAGGATATAATCAGAATTTTTTAACTGTAAAGAATTAAAATATTAAAAATTGAATTATATATAACATTAAAAAAATAGTAAATTAAGAGAATAAATTTAAAAGTTATTTAAAATTGAAATAACTAATCAAGGGTACTAATAATTCATCGGTAGATGCACTACAACAAAAAATCTTGAAAAGAAGTAATTGTTGTATGGGTGTAAAATTTTATTGAATTGGATTAAAAGTTTTAAATAAGTAACTTAGTAATTGAATTTTATGAATACATTTATTTCGGGTTTTTTTGTTTTTTAATATTTTTAAATAGATAAATTAGTAGGAATCTTTAATATTTTTGAATTGACAAAATAATTGGAAAAAGTTTTTAGTATTAAAAAGTTAATTTGGCTAGCTATGTCTTACAACCAAATTACTAAAAGCTTTTATGGTTATGGAAGGGGATATTTTTAAGTCGGTTGCAACGACTTAATGTTTCTTTACCTTTTATTTTTTAATTAAACAATTTTAAATGATATACTTTTTATTATATAGTTTAGTGATATATTTGTTTTTTTTTAAATTGTCCGAAACATTCTTTGTATTTTTTTTATCATTTTTAATTCGGGATGATATTCTATTAAATAAATTAATAAAATTTTTCATACTTTTGCAGTTCCATCGCTTTTATAAATACACAACATTATTGACCGCAAACTGATGTACGATCGCTTTGTAAAACTTTGAAAGTTCTTTTTGGGAAGAAAACATTTGATTGATTTTCGAGAGCAAAAACAGCTTTCAGTTTCACCTATAAAGGCGAGTTCTCAAAAAGCTACTCAATAAAATTTTTTTTGGGGCTTTCTTTTTAGCCAAAGCAGAATTTCATAAAATCGGACAAAATTTGGACACAACATTTTTTTTGACCAACCATCGGCCCGACATGATTTAACAAATTCCAAAACTGTTAATAGTGTCAACTCAATTCTCAAGGAGCATCACGTATACAAAATTTGAAGTCAATTGGTCAAACCGTTTCGAATTTAGAGTAAAGTATTGAAAATGCCTATAAAAAGCTGTTGGGCCGCAATGGGTTGATGGAACTCAACCAAATTTTTTTTGAGGCTTTCTTTTAAGCCAAAGTTGAATTTCGTAAAATCGGACAAAATTTGGACCTAACAATTTTTTTTGACCATCCGTAGGCCCGGCATGGGTTAACAAATTCTAAAACTGTTAATTTTGTCAACTCAATTCTTAAGGAGCATCACGTATACAAAATTTGAAGTCAATTGGCTAAACCGTTTCGAATTTAGAGTAAAGTATTGAAAATGCCTATAAAAAGCTGTTGGGCCGCAATGAGTTAATGGAACTCAACAAAATTTTTTTTGGGGCTTTCTTTTTAGCCAAAGTAGTACTGCGCAAAATTGTACAATATTTGCTTCCAACATTTTTTTTTGGCTAACCGTCGGCCGGCATGGGTTAACAAATTCCAAATCTGTTAATAGTATCAACTCAATTCTCAAGGAGCATCACGTATACAAAATTTGAAGTCAATTTGTCAAACAGTTTTCATTTTAGAACAAAAAAGTTTAAATACTTGCACCACAGCCCCAACTTGGCGGTCCGTTAGAGCAAAATTTTTGGGCCACGATTTCTTTCCGTACCCAAAAACCTCTATATACAAATTTTCATGAAAATCGGCTGGGCAGTTTAGGAGTCTATTCGCTACATACAAACAAACAAACAAACAAACTTTCGCTTTTATATATGTAGATATTATCAATATTTTTCTTTAGTATGGCTAAAAATTAAACAAATGATAAAAACCGTAATTTTTTTAATTTTTAAGTTCTAATAGCCCCTCTATGGGGAAGGTTGCCCAATTTATCAAGGATCTAATCCTCACTACTCCCCTTCCCCCAGCTTTTTTAGGTTCAAGGAATTAAATTGTGAATTCTAGCAAAATTTGGAATTTTATTTAGAATTTTACTATATAAGCAAAAATGGTTAAAACTGACAGAGACTTTCTTCTATTTAAAGAACCGCTTTTAAATTTAAGAAAATCTTTTAACATATGTTAAAGTATAATGTTGGACCTTAAAATTTTGTATATTAACAAAAACAAATTTGAACAGGTATTCAAGTTACAGATGTTTAAAAATAGCAAAATTTAAATTTTCGAGCTCTTATAGCTGCTGAACAGGGGACGTGACAAAAATATTTTGTTAACTGACTCCTACTAATTTCTGAAGTTCTAACTTCTCCCAAAATTTCAAGATCCAGCTGGAACCGTTTAGGAGATATGTGGGGCCAAAAATTTTGCAAAAAATGAGTTTTGCATAATGGTAAATTTTAGTACCGCATGGCAACTCTGTACATTTAAATGATATATTTTTGTAAAGCCTAAGCAAGCAGCTCTCTTTTACCGTTTTTAGATTGAAAATATAGCTAACAGAACTATTATTACATCAATTTAAATCTAGGGCTTTTTTTAAATTTGCGGGGGCTGTAGCTTCGTCACCCTTCAAAATTAAGAAAAACTTTTAACAAATGTTGAAATATATTTAAAGAGCTTTCAATTTTGTAAATCACAAAAAAAAAATTTGAACAGGTATTCAAGTTACAGGTGTTTAAAAATAGCTAAATTTCAATTTTTGGGCCCTTAGAGCTGCAAAACAGGGGACGTGACAAAAAAATTTTGTTAACCGACTTCTACTTAACCCTAAACATTTGTCTTTTACTATAATTTATAAAGTATAAAGTTTATAAAGTTTATAAAACCAGCTATCTTTTGCCGTTTTCAGATTGAAAATATACTTAATAGAACTCTTGTTATAACAATTTGAATATAGGGCTTTTCCCAACTTTCGGGGGCTGCAGCTCCATAACGGGTGGGGCTACAGAAAAAACTTCTTGTACGAAATAATTTTTTTTGTAATACCTACTCGTGGTTAAAATTTCTTTTCTCTACTTCAAACGATGTAAAAGTTTTTGTAAACATACGGACAGACAGACAGACAGACAGACGGACGGACAGAGTGAAACTATATAGGCACATTTTTACAAAATTTTTTGAAAATGTGCTAAAAACGGAAATATAAAAGAACCCTCGTGTATCAAATTTTAAGTTTCTATCTTCATGAATTTCGAAGATAAGCTTTTTATTTTTGGGGTTTCTTAGGAGGCACCTGAACCATCCCTACAATTAAGTCTAAATTTCGGGGACACATGGGCAATAGGATATGTATTCTTTGGCGTCAAAATTATACTCGTTTGACCTCAAACCGATCAGAAGCTTCTAGAATCCGAGCTCATTGTGCAAACTCGACCAGAACTAATTCCCATGATACTTTCAATACTAGTAACCTAGAGTTTAAATTTCATCAAAATAGCGGCATCATTTTTGAGTTATGCTGTTTTTAAGATATATGTTTGTTAGCTCTTAAACTTTTCAAAGGTTGCAGAACCCGAAACATGGTACGATTTCGCCCATATGCAGTCCGCGCTGTACTTTAAATACTAGTTAACCCTTGTAGATCCCATCTGCCGATTTCGACCATTTGCAATACCCGCCGTACATTCAGTCCTAGTAACCCACAGTTAAAATTTCATCAAGATAGCTCCATTATTTGTTCAGTAATCGTGCCTACGGACGAACGAACGGACATGGCTATATCGACTAAGAAGGTCACGCTTATCACAAATATATATACTTTTCCATATCTAGCCCGCTTCCTTTAGGTGGTTACAAACACCATACCAAAAATAATATACCCTTTTACATATTCTATAGGTGTAGGGTATAATAATATTTCCGAAAAATATGCTACCAGAATTGGTACGCAATCCAAATGGTTACATCTTGATTCGTATACTGACTTTGGAGAAGTTGTTTCCGATCTTAATTAATTTATTAAAAACGACACACAACAAATAATCGTTAAAAATACAAACAAAACAAGTGATGAAAAAAAACCAAGGGTTTTTAAAAAAGCACATTTTCAAAATTATATTGTTTTACATACTGAGTTTAACTTTGGAAATATTTACTTGGAAATAGATACTACTGACTTATAAAATTTACTGCTAACAGTAAACTTTTTATTTCAATGGGGAAGGTGGAAGCTTGCCAAATTTTTCAAAAATCTAACTTCAATAAACCTAACAGAACTCTTGTTATATCAATTTAAATATAGGGCTTTTTTGGAATTTTCAGGGGCTGTAACTTCGTCACCCTTCAAAATTAAGAAAAACCTTTGACACATGTTGAAATATAATTATAGAGCTTTGAATTTTGTCTATCACTAAAAAAAAATTTGGACAGGTATTCAAGTTACAGGTGTTTAAAAATAGCAAAATTTCAATTTTCGAGCCCTTATAGCTCCTAAACATGGGGCTGGACAAAAAAATTTTGTTAACCGACTCCTACTAATTTCTAGGTATCTAACTTGTCCCAAAATTTCAAGACCCTAGCTTGAACCGTTCAGAAGATATGTGTGGCCAAAAATTTTGCGAAAACTGAGTTTTGCGTAATATTAAATTTTAGTACCGTATGGCAACCCTAAACATTTTCCTTGTAAAAATTATCAGCTATCATTTGCCGTTTTCAGATTGAAAATATATGTAACAGAACTCTTGTTATAACAATTTAAATATAGGGCTTTTTCCAACTTTGGGGGGCTGTAGCCCCGTAACAGGTGGGGCTACAGAAAAAAATTCTTCTACGAAATTATTTTTTTTGCAAAAACTACCCATGGTTAAAATTTCTTTTCTCTATTTCAAACGGTGTAAAAGTTTTTGTAAACATACGGACGGACGGACGGACAGAGTGAAGCTATATAGGCACATTTTTACAAAATTTTTTGAAAATGTGCTAAAAATGAATGGATCACAGAACAAATTCTAAGAAAAATTAAAATAAAAAATTCATTCTTTAGGTATAAAAAAAAATATCCAAATGATAATCATATTAACAATTTATACTTACAATATAAAGATAATGTAAAAAATTTGAAGCTAAAACAAGTAAAGAAACAGTCAGTCGGTACAACCGACTTAGAAATACCCTTCACCTAATTGGTTCAAATTAATGAGAAGTCCATAAGTCATTTTGATTTTAAAACCATAAAAGCTTTTATTAGTTTGATCGTAAGACATAGCTAACAAAATTAACTTTATAATACTAAAAACATTTTCCAATGTTTTAAAGAGTAACACGTTTAGCGAGGTAAATGAAATTGAATTTAATAATAGGAAATATGTCGATAAGGTAACCATAGCAAATAAATTTAATGAATTTTTTATTGATAGCATAATTGAAATTAATGCAAATATTCCAAATAGTGAATTTAAAAATTTAGTAAATAGAAATGAAAATGCGTTTTCATTTGAATTAATAACCTTAAGTAAATTAAAATGCATTATTAAAAGCATGAATAATAAAAGAGATGTAAATTTTATAAATAAGAGAATAATTTTAGATAATTTTGATATCATTAGAGAAAATCTATTAGATATAATTAACGACTCACTAGCTACAGGTAAATACCCTGAAAATTGGAAGGAAACAACCGTAATCCCAATAGAAAAGGTTAAAAATACTATAAAATGTAATGAATTTCGACCGATAAATATGATCGCATGCGAGGCAAAAATTTTAGAGAAAGTAGTGAATATACAATTAGAAAATTTCTTAGAAAAACATCAACTAATCTCTGAAAATCAGTCAGGTTTCCGCAAAAATCACAGTTGTGAAACATTATTAAATCTGGTAGTGAGCAATTGGAAAGTCTCCATACATAACAAAAAAACCATAATTGCAGTGTTTGTTGATCTCAAACGAGCATTTGAAACAGTAGACAAAAATATTTTAATGAAAAAACTTGAAAAATATGGAATACGAGCAAAAGAATATAAATGGTTTGATTCATATATAAATAATAGAACTCAGAGAACAAAATTTAAAAATCATTTCTCTGAATCTAAAAAAGTTCCCACAGGGGTTCCACAAGGAACCATTTTAGGAGTCTTATTGTTTTTATTATTTATTAACGACATAGAAAAAGTGGTTGAGTTTGGTAAAATAGTACTTTTTGCTGACGACGCATTAATTTATATAGAGGATGGATGAAAATGTTAATCAATGTGTTAATAAAATAAACGCAGATTTAAGTAACATCAATAGCTGGTTTAAAGAAAATAAACTGAGCCTAAATATTCAGAAAACTAAGGCAATGGTGTTTAATGGTGTCTTAAATAATTCTATTTCAATCGATGGTACAATTTTGGAAACGGTCGATGAAATAAAATATTTAGCTTTAATTATTGACAGAAAGTTAAATTTTACCAAACATATTGACTTCATGTGCAAAAAAATCGCAAAAAAACTATCATTTATGTATCGGATTAGAAATAAACTTTCTTTATGCAGTGCAATAAATATTTTTAACACGATGGTAAAGCCACATTTCGAGTATTGCTCAACCGTTATTGCGTTCTCATCCAATTTAATTTTAGAAAGGCTACAAAAGCTTCAAAATCGTGGAATGCGTATAATTTTGAAATGTAGCAGATATACATCGATTAACTTGTTTTGATCTCGGAAACGAATGGTTATATAAAGAAGAGAGGAGAAAAATAAATTTTAAATTTTAAATAAAAAATATTAGAAAATATTAAAAGTATTCTAAATAAAAATTTAAAAAAAAAAATATTAAATATGTAAAAGTGCATAAATTTTTGAAAAAGCAGAAATATTAAAATATAAAGAGAAATTCACATTAAAATTTAAAAAGAAAAATAAAATATAAAGAGACTTTAAATACTTAATTTATAAAAAAAAAAACGGATTGAACAGTTTTTGTTACTTTTTTTATTTTTAAAGTGCATAAATTTTTGAAAAAGCAGAAATATTAAAATATAAAGAGAAATTCATATTAAAATTTAAAAAGAAAAATAAAATATAAAGAGACTTCAAATACTTAATTTATAAAAAAAAATGGATTAAACAGTTTTTGTTACTTTTTTTATTTTTTAATTTGAAACAAATACATTAATTGAAATGAAAAAAAATGAGTTGCATAGCGGAGTGTAAATTACTTGGTAGTAGAAATGAGAAGAGAGTTCAGTGTGGTGGAATGTGTGGTAATTATTATCATATTAAATGTGTAGGAGTAAAGGAGATGGATTTGAATTACATCAATGAAAGTAAGCAGATTTTTTATTTATGTATGTTATGTATAAATTTTAAAAAAAGTTTATTAGAAAAGATTGAATGCATTAATAATTACGTGGAGGAAAACAAAAATATTTTTATTGAACAAAGTATTAATTTACAGAAAATTACACAAAAAATTGAAGTAGAATTTAATGAAATGAATAAGAAAAATTATGAAAATAAGACTGAATTTGTAGAAGAATTAAAAAAAGTAAGTCATACCAGGCATACTTACGCAGGAATTTGTAAAACGAATATACCTCCTGTATTGGTACAACCAAAAAAAAATCAAAATGTTACTCAGACTATGAAAGACTTAGAGAATATTATAGATCCAACATCAATAAATATTAAAAATATTAAATCAAAGCAGAATGGTACAATTGAGATAGTAAGTGAGAATAGTGATGAGAGAAAGAAACTTAAAACAGTAGTTGAAGAGAAATTAGGAGATAATTATAAGATAGATATAGTAGATTTACGTAATCCTAAAATATTTTTACATAAAATGAGAGTTAATAGAGAATATGATGATATTATTGAGACAATAAAAAAACAGAATGAGTATTTAAAAGAGAATGAATTAAAAGTAATAAAAGTTATAGAAAAAAAATTTAACAAAAATGATCTATATTATAATGTGATTTTAGAAACAGACAGGGATGGATACCATAAAGCTATTGAGAAGGGTAAAATTTTTATTGGTTGGGATGCATGTCATGTATTTGATGCTACATATGTTAAGAGATGCTACAAATGTTTAGGTTTCAACCATAAAGCAGATAATTGTAAATCGGATCAAGTTTGTGCTAAATGTTTAAAAAGTCATAAAACAGAAAATTGCAAAAGAGACGATTTTATAAAAAAATGTAATAATTGTATTAAGGCGAATAAAGTTTATTGAATTGGAGTTTCAGAAGATCACTCAATATTGAGTAAAGTTTGCCCAGTATATAAGGAAAAGTTAAGAATTGAAAAACAAAGAATTCTATACTAGCAACTAAAGCAACGAAATAAACCTAAAAGTAATGAATTAAATTGTCTGTATACAAATGTTCAGGGTTTAACTAGTAATTATAATAAAATTGAACATATGAATGATGGAAAATTTTTTGATGTGCTATTATTAAGTGAAACTCATTTAACTAACCAAATAGCAAATAATGAAATACAAATGGATGGGTATAATATTTATAGATGTGATTCGACTTCAAGACATACGGGGGGAGTATCAATATTTATAAAGAACTCAATTAAAGTGA
Organism: Dolichopus griseipennis; assembly: GCA_963082915.1. Taxonomy (NCBI): domain Eukaryota; kingdom Metazoa; phylum Arthropoda; class Insecta; order Diptera; family Dolichopodidae; genus Dolichopus; species Dolichopus griseipennis. Next base: position 104,523,353 of record OY720441.1, on the reverse strand, counting down.
TGGAAGATAAAAATTTTGTTTATAATAATAAATTATGGATATTACAAGTTAAAATTAGGTTAAAAAAGGAAATATTTCACTTGGCGGTTCTGTATAAATCGCCCACGCAATTTGCTACAAATGAATTTATTGAAATTTTTTAAAAATGGTCGGATGAAAATATTAACCCATTAAATAATAACATCTTATGTGGTGATTTTAATATAAATTTATTTTGTGAAAATAACTTTACTTTAGATTTAAAAAATTTGTTTAATGTTTTAAGTCTTCAACAACTTGTAGATTTTCCGACAAGAATCACATATAGTTCGGCAACCCTAATTGATTATGTTTTAACTAATTACTCGCAGTTAAATAAAATAATAATCAAAAAAAGGATAGATTGCAATATAGCTGATCATGACGCTATTGGGATACGAGTGGTGGGAGAAACAAAAAATACTTTTAACAAAACAGAGATTACATATACTAAATATAATAAACTACAAATGGTAGAATTTTTAGCAAGGAAAAATTTGAGTGGATGTAATGAAATAAATGATGTAGATACATGTGCTGATATGTTTAAAAATCTTATAAATGAAGGTATACAAATGTTTCATAAAACTTTTACAGTGGATGTAAATCAACAGGAGTGGTTCAACAATGAATTAATTCAACTAAGAAGAAATAAAATATTAGCATATCGGCAAGCTTCATTAGGTAATGATAGAAATTATTGGAGAAAATATAGAGAAGTGCGAAATAAATACAATTTAGAAATAAAAAATGCTAAGAATAATTTTATAGAAAATAAATTATCTAGTTGCCAAGGAAATTCTGAGAAAATATGGAAAACTATTAAAAAATATGTAACAAAATCAAGTAAAAATGATATAATTGAAGAACTCAACTTAGAGGATGGAGCAAGTATAACAGGTTCGTTAAAAATTGCCAATGAATTTAATAAATTCTTCATTGACAGTATTGAATGCATTAATAACAGCATTCCAGTTGTCCAATATGAAAACAAGATAGAAACTATAAATTATAGTTTTAATTTTCGAAACATAGACAAGGAAGAGCTAATGTTAATAATTAAAAGTATGAATAGCAAAAAAGACTTTATGGGCATGAATACAAAAATGTTAATTGATATGTTTGATGTAGTTGGTAAAGTAATGGTACATATTATTAATAATTCAATGATGCAAGGTACCTTTCCGGAAACATGGAAGGAAACCGTAGTTCCAATTCCAAAAATTGGGAAACCCAAGCTCGCATCTGATTTTAGGCCAATAAACATGAATCCAATTTATGAAAAAATTCTGGAAAAAGTAGTTAGTCAGCAGTTTGAGAAATACCTTAACGAAAATAATATTTTATGCCAAGAGCAGAGTGGTTTCAGAGGAAAACATTCATGCGAAACTGCACTAAATCTAGTTTTGTATGACTGGAAGCGTGCTAAGGAAAATGGATTAATGGTGCTTGCGGTTTTTTTGGATTTTAAAAGAGCTTTTGAAACTGTTGATCGCAAAATCTTACTATTAAAATTAAATAAATATGGCGTAGTTAATAAGGAATTAAATTGGTTTAAAAAATTTTTAGAAAACAGAGAACAGTAATTGGTAAACAATATTCCGATTCTAATAGAGTAAATATTGGAGTTCCGCAGGGTGCCATGTTTCTTATTATATATAAACGATATTAAGAAAATGTTGAAATTTTGTAAAATCATTTTATTTGCGGATGATGCGTTACTATATATAATTGGTCGTAACTTTGATGAATGCTGCAATAAAACTAATTGTGACCTAAATGGATTATATGCTTGGTTATGCATGAATAAACTTAAGTTAAATTTAGAGAAAACTAAATGGATGCTGTTTAATGACAGAACCGGGTATCAAAATAATATATTTATTGGAGGAGCTCTAATAGAAAGAGTTAATATAATTAAATATTTAGGAGTACAAATTGACGAGAAATTGGATTTTAATCAACATGCCGATTATATAAGCTCAAAAATATCAAAGAAAATTGGGTATTTAGCCAGAATACGAAATCAATTAACACAAGACTGTGCTCTTATGATTTCTAATTCCACCATTCTGCCACACTTGGATTTCTGTTCATCTATTTTATTTTTATGTAACGAAGGAAAAAAAGCTAAACTTCAAATACTCCAAAATAAAGCGATGCGAATTATTATTAAATGCAACATAAGAACACATATAAATTTTATGTTAGGATCTTTGAAATGGATGTCAATACGTCAAAGAATAAATTTTAATATTTTAGTTTTCATTACAAATTAAAAAACGGTATGCTGCCCGAGTATTTGATGAAATGCGTAAGATACGTGAACAAGCGCAATTTAAGATCTGCAACGACTGGAATGTTCAGGTTGCCGCTTTTCAGGAGAGAGAGCACCAGAAATAATGTTTTTTACAAGGGATTAGATTTATTTAACAAATTACCAAATGCACTTAGATTAATTGATAGATTGAATATTTTTAAATTAGCTTTGATAAGGTTTCTTATGCACAATGAACTATAAGGATAAATAATATAATGAATTAATGAATTAAAAATTAATGTTAATATTTTCTAAAATAATGTTTATTTTGTTTTTCCTGTTTAATTTTTAATTTAATTTTATGTTAAATTTGGATTTTGAAATTATTTAAATTTTTATTAATTTGGTTTTATTATTTTATTTTTTATTTTAATTTAATTTTGAATTTTGTATTACTTAATAGTTAATAAACTAATAAATAAATAAAAAAAAAAAAAAAAAAACTACATGCTCACAACGCTGAAGTGGTTAAATATACGAGAACGTTACAAATTGAACGTTTTAAATTTTGTATTCAAAATGAAGCATAATATCTTACCAAACTATCTTTGCTCTAAATTGTTATACGTACAAGATGTGCAGAATTACTACCTTAGGAATATTTTTTTTAAAACTTTTAGTAGATGATGTCCAGTGTATAAAAATAAATTAAATATAAGAAAACAAAAAATCGGATACTAGCAATTAAGGAAAATAGAAGAGGAAGATAACAAATTAAATATAAATGTAAATGAAAATAAAAAAAGTGATTCTGCATGCAGAACTGATAATGTTAATGATAATATTAATAACAATAATACTAATGCTAAACCAAGTATTAATAATATTAGAGACACTAACACTGTTATAACTAATATAAAAAATGAAAATAATAACAATGAAAATAATAATAACAATAGTAATAATAATAATATTAACCATAACAGGGAAAAGACTAACAAAATTGATTATAATAAAGTTAAAAGGAGGGTAGCTATATTATTTCATATTTTCCAAAATTATGGTCAAATAAGAACACTATCCTTAAAAGTAATACAAAAATAAATAAAACTATTAATAATAATTCAAAAAGTAGCATTAAAAATGATAAAATTAACCAAAAAAATGATAATAATAATATTAATAATACAGAAAAAGTAGAAAATGAAAGTACAAGTAAGATTAAAAACGATAGAATTCATCAAACCAATGATAATGTAAAAAGTAAAATTAAAAACGATAAAACTAACCCGAGCTATGATAAAAATACAGAAAAAAGAGAAAATGATAGTATTAGTAAGATTAAATATGATACAATTAATCAAACCAATGATAATAGTAATAATAATGTAGAAATAAAAGACTCCAAATACCCAAACTGGCATAAAGGCGAAACAATAAATCCACAGAACACAACTGAAAGAAAAATAGGTTACTCTAAATTCCAAGATGATAGCAAAAGTTTTGTTGATCCCATGTCACCCCCAATTGTAAGGCTTACAAAAAGAGCAATTGAAAATGGAGATAGTGTACATGTTCTTTCCAGATTAAGGGATTACAGAATATATAACAATGTGCGATTATATTTAGCATTTTTCCACGATCAAAATGATATTTGCTTTGATGGTATAACACAAACCAATATAAAGGTTTTAATTAATCAAGAAGGACTACCAACTGAATATCCGGAACTTCGGAGAATATATGACAGATACCACGAAAACATAGGAATCTGCAATAAAGATGTTTCGAATGATCTTGCTACATATAGAAGACATGTTTATAACAAATATAGGGAAAATCTTCAAAAAACAAGAGAATCTTGGCAAAATTACCTGATCGGCAGATAATAATGGCTGAACAAGAAAATATAATGCAAATTGGTGATCTAAAGATATTGTATTTAAATATATGTAGCATTAGAAATAAAATACTGGAACTGGAAACATTAATTAATGAATATAAAGAAATAGACATAATAATAATTACAGAGGTTTGGATTTATGATTATGAAAAAGATACCTACAACATCCCCAATTATCAAGCAGTTTACAACTGTAGAAATAAAAAAAGAGGAGGTGGGACTGCCATTTTTATTAAAAATAATATCAGTTTCAATGAAATACGTAAAGATGAAAAATATAACTTTACTGCAATTGAAATCCTGAACTCAAAACCAAAATTAAAAATCGGTACATTTTATAAAGCTCCAGTGGAAAACAGCAACCTATTTATGGAGTTTCTTGAACCTAAACTGGTAGATAAGGCAAATCATATATTTTTTGCAGATACCAATCTAAATCTATTTGAGAACTCCAATATAATTATTAAGTATAAGGATATTATAGCAACTTCTGGATATAGCATAGTTAATAAAACGGAAAGTACAAGAAATACAACTAACTCTAGCACCTTAATTGATCGCATAATAACAAACATGAATGGCAATTATGATGTTAATTATATAATAGAAAATAACTGCCTATCGGACCATCAATTGGCAATTGTAACTATTAAAGCAATTAATATTGAGAAGTTACCAATGAAAAAGTACAACATAAACAAAATCGATTATAATCAAATGCGTTCTTTAGTAAAATACAAAATAGAAAATAATAATGCACCAGAAATCGAAACCTTAGTAAAAATTATACAAGAAGCAAAAAGATTACGTACTAAGACAATACCAATGAGAACGATAAATAATAGCTGGATAACACCTTTTATTCATGACAAGCTGAAAATAAGAAAAGCATTATATAATCGATATAAAAATTATCCGACCAATAGTGAAAAAAAGGCAAGATATATAAAAATGAAGAAAAAGGTAGAACAATTAATAAAAGAAGAAAAAAAAAATTATATTAATAGAAATATTGAAAAAGCCGGGAGCGATTCTAGGAAATTATGGAAAATATTGAATAATTCTATAAAAAATACCAATGAAGATAAACTGAAAAATGTCAGTCATGTTATTAAAAGCAATGGTGAAAAAACTAAAAATGATGATGAAACTGCAAATACTCTCAATAATTTTTTTACTGAAATAGGAGAACGTATTAAAAAAAACATTCTAAATACCAACGAACATTCTAAATACCAACGATTTTACTAACTGCTCACAAAATCTATTTAATAGCAACTCGTTGTTTCTTATTCCAGTTATAGAACTAGAAATCCATCAAATTATTATGAATTTAAATAAAAATGCAACTCCAGGATTGGATAAAATTACAGTGAGAGATCTACAAGAGTTGGTCAATATTATAACCCCATCTTTAGTGAAACTGATAAATGAAAGTTTCACTAATGGTATATTTCCTGATTCGTTAAAAAAAGCATATTTAGTTAATATTCACAAAAATAAGTCAAAAGAAGACTGTGGTAACTATAGACCAATTTCTATTCTAAACTCAATTTCGAAAATATATGAAAAAGTTATTAATTCAAGAATAAGAAGTTTCATTACTAAAACAATAGGCTTTGATGCCAATCAATATGGTTTCTTAGAAAAAAGTGGTACAGAATCAGCTATCGTAGCAACCTTGGAACATATTTACGATGCATTGGATGACAGATACTATGTTGGCGCAGTTTTTATTGACTTAACAAAAGCATTTGATATGGTAAGTCATTCCAGACTTATCAGATTGCTAGACAACTTAGGAATTCGAGGTAACAGTAATCATTTACTAAAAAGTTATTTGACAAATAGAACTCAATGTGCTAAAGTTAATGAAGTACTAAATGATGAACTAGTAATAAAAACAGGCGTACCACAAGGTTCATTACTGGGGCCGTTATTATACCTGCTGTATATAATGGACTTACCTAAAAACAATATTAAGTCAAAGTACAACATTTATGCAGATGACACTAACCTTATAGCAAAGGCGAAAACATTAGAAGAGCTTCAAAATATACTAAATGATGACTTAAAGATATATTGCAGTTGGTTGGACCAAAGTGAATTATGTATAAATGCGAAAAAAACTAATTATATGATATTCAAAATGCAAAAGAAAACAAATGATAATATTACGCTTAAGGTAAAGGATACTATAATAGAACAAGTTGATAATGTTAAGTACTTTGGAATGATAATTGATGAAAACTTAAGATGGGATAAACATATAAAAAGCATTAAAAAAAAAATTATTCCTATAACAATGGCTGTCAGAAGAATGGGTAGTATTCCGAATTATGCTGCTAAACTTATATATAATAGCCATATATTATCAAGAATTAGGTATAATATATGCAGTTGGAGTCATTGTTCATATTTTCATAAAAATCAAATGAGTGCGGTAATGAATAGAGCCCTCAAAACTTTATTTAATTTGAATATAAGAACCAGAACCAATAATTTATATAAAATAATTGATACACTGGATATTAACCAACTAATTTACTTTGAAAAATGTAAATACATGTATAATATCCTGAACAATAATATCAAGTCAAAAGTAAAACTAATAGGGAGAATATTCATAATTATCTAACCAGAAACAGGAAAAATATAGAAATTCCTAAAGCCAAAACAACATTGAAGCTAAAAAGTCTAAAATCCAGCGCAATAAAACTTTTCAACTCGCTACCGGTAGAAATTAAAAACAGTCATAATTTTAACATATTTAAAAGTAAACTTAGAAAATTTGTAAAAAATCTTAGAAATTAATCTTTAAAATTTTAAAATTTAAAAAAAAAAATAAAAAAAAAAATCTAGAAATTAGAAAAATTGTAAAAAATCTTAAGTTATTAAATGTTAGTTATAAGCTGTAGTTTAAGAATTACTTAATTTCTTATACATAATTTTATATATTATTGTAAAATTATCTGAAGTTAAATAAAAAATTGAATAAAATTTAAAAAAAAAAAAAAAAAATTATTTTTTAATTATTTTAAAATTAAATACATCAACAAATTTTTGATTTTTCCCAATTACAATTAATTTATTTATAAAAAAAAATTTAAATTTTTATGAGTTACAATTTAATTTTTTTAAAAATAATGGGCCGCGGTCCGATATATCAAGAACTTTATCAAATCTTATTGCAATTTTATTTTAATACATATTTTATTCTTTGCTAATATACAAATTATTTCCAAAAATTTCTTATTAATTACTAAAACTATATTTAAAACTATTTTAAGCTTATAATGGACTCTATTTTCGTAACTAGTAGTGACGTCCTTTAATTATGAGAATGAAATGATAGTGGGTTACTATAAAGAGTAATCCAAAAGTGTAATGATGAATTATTAACATAATTTCAACATTTTATATTTAAATATCAGAAGTTTACGAAATAAATGAACTGACCTTAAAATACTAATGAATTCTTCTGGTTATACAATACATGTTCTAGTCTTAACTGAATTTTAGCTACATAAAACTGAAAATCTACTTTTTAACATACGTGGATAAACTGGTTATTTCTCAAATCGTACTGAGTCTATTCGGAAAATAACGTATAGGGGTGTCGCTATATATGTGGCTGAAAATATTAGTTGCAATTCAGACCTTGAGAAGGAGTTCAACAATTCCAACCTTTTGATAATTAGACTACTAAAAGAAAATGTAAACATCATTTTTTTATAGATCTCACCAAACAAATATGGTTTATAAATAAACTTGATTCAAATACATCTACCTTTGAATGATCATTAATCTTAGAGGATTTCAAGATGAATCTCCTTGACAAGCATAAAAGGAAGGCTCAAAACTTTTTAGAGTTTCATTCGCTAGCCGATATTTCATTTACAATAAAATTAATCAACGTTTTGCAACAAGAATTGATAAAAATCCTTAATTGACCACTTTATCTCAACAGATTTAATCGAACATAATGTTGACACTCCTCTATTAGATCATCAATTTTCTTTTATAAGTACAAACCTAAATCCATGCTTTTAACAAAACGTTACTACTTATAGAACTGTATTAGTTTACAATAACTTTTCGGCAAAAGCTTCTTGTCAAAAATTTAACTAAAAAACTACAGTTTTGACTAATCCGTGCATGTCTAATCGTTGCTAATAGAAGAACATACGAAGGTAATCCTGGTAACCAATCCAAAAAAAAACCATAAATGGATGACTCCGTACATTATTAGATTCGTTAAAATTTGGAATTCCTTTAAAGAAGAAGTACCCTAGTGATGCAAAAACTAATGATCTATATGAATTTTATAGATAAAAGATTTTGTTATACCGGCTAAAACGAATTATTTTAATTTAACTATCTCCAAGGTGCCGGGAGAAAATTGTAAATCTTATATAAACAAATAATGTACAATAAAAGTAATTCAAAAACCGGCAATTGGATAAAAACGTTAGCACATAATAATAATAAGGTTATCGAAAATCCACATACAAAATATTTTATTAATTAATATAATAATAATTTATTAATTACATTTTTCGTTAACGTTACGACATTGACATTGACTTAAGTGCATTTACTTAATTGATTAAGAATATTTGTAAAAGTTTAGTAGAAACATATTTTCTCCTTTTCTACTAAACCCAGTAAATTTAACGGAGGTCAAAGACGTTATCGATTCTTCTCTTAAATCTCTGCCAAATTTGTAAAAAAATTCATGACTTAACTTTGTCCAATTTTAAAATTTTATATTAAAAAGTCGTTCTCAGTTCAACATTTCCAGATTCGCGGTTGTGACTCCTATCTACAAAAATGGAAGCGTAACCAATGCAAATAATTAGCGACCTGTATCCGTCTTAAGTACTTTTTCGAAATTTTTTTAAAAAATCATTAAAAATCACATAACTTTCTTCTTGAGAAATAATGCTATCTTCCATCAAAACCAGTACGATTTTGAAGAGAATTACAATACTACTGCCACATGTCTGGTATTAATAGACTTTGTTACTCGAAATATGGACAAAGGCAAATACACTGGGTTTATCTTTATCAACCTTCAAAAAGTCTTTGTTTCGGTCATTAAATTTTACTTAATAATTATTCAAACTAAACTAAAGCAAGAATGGCCAACACTTCTTTGCAACTGAGAAATAGAAAGCACAAGAAATCGTTAATGGTAGCTGTAGTGATTTTATCCATGTTATAAAGGCGTGCCCTAGGGTTTCAATTCTAGGGCCAGACCTTTTTAAAATTTAAATCGATGATATCATTCATCAAGCACTTAAAGGGAGAATACAACTTTACACAGACGATGCCGTTATACAATATATGCCGTGACATATTAACATAACATTTAAAAATAATTTCATTCTTAACAGAAATATAGATTTTTACAATTACAATACCAAGAACAAATCCAATTTCTATTTTTCGCTATTTAAAACACATACTTTCGCTATTCCAGGCTTTTAATAATTTACCGATAGAATTGAAGGAAATCCAGAGTTGTAATATTTAAAAAAAAAAACTTTAAGTATTTTTAATAAGCTAGACTAAGTATTATGACTGCAATTTCAATAGTTTAAGTATTTTGGTAAACACTATATTAGCAAAGACTTAAGATTTAAGCAAATAATATCAGGTTATTAAAAAAAATAAAATCATGAAAAAAAGCAATCTGTCGCTGCAACCGTATTAGAAATACTCTACACCTAATTATTTCAAATTTAATTAGAAGTACACCAGTAATTTTAAAACAATAAAAACTTTTATTAGTTTGATCGTTGGACATAGTTAATGAAATTAATGTTATAATACTAAAAACATTTTATAATTAATTAAACTATTCAAAAATATTAAAACTTCTTACTAGTTTATCTGTTTAAAAATATTAAAAAACAAAAAAACTTGAAATAAATGTATTCATAAAATGCAATTACAAAATTACATATTTAAAACTTTTTATCCAATTGAAAAAAAATTTACACACATGCAGCAATTAATTCTTTTCAGAATATTTGCTGAAGTGAATTTACAGTTGGATGACTTAATACCCTTGATTAATTATTTTAAAACTATTTGAAATTTAGTCTCTTACTTTACTTTTTTTTTAATGTTATATATAATTCAATTTTCAATATTTTAATTCTTTCAAATTGAAAAATTCTGGTTAGATTTATTTCATAGATTTTTAGGAATCCTATTTAGTTTTCCTTTAAATATGACATGATTCAGATTACAGGTATGATTCAGATTATTTTAAACTCACTTGAACTCAAGTGTCTAATTTCACAATCGACTGTTTTTTTTTTAAATAACCAAATACCTTTTAAATAACTAATTAGCTGAAAAACATTTTTTTTTCGTTAAAAACTTTTAAAATTTAATTTATAATAATTGAGAATTTATCGTTTATTATATGTAAAATCAGCATTTTTCTTTTTATAACACGCTTTAAATTTGGTATGTAAAATGTAACGTAAAATCTAAATTGTATTTCGTAACTAAAAATTTAATATCAATTTTAGTAAATAAGATTAAGTCAAAAATGCAGTTCTTTTTCTGACAACAAGAAATAAGGACATACTTTTTTGAAATATCAAAAATTTTTTTTGTTATATCCTACACCTATAGAATAGGTAAAGCGGTACATTAACTTTAGTATGGTGCTTGTAACCACCTGAAGGAAGCGAGCTAGATATGGAAAATATATATATATTTGTGATCAGCGTGACCACCTGAGTCGATATAGCCATGTCCGTCCGTCCGTTCGTAGGCACGATAACTCAAAAAATAATGAAGCTATTTTTATGAAATTCTAACTGTAGGTTACTAAGATTGAATTTACGGCGGGGTTCAGATTCTGGACCTCTTAATCGGTCCAAGAACTAACGAACACATATAAAAAACCACGTTAACTCAACAACAAATGATGCTATTTTCATCAAATTTGTGCTGTAAGTTACTAGTAATAAAACTACAGCGGGGATTGCGTATGGTCGAGATTGGACCATGGGTTCGAAACCTAGAACTTTTTGATCGAATTGAGGCCAAACGAGTATAATTTCGAAGCCAACAAAGATATTTCCTATTTCCTATGTGTCCCCAAAATTTAGACTTAATTGTAGTGGTTCAGCTATGTTCAAAGGTACTTGCTGCATTTATGTAAAATTTATTTTTATATCTAAATGAATTACATGAAAAGTTCTAAATTTGTAACTGTATTTTAGAAATACATTTATTGCATATTTTGCGTTTATAAGCTTTTCTAATAGGTACATACACTAACAATTTAAAATAATTGCAATTTTGAAGATTAGCTTTTTACCGCAAAATTTAATAATTCAAATTTTTTCACTTTTGTAATTGAATTGAAATAAATATATTTTCATTTATTTCAAGCATTTTGTTTTTTAATATTTTTAAATAGATAAATTAGTAAGAATTTGTAATATTTTTCAATAGATAAAGTAATTCGAAATTTTTTTTAGTATTATAAAGTTAATGTGTCTTACGATCAAACTAATAACAGCTTTTATTGTTTTAAAATGACTTGATGTAGGGTATTTTTTAGTCGGTTGCACTGACAGACTGTTTCTTTACTTGCTTTTTTGCCAATACCTTCCCGTGATTAAAATTTCGTTTCTCTATTTCAAACGATGTAAATGTTTTTGTAAACATACGGACAGACGGACAGAGTGAAACTGTATAGGTACATTTTTACAAAATTTTTTGAAAATGTGCTAAAAATGAAACAAATTCGCCATATACTGTGCAAAATAATTTCAATACCGCTTTAAGGGTTTTCATGGATAAAATTCCAGAACCAATGCGTTCTATACTTTATAGTAGAAACCCCGATTCTCTCAAAAAAGCCATGGATATTCTCTATGAAGGGGGACATGCCTATTATATTCCTTATAAGAATAATTCTCATAATAACGAAAACCAAATGTCCAAAAATTCCAAAAAAAATAATAATTATTCACACAATTACAGTAATAACCCTAGAAATAATAATAACAATTTTAGAAATTATATACTAATAAAACTTATAATAATACTAACAATAATTATTTATTATTTATTTAACTTATAAAATAACTAAAATTAATTACTTATTATATATACAATTAGTGGCACTAACAACTGGGGGCCTTCGGCCATTTTTTTTACATTTTTATACCCTACACCTATAGAATAGGTAAAGGGGTATATTACCTTTAGTATGGTGTTTGTAACCACCTAATGGAAACCAACTATATATGGAAAGTATATATATTTGTGATCAGCGTGACCTCCTGAGTCAATATAGCCATGTCCGTCCGTCCGTCCGTCCGTAGGCACTATAACTCAAAAAATAATGGAGCTATCTTGATTGGAGGAAGGAAAGTACGGTGGGGATTGCAAATGGGCGAAGTCGGCGGGTTCAGATTCTGGACCTTTTAATCGGTTTCAGGGCTAACGAACATATTTAAAAAACCACGATAACTCAACAACTAATGGCGCTATCTTCATGAAATTTGTGCTGTAGGTTATTGGTAATGAAACTATGGCGGCGATTGCGTACCGTAAGGATTGGACAATGGGTTCGGAACTGAGAACTTTTTGATCGAATTTAGGCCAAACTAGCGTAATTCCGAAACCAATGAAGATAGAACCTCCAAATTCGGTATCAGGGTGTCGCTTTCGATTTCCTTAGTGTCCTTGAAATTTTAGCCCAATTGGAGTAGTGAGTGGGGACCAGCCACTCAGTTCCGAGGACCTTAAAGCATATTCTCGAAATTAATAAAGATAGTAACTTGAAACAAATATAGAAGCTTCAAATTTGGCACATGGGTGTTCTTTACTATTTCCTGCGTGTCCCTCTTATTTTGGATCAATTGGAGTGGTGGTTCACTACCTCTCTTAGACCCCCCAATATGTAAAAGTTTATCATCAAAATTAATAAAACTAGTAACTTAAAATTAAGATAGAACGTTCCAATTGTGTACAAGGGTTAACTAGTATTGAAAGTATGACGGGTAAAATAGTCCCATGGTTTCGGGTTCTGGAACCGTTGAAAGTTCAAGGACTAACAAACATATATCTTAAAAACACCATAACTCAAAAAATATTGCCATTTTGATGAAATTTAAACTCTAGGTTACTAGTAATGAAAGTACCATGGGAATTGATTCTGATCGAGTTTGGTCAATGAGTTCGGATTCTAGAAGCTTTTGGTCGATTTGATGCCAAACGAGTATAATTTCGAAGCCAAAGAATATATTTCCTATTTCCTATGTGTCCCCGAAATTTAGACTTAATTGTAGTGGTTCAGCTATGTTCAAAGGTGCTTGCTGCATTTATGTAAAATTTATTTTTATATTTTAATGAACTATATGAAAAGGTCTAAATTTGTAATTGTATTTTAGAAATACATTTATTGCATATTTTGCGTTTATAAGCTTTTCTATTAGGTATATAAACTAACCATTTAAAATAATTTCAATTTAGCTTTTTATCACAAAATTTAATAATTAGGATTTTTTCATTTTGTAATTGAATTGGAATAAATATATTTTCATATTTCTATAATTCTATTATTAGAATTTTTTCATTTTGTAATTGAATTGGAATAAATATATTTTCATATTTCATATTTTCATATATATATTTTTATTTCAAGTTTTTTTTGTTTTTTAATATTTTTAAATAGATAAATTAGTAAGAATTTGTAATATTTTGTAAGAGATGGTGTAATTAGAAAATGTTTTTAGTATTATAAAGTTAATTTGGTTAGCTATGTCTTACGATCAAATTAATAATAGCTTTTATGGTGTTAAAATGACTTATGGATATGTCATTAAATTTGAACCAAAGAGGTGTAGGGTATTTCTAAGTCGGTTGCACCGACTGACTGTTTCTTTACTTGTCATTTCTCCGATTAGGTCTGATTTATTTAACAATATTAATTTGTACAGTAACAATAAAAATCACAGTAATAAAAATTTATCACAGATCTCAAAATACTTCTAACTTTAATAATACATACTTAGAATCGTATATAAAGCAGAAATAATACAAATCAAAATAGAAAATTTGATCAAAATAATAATAAGAATTATACAAATCAACAAATTCCTCAAAGTTCGCAATCTAAGCGTATGGATGTTGACTACGCCATACAAGTCCATATGAATAATGTAACTGCAAACGAAGTTCAAAATTTTCAATTGATTGCCTCGGAATTACAGAACAACGACTTCTTTATATAAAGGTCCAATCCAAAGGAAGACCACTTTAATTTATTGTAGACACTGGAGCGACAATGAGTGTTATTAATGCAAAAATTTGTATTCCTATTTCTAGTATAAAAATTAATCCAATTAGCATAAAAACACTTACAAATACCACTATATGCAATAATAAAGAAAGAATTGATTGTTTTCTTGAGTTTTGTTTTGACACTAAATTAGAATTCCTGGAATTACAATTCCATGACAAATTTGACAGTCTATTAGGTAATAATATTTTAATTCCCCTCATAACTGAAATTAATTATGAAAATCAAATAATCAATCTCAAATCAGGTAACGAAATTCCTTTCTTCTTCAATGAAAGTGAAGAAACACAATATCGTATTTCTTTTCCTCTTAAAGAACTTGACATATTTCAAAATTAAATTTTTCTTAACGAAAAGGAATTCAGAATTAATCATTTAGATGAAGTGACAAAACAAAAACTTCTGAAGATAATGAAGAGGTTTGATAAAGCTTTCTATCATGAAGGTGATGACTTAACTTTCACTATAGCGATTAAACATAATATCAATACAACTAATAATATCCCAATTTACACAAAATTATATCGTTATCCTGAAATCTATCGCCAAGAAGTAAACAATCAAATTGAAGAAATGCTTCAACAAGGTATCATTAGAAATAGTGATTCCTCTTATTCCGCATCCATATGGGTTGTCCCAAAGAAAATGGATGCATCACAAAAACAAAAGTGGCGCATTATAATCAATTATCGGAAACTAAATCATATCACTATCGATAACAAATATCCCATACCTAATATGGAAAATATTTTAGATAAATTAGGGCGAGCTATGCATTTCACTACGCTCGATCAAATCAAATCGAAGTCGCACCCGAAGACATAAAGAAAACCGCATTCAGTACCTTTAATGGACACTATGAATTTTTCAGGATGCCCTTTGGTCTTAAAAATGCTCTTGCAACATTCCAGCGTTTAATGAATTCGGTAGTTAGAGAGTTCAAAGGTAAATATTGCTATGTATATCTAAATGATATTATTATCTTTAGCACAAATAAAGAGGAACAAATTAAATAAAAGATCCAAATCAATTGGATAAAAGTGAATTTATGAAGCAAGAAACTGAATTTCTTGGTCATATCATCACGACAAAAGGTATTGAACCTAATCCAAATAAAAAAGAGGCTATAACAAAATTTCCAATACTGAAAACACAGAAACAAATCAAAAGTTTCTTAGGATTAGTTGGGTATTACAGAAAATTTATTAAAGATTTCGCAAAAATTTCAAAGCCCTTAACAAACTGATTAAAAAAATGAAAAAATATTAATATTACAAATCCTGAATATAAAGAAGCATTTGAAAAATTAAAATTTTTGATAACTACTGATCCAATATTAGTCTACCCCGATTTTTTAAACACTTTGTACCAGTAAAATTGGACTAAAATCGGAAACACAAAATTTTTTGAAAGCCCGCTGGACCGAAATGGGTTAATTCATCCAACCAACTTTATACAACAAATTCCGTTAGTCAAGAGGAACATTTATGCAAAATTTAAAGTCAATCGGTCAAACTGCTTCGGCTCGACATGAAAAATATTGAAAAAGCTTAAAACGGCTCTGGAGCCGCAACCTGTTGACTTATAAAATTACGACATAGCCTATGTCACCCCACAATTATTTTTCCCACAATTATTCCTGTAAAATTCGGTGATAATCTGACTAGTGATTTTCACGTGAATCCTGACAAATAATATTTGTCAATATAAAATTTTTGTTATTCTATTTAATTAATTTAGTTTCTATTCATTTTAGTTTCAGTCATATGATGTCATATTATGATTTAGAAGAAAGTGTTGAAGTTAAAAAAGTTAGTTTTTATTAAAAGTAACAAATAAGTACAAATTCTATACAAATCCAAAATGATGTATTATATTATTTCAAATTTGGTTTGAGTATAACATTTTATTTTAAAGCTTTTTACATAGATTATTAGAATATACGTGTATTATTGCTATTGCGTTCCAAATGAATTTATTTTGTGAAAATGGACTCCTTGACTTGACCTTAACTCTGGATGTTTAATATTGGAATTTGAAACTATACCTAAAATATTTTTTAAAAACTATTTACTTAAAATTAGTGAAGTAATTAATTGGTAGTAACCTTCCATTTTGTATACTGTTTTTAGCACATTTTCAAAAAATTTTGTAAAAATGTGCCTATATAGCTTCACTCTGTCCGTCCGTCCGTCCGTCCGTTCGTCCGTCCGTCCGTCCGTATGTTTACAAAAACTTTTACACCGTTTGAAATAGAGAAAAGAAATTTTAACCATGGATAGTTTTGCAAAAAAAATAATTTCGTAGAAGAATTTTTTTCTGTAGCCCCACCTGTTACGGGGCTACAGCCCCCCAAAGTTGGAAAAAGCCCTATATTTAAATTGTTATAACAAGAGTTCTGTTACATATATTTTCAATCTGAAAACGGCAAATGATAGCTGGTTTCATAAACTTTATAAATTTTTACAAGGCAAATGTTTAGGGTTGCCATACGGTACTAAAATTTAACATTACGCAAAACTCAATTTTCGCAAAATTTTTGGCCACACATATCTTCTGAACGGTTCAAGCTAGGGTCTTGAAATTTTGGGACAAGTTAGATACCTAGAAATTAGTAGGAGTCGGTTAACAAAATTTTTTTGTCAAGCCCCCTATTTAGGAGCTATAAGGGCTCGAAAATTGAAATTTTGCTATTTTTAAACACCTGTAACTTTAATACCTGTCCAAATTTTTTTTTAATGATAGACAAAATTCAAAGCCCTATAATTATATTTCAACATGTGTCAAAGGTTTTTCTTAATTTTGAAGCGTGACGAAGTTACAGCCCCTGCAAATTCCAAAAAAGCCCTATATTTAAATAAACATAACAAGAGTTCTGTTAGTTTTATTTTCAATCGAAAAACGGTATAAGAGAGCTGCTTTTATAGGCTTTACAAAAATATGTCACTTAAATGTATAGGGTATGAGGGGGGGGGGGGGGGGGGTGGTTGAAGTTAAATTCTTGAGAAATTTGGCAACCTTCCCCATTAAAGGGCTATAACAACTTTTAAATAAAAACTTTACTGTTAGC
This sequence comes from Dolichopus griseipennis, assembly GCA_963082915.1. Taxonomy (NCBI): domain Eukaryota; kingdom Metazoa; phylum Arthropoda; class Insecta; order Diptera; family Dolichopodidae; genus Dolichopus; species Dolichopus griseipennis. The sequence goes on along the minus strand of OY720441.1, from coordinate 104,505,757 downwards.
GGTAAATTTTATAATTAAACAGTAACTATTTCCAAGTAAATATTTCCAAAGTTAAACTCAGTATGTAATACAATATAATTTTGAAAATGTGCTTTTTTAAAAACCCATGGTTTTTTTTCATCACTTGTTTATTTTTGTTTTTTGCCTTCCAAACCGAAAAAGGCCTCAACCTTTTTGGTGAATAATAAAAACTACATCGCTATCCGATTTTGAATCTTCAACCATTACAGGAGTTTCGTTCTAAAACAAATTTACATTACATGGTATTTTCATTACTAATAAATATTTTATAAAGTTCAGCGTTATAGTGAGCTCATTATTGCCATTAACAACATCCATTGGAAACCCACAACTTTTGATAGTCTTTTAATTCTAGGTGATTTTAATATTCTAAATTTGAAATAGTTATGGTTTCTTAATTGCAGATAATGTCTCATTCAACTTTGAATCAATTTTTATTAACGGTCTTAATAGCCTAAATCTGCAACAATTCAGTTCTGTTACTTAAAGTTATGCAGACAACTAGACCTTGTTGTTTCTTCACACCATGAAAATTGTTGGGCATCCCATAGCGAGTTGACATTTACAAATATAGATGACCATCATGCCCTAATGGATATAATTCTCCATATGATTTATATCATCCATCGTTTCGGGTTCTGGAACCTTTGAAAAGTTCAAAAGCTAACAAACGTAAATCTTAAAAACACCAAACTTCAGAAACTAATTACGCTATTTTGATGAAATTTATATACCCCCACTACTCCCAAGACCTTAAAGCATAATATATTCGAAATTAATAAAGATAAAAAAATCAAATTTCATATATATATTATTTCCTATTTCTGTTTCTATTTAATATTTTGAGTGATTTACTCAAATGAACCTTTTTTTTCTGAGAACTGTCCAAAGTTTGATTTTGTTTAAACACGCACATACTTAATCTCACTCTTAGACTCGCTTGATGTGGAATCAATGTTTTCTTCATCAATTATAAACACCTGTTAAAACCAATTTTATGATTCAAATACTTATCTGATATTCTTTACAAAAATTAGATATCAAGATTTAAATCTCAACTCTTTACCGACCATGGGTTCGGATCCTAGAATTTTTTCATCGAATTTAGGCCAAACGAGCATAATTCCGAATTCAAAAAAATTAGAACCTCCAAATTCGGTATCAGGGTGTCCCTTTCTATTCCCATATTATCCTCGAAAATTGGAACCAATTGAAATAGTGGGTCGGGGCCAACCACAATGTTTCGAAGACCTTAAAGCATATTTTCGAAAATAATAGAGATTGTAAATTCAAAAAATGTAGAAGCTTCAAATTTGGCATAAGACTGTTCTTTACTATTTCCTACGTGTTCCCTTAATGTATGATCAATTGGAGTGGTGCTCTTAGACCTCTAAAGGTTGAAAGGCTTATTAACGAAATTAATAAAAATAGTAACTTAAAATTAATATAGTATGTTCCAATTGTGTACAAGGGTTAATTAGTATTGAAAGTATGACTAGGACTGCATATGGGCGAAATCGTACCATCGTTTCGGGTTCTGGAACCTTTGAAAAGTTCAAAAGCTAACAAACGTAAATCTTAAAAACACCAAACTTCAGAAACTAATTACGCTATTTTGATGAAATTTATATACCCCCACTACTCCCAAGACCTTAAAGCATAATATATTCGAAATTAATAAAGATAAAAAAATCAAATTTCATATATATATTATTTCCTATTTCTGTTTCTATTTAACCCTTTTATATTTTTAAAATGCTAAGAGTTTTACTATTAAACATATTATGTATTATATTTTATAAATTAAAAACTAAATATTTTTTTAATTTTTATTATATCATATCTATATTTTATTGAATTATTACCATAGGTAATATATAATTAAGAAATTGTGTATACGATATTTAAGTTGTAAAATTTATTTTTGTATTAAAAAACTGTTCAAAATTTATCATTGTATTTTAGAAATACATTTATTGCATATTTTAATTATTAAATTTTGTGACTAACATTAAAAACCATGAAATTATATAAACTTTCATATATATATTATTACAAATTAATATTTCGTTCGAATAACTTTGAGTTTAATTCTATAGAATATTAAAAAATAAGTATTTAAGAGAATAAATTTAAAAATGATTGAAAATTGAAAGAATTAACCAAGGGTACTAAATCATTCAACAGTAAATGCACTACAGCTTAAAATCCTGAAAAGCAGTAATTGCTGCATGTGTGAAAAATTTTATTGAATTGGATAAAAGTTTTAAATATGTAGATAAGTTAGTAAGAATTTTTAATATTTTTGAATTGATAAAATAACGAGCAAATGTTTTTAGCGTTATAAAAAAAATTTGGTTAGCCATGTCTTACGATCAAACTAATAAAAGCTTTTATGATTTTATAATGACTTATGAACTTCCCATTAAATTTGAACCAAATAGGTGTACGGTATTTCTAAGTCGGTTGCACCGACTGACTGTTTCTTTACTTGTTATACCCTACACCTATAAAATAGGTAAAAAGGTATGTTAACTTTGGTATGGTGTTTGTAACCACCTAAAGGAAGCGAGCTAGATATGGATATATGGATATATATATTTGTGATCAGCGTGAACTCCTGAGTCGATATAGCCATGTCCGTCCGCCCGTTCGTAGGCACGATAAATCAAAAAAATAATGGAGCTATACTGATGAAATTTTAAGTGTAGGTTAAAAGGACTGAAAGTACGGCGGGGATTGCATATGGGCTAAATCGGCCCATGGGTTCGGATTCTGGACCTTTCAAACGATCCTAGGGCTAACGAACATGTATAAAAAATCATGATATCTCAACAATCATCATACTTGTGCTGTAGGTTACTAGTAATAAAACTACGGTGAGGACTGCGTACGGTCGGGATTAGACCATGAGTTCGGAACCTAAAACTTTTTGATCGAATTTAGGCCAAACGGGCATAATTCCTAAACCAATGAAGATAGAAGCTCCAAATTTGGTATAAGGATGTCCCTTCCTATTTACTTAATGTCCTTTAAATTCGGGCCCCATTGTAGAAGTGGGTCGGGGACCAGCCACAATTTTTTGATCGAATTTAGGCCAAACGGGCATAATTCCGAAACCAATGAACATAGAAGCTCCAAATTTGGTATCAGGGTGTCCCTTCCTATTTCCTTAATGTCCTTTAAATTCGGCGCCATTGTAGTAGTGGGTCGGGGACCAGTCACACATTTCCGAAGACCTTAAAGCATATCTTCAAAATTAATAAAGATAGGAACTTGAAAAAATGTAGAAGCTTCAGAGATAGCACAAGAGTGTTCTTTACTATTTCTCGCGTATCACCTAATTTGGTATCAATTGGAGTGATGGTTCAGTACCCCTTTAGACCTTCCCAGTTTTAAAAGCTTATAATCGAAATTACTAAACATAGTAACTTAAAATTAAGATAGAACGTCCCAATTGTGTACAAGGGTTAACTAGTATTTAAAGTATATACGTATATAAAAAATCACGATAACTCAACAACTGATGACGCTATCTTCATGAAATTTGTGCTGTAGGTTATTGGTAATAAAACTACGGCGGGGATTGCGTACGGTGAGGATTGGACAATGGGTTCGGAACTTAGAACTTTTTGATCGAATTTAGGCCAAACGAGCATAATTCCGAAACCAATGAAGATAGAACCTCCAAATTTGGTATCAGGGTGTCTCTTTCTATTTCCTTTCTGTCCTTGAATTTTGGGTCCAACTGGGGTAGTGGATCGGGGACCATCCACATAGTTTCGAAGACCTTAAAGCATATTTTCGAAAGTAATAAAGATAGTAACTTCAAATAAATGTAGAAGCTTAAAATTTGGCACATGGGTGTTCTTTACTATTTCCTATGGGTCCGCCCAATTTTGGATAGACCCCTCAAGGTTTTAAAGCTTATCATCGAAATTAATGAAAATAGTAATTTAAAATTAAAACGTTCCAATTGTGTACATGGATTAACTAGTATTGAAAGTATAACGGGG